>WION01000027.1:0-365807 GCA_015039365.1 Amanita rubescens
CACCGAAGAAATTATGGGGCGTTTAGAGGCGATATGCGCTCTTCAATCTGGGCTACCGGCGGTATGTGCCGCGAAATTGGACAACGGCTCCAAAATGTATAAAAACAATGATGATCACTAATGATCATTAATGATCGTTCGTGAATCTTCGTGAACACGACAAATTGCGACAAATCATCGTGATTTATCGTTAATCACGATGAACGCTCGAGAACGGAGGTTCCATCGTAAACACTGCTTGTCTCGATAAAGCCTTCATGAACTAATTGTTATTCATGATGATGCTACGTTTGTGATGTGTGATAGCTGGAGTGAGTTGAGTGCTTGGCCCAGGGCGAGGTTTGGAGTTGCCAGCGAGCATCAGTAGCGATGTAGCATTGTAGGTTCGGTAGCGGTTGACTCGACGCGTTGCTTATGGTTTGTGATCATGGTGATCGTGTGAGAGTCGAGTGCGCTGTTTGGGCAAACAGGCGAGTCCGTCGCCATTGTCGTTGTCACCAGTGGTAACCAGCCATCGATTGTCAGTAGCGATGTAGTGGTTTTCGCCGTTCAGACTCGAGGGGTTGCTTGATGATCAAGATCAACTGGAGCTGTCACGTCGTTCCGTTGATATCGAGGACGCGGACGGCTCGTTGAGGCTACCATAGGTGTACTGGGCCAAATCGGGCGTTTGATCCCTGGCAGGGTTGGCAAGTGCGCTGCAGGGCCCCGGGACTGTTTGATCAGCAAAGATGAACCAAATGGCATGAGCGAGAAAAGCCTCCGTAGCCTAATTCGCTCAGGACCAGGTTGCGGGAGCGCCATCGGCGGCCTGCGACGAGGAGAAGAAGTAAAGGCGGGACCGTCCCAATATATGTCGAGGTTTTCTTCGTACGCGCTCCAAGACCCTCCCTCATAATTGTCCATAGCCCGAACAATAATTACACTCTGATCATGTGCGATAGCGTGGCACCCGAAACAATACCCTCCGAAATTCTCTGAAAAATATTTAGGCTCCTATGCGAAAAACCTACCCGTCGTTCAGTTGATTCTAAAGTCTACTGCCATTAAATAAATCCGAGTCGAGCATGTCGAGATAAATACAAGGTCAGCAATGAGACGATGCCACACCAAGGACCGTGAAATAGTAGACACCAGAAACAAGATCGGCAACGGTAAGAGGACATTCACGCCGGTCATAAAACTCAAACGAATTTATTGTTCTTTCACTGTAGTAAACTGACAAGTGAGAACTAGATGTCAACACATCTCGTCTTCCGCTCAACCCACTATACCTGGCCCGAAGTGCCCGAAGTCCCAGCCTTTTGACTGCGTAGTCCTGTGCGATCTCCACTGTGACCCGAAGTTTTTCTCTTCGGCGGCGTCGTCTTCCCATCGGAATTGCCATCGGAAGGGGAGCTGGTTCCCTTCTTAGACGATTTTGGAGACTCCTTGGGAGCAAAGATATCGCTCGGAACCTCAAATAGCGTTGGAGCTTTTGCATATGTACCCTCGGGATCAGTCGCTTCAGCACCCGCCCAATCGACAACGTTGACTGTGTAGGCGTCTTCCCCAGCGGCAGCATCTTTGTTATGCTGCCACAAATAGTTGTCGTTGCCTGCGGGGTCTCTATAACCAACCATAAGTGTTTAGTACCAATCGGAAATCAATGAACACTTACTTATGTGTTAGCTTGTGTTTGTTCTGCTGTTCCTCCAATGCCGCGGCTTTCTTATCGTTAATGTATTTCCCACCCTCAGGCGTCGTCGGATCCAACCCTTCCATCTTGTCCACCCGTTCACCCATGTTCTCCATCAAAAGGTAAAAGTGCTTCGGAGCAACTTTCCTCCGACCCCAACCGAAGAGGTGACCGACGTGATTAAGACGGCCAGCTTCAACCCGAACTGCACTGGGATCGATACGATCATCAATGATTTTGACAACGGCCTTGCGACCATTAACAAGCTGATTAATATGGAAGACACCCAAGGACTGGCTCCCTACGCCGGCAGCACCTTCTTGCTTGATGTCTCTCAAGGCTGCCAAGAAGACAGCCCTGGAAACCAGGTTGCCCCGGGATTGGCTTCCTTGCTAAATGAGACGTTAGTTTGCGAGGTATGGTTCATAATGGGATGGAGTCGCTTACGCTCTTTGTTCGCTTGCTGGATGTGGATCGGCTTGTCTGCTAAATGAGACGTTAGTTTGCGGGGTATGGTTCATAATGGGATGGAGTCGCTTACCTTCTTTGTTCGCTTCTTGGCGCCGGACGGAGATACGGAAGTCTCGGCATCACTCCCATCACCTTCACCTTCAGCAATGGTGGTTACCCTCTAGAACCAGAGTTAGCTTCCCAGATATCATGGTCTCTGCGAAGCAAGACCGCTTACCCCTTTCCCCTTGCGGCTACCCCTGGTGCGCTGGCGACCACGATTTGATTCATCCCCACCGCCACCATCACTGGCGCCAGCATCACCGAGGCCGGTCATTGTTTCACCTTCACCCGATCGTTTCTGATAATCCAACAATTTAGAATAATCGGAGAAGATTTGCCCAACGACTTACGGAAAGTTCGACAGCTTGGCCGCGGAGGGGATGGATCGGCGTCGCGAAGACGGTACCGAAAAAGATGAATGCAAGAGTAACGGTTGTAAGACGCATTAGAGATAAGTGGATTACGTTCAACGTTGAAAAGATGTGGAGGCCAGCCTGAGGGTTCTCTAACGGCAGCTAGGGCTTTTATACACCAAGGTGGACCCTATTCACGTAACAGGCTGACCTCCACATGACCGCCGTACCGCCTGCGTTTCATTTAGCTATGCATGGATGGGCGCTGATCTTGGCACACGGGAATGAATTGAAAAAAAAGCCAGCCGAGACGGCTTGGAGACATTGTATGACAGGCCGGACCTTGAGTACACTGCCTTTTTGTGTATTATTGGGCCTAGGTCGAATGGCGGTGATACGGCGGCGAACAAATGAATGTAAAAATGCGCAAGCGAACCTTATTCGCATGGTGGTAACTAGCGGTGCATCGTTAGACTCCTTTAAGCATGAATGAGTTGTAACAGGGAATCATTAGGACTTACGATCGACGCGGAACGAGCACTACAGTGCTGCAGTGAAGTAGTCCGTCTCCTGTCCGAGTCGGCAACGATGACCAAGGCGGACTTGCAATAGTTGCTTCTTTGGCCTAGGCCATGGCGCGGAATTGGTCATTGTTACTTACGGCGATAGATATGCTGTACATCGGTTGACAGTGGCGCGTGCGCGTGACCGAATGATGCCTTGATGATCCACGTGTGAGAACTGTGCTGCCTCCATCCACACGCCCCGTCTCACGTTTTCTATCCGAACTCTGCGACGGTTTCTGATAATGTCAACACTTTAGAAGAGTCGGTGAAAGGTTCATCCGAGACTTACTGATGGCAATGCAACCCAATGGATGGTACTGGATAAGACGAACACATGGATGTTGCCAATCGGTGGGTGTCTGCAGTATTCAATGGAAGGAAGCATTCCATAATGAACCGCCCATATCTGTGTCGGCCATCGTTGCTTTAGTTCTCCAAGATGCCGTAGACCAACCGTCGGACCGCCGTTAAGCATCGGACTACGTCAATGAGGAAGAGATGTGGTGGACTAGGAGGAAGATCTTCTAATAATGCGTGGCATGGCTATATACCCCCAAGAACAACTTATTCACACAGCAAGTCGCCCCTTCTTCACCGTACCTTGTTGCCAGGCGTTGACGGTGGTTTCGGGTATCTCGGGATTTATTTGCAACAAATGAATTGCAAAGGCGGACCAATGTGAACTCGCGGGCACGACAAATGGGGAATGAATCACTGAAACTCACCGCCGATGCCGAACGAATGATACAACCCTCTCGGAATGGATTTTCAGTCAATGTCAGTACATCTGCATAATTTATAGGATTACGAAAATCGGCAGTATGTGATGGTCCGAGTCCTCTCGCGTCTCGCGCCACTGGCAAACCTAATTTGTCTGGCATCGTGCTGCGATTCAGATTGGGCGGCAGCCTGTCTTAAAATGTCAAAAATAATGATGGCGGGATAGACCTGGCGCGAACGCCAGAGCAGTACTTATATATTTGATCTTCATGTCATATATCGAATAGTAATAGTATGATGAAAATCCTGTGCTGACATCTGCTGGATGAGTAATTCGCTTGACCGCGTATCGTCGTATCCTCCATCGCCAGCAAACATGTTCGCCTCTGGCTACCCCATCTTGTTTCCTCCAGAGATTCTCGATGAGATAATCGATCAAACTGACGACAAATCGACCTTGCTTTCCTTCGGCCTCATCTGCGGACGAGCTCTTGTCAAAAGCCGACGTCGTCTATTCTCCTCCCTCGAGTTCACCGACCACGAGAATTTCGACCGCTTTTTGCGTCTCGCCGGCAAGCCATGGACCAGTTTTACGTTGGCCGTCACAGAGATTCACCTGCAGGATGTGTTTCACCACAACTTCCGCTACCGTTATAAGTGGGAGCCTATACAGGTTGCATCAAACCTCCACAACGTGAGGTCACTGAGTATATCAGCACACAAGTTCTGGAAACCCGGATGGCAGATCGTACCGCGCTCTGTCCTGGATGTTATCTTCCAGTTGAACCTACACGATCTCCAGATAGATGCGGTGGGCAAATGGCGCACGGATGATGTTGTGATGCTATTCAGCCGGCTTCCTTCTTCTGTGAAAACACTTGCCTTCCGGAGGCTACGATTCTACGAAACACCGAATCTCTCTCGCCATTTAGATACATTTCGTCGCCCTTTCCGCTTCAGAAATATCGACAACATCTCGCTCGCTCTTCTAAGAGACGTATTGGACCCATCGAGGAACCTGGACCTTGACGTCGTCGTGCAGGCCTTCCATATTCGAAACCCCGACGTTCCCCTTGCACATGCCGACAATCTCTTGACCTCGAGATTTTTACATCACATCGGCCATCATCTTGAACAGCTTCTGATTACCTTCGGCACGCAATATCTCGGTGAGCACAGTTTTGTGTCAAATACATGATATCTCTAAGCCACCGATCTTCAACAGATTCAACCCTTGCATATTTAGAACCAACTCAAATTTCCCAATGCATCAACATCCGCATGCTTTTTGTCGGTTTTCCAGGTTTTGCATACAAAAGACCCCTGCTTCTCTCAGCCATGTGGAAAATGTTGTCCGCGCTGCCCGCGCCGAACGCTCTACACGAATTTTGGTTCAGGTTCACGCCCTATCACGGCGCCCTCGAAGATCAAATGTCCTTGTTGGGATTCTTTGAATCTCCGAATCTCCTTCATAGATTGAGGCACATGTTTCCGAATCTGAAGATAATCAAGATTATATTGGACACTGGACGGTCAAGTTCAAGTGATTTGTACTTTGAAGGGTTGCGTCGAGTGACTGGCTTGAGAGCATTTGAGGAAATTGGTTTTGTGAAGCTCGTCGCGCAGGGAGGTATGAGGAGCATGTTGCGTGTCACTCTGTTTTAGAGGGCTGTAATTATTTGTTGTGAAATTACGTGGTTCCAATTGTCCGCGTGCATACCGTGTACACGGTGCCAGAAACGTTCATTCACTCGGACAACAGTGGCAGCTCTTACCATTTTCCCAAAATGAAAACTGAAAATGAAGCGAAAATGGCCGAAAAATATTTAATTTACAGGTCATGTACAAGCAATGTAGTCATTCGACACAATAACTACCTACGGATGAGTCTCGTTCCACGACTGCCCAGTCAACAACCCCGAAATTGCCGTATTCATAAGCGGCACAGGACTCACTGCAACATTCTGATACCCCAGCGCACCCGCGGCAAACTCAAACACATTCGCCAATGTCTGGTTCGCATCTCCCCTTCCCAAGCTCCCCAATCCCCAATTCAACTCGACCGTATTCAGCGCCGAGTAGTGCGTGTAGAACGTATCGTCCGTCGTACCCTTCAAATTGTCCGGGATCACCCCGCCAATCAAGCACGCCCACACCTGGTTCCGCTTGTTCGTGCTTGAGTTCTCGTCAAACGTGATTAACACGAGCGCGTCTTGCATAAACGCTGCATCATTCAACGTTGAGTCGAGGAAATTGACAAGCCACGTCCCGGCGAACGATGCACTGGTGTCATGTCCGTCGTTGGTAATGTTCGGCGTGTAGAACGAATACGCGGGCATGTTGTTGTTGGCGATGTCGCTGGTGAGGAGGGTGGCTGCGAGGGGTGTCAGCTTTGCTTTGACTGGAGAACATCACCCTGGACCTCACCTGGAACCACGTTCGCAGACCTAGTCTGGTTCAACCCGATATTATCGAAAATAATCGCCGGATTGTGCTTCCTGACATACGCCCCTCCAAACGCCGAATACCCTGTCCAACCAGGCGCAGGTATCTCCTCGTTATATGACTTCCACGTCAAGCCCTTCGCTTCCAGCAAATCAAATATAGACGTCTGATTCGCGGGTATATCATAATAATCGTCGTTGGTGATGCCAAAATTGGTACCAGCTGAGGCAGCGACGTAGTTGGGCTCAGAGGGGTGCGCGATCCCGTTGTAGTTGGTCAATAGGATTCCGTTCGCCGCGACGGATTATTGGTCGAGGCGAGCTACCTTTGCATAGTCCTGTTGGGGCAAGCCGTTGGGAAGAGAGAAGAGAAGAGAAGACAGCAACGGACCGCATTCTCGAGCCAGATTTGCATAAAGTACTTGAAGACCTTCCCAACAGGCGCGCCGGGTGCATTTTGGTTATTATCCGCCGCTGCTGTCGCGTTGGGAAACGCAGAGATGATGACGGGGCTACCTGTTTGAGCGTGCACCGACGTCAAGACGGGAACGAGAGAGAGGAGCACAGTAAGCAGTCCACTGAATCCTTTATGCATTGTGCGTGAGGATGTAGAGAAATCCAAAGCCAAAAAGCCCACTTTTATAGCTTGTATGTTTGTTACCCTCCCCCGTGGCAGTTATGGACCTGACACGATTTTCGCATGGTGTCAATTCCAATAGAACAACGTGCGGGGTGTTCAACACTTCTGTGTTCCTGATTTTGCCATTTGCGTGGCGCAGTGGGGCGCCTGGTACCGCAGATCTGATTCGGATATTACCCCACCTCAAACACGTGTATACGCAGATGCACTCGCGGACCTAAAAAAACAGGATACATGTGCTTGTGCGAATTTTCCGGATGCAGTGCCTGTATTCGTCCTCTAAGGGTCGTAGTACTACGTAGTAGGACGATTGTCCAAGCGACGGTGACTCTTCCACCTTTCAAGTTCATGGCTATCATTGCAATTTGGCTGAGAAATACGTGAACGTCAAACAACGAAACACCTGAGAAGTAAGACTCGTCATCGCTTTAAAACTAAAGTGTGATCGTGACTGTGACCATTTCCTCTGCCTGTGGAGCAACAAGTGACCGACCAACGTTCAACTTACACTGCGATGTAGTCCTATGACCTCTCTGAAGACAGGCACTGCATCCGGTCGAGTTTCAAGTTACAAAATTCGCAGAAGCACATGTATCCCGTCCTGTCAAATCCACAAGCAGGGCTGGGAAGTGAGCGAACGTGGTTCAGCATCCGAATCAGATCTGCGAACTATGCGCTCCTCTGAGCTAAAATAGGAACGCAAAGCGTTTATCACCCCGTGCACATGGTTCCATCAGCATTTCGACATCGCGTCAGGTCCATCGCTTCCGTAATAATTATTAACAGCCCAAAATTATAAATTTGGGTTCTTTTTCACCTTCTCCATTCTTACGCACCATGCATAAGGGACTTATCACACTCCTCTCATTTGTTCCTACTGTTATCCACGCCCAAACGGGCAGCCCCGTCATCATCTCCGCATTTCCCAACGCGACAGCGGCGGCGGATGATAACCACAAGGCACCGGGCACGCCTGCTGGGAAGGTGTTCAAGTACTTTATGCAAATCTGGCTCGAGAACCAGGTCCGTTCCATTCTCCAAACGTCAGACTCCTTCTCAACCCCAACAGGACTACGAGACGTGCGCTGTCCTCCCCCAATACCAATCCGTGCCGCGAACGGAATCCTTCTCACCAACTACAACGGGATCACGCACCCCTCTGAGCCCAACTACGTCGCTGCCTCAGCTGGTACCAATTTTGGCATCACAAACGACGATTACTACGACATACCCGCAGATGAGAAGACTATATTTGATTTGTTGGAAGCGAAGGGATTGAAGTGGAAGTCGTACAACGAGGAGATACCTGCGCCTGGTTGGACCGGGTATTCGGCATATGGAGGGGCGTATGTCAGGAAGCATAATCCAGCCATTATTTTCGACAATATTGGGTTGAACCAGACTAGGTCCGCGAACGTGGTTTCGGGTGAGCAACGGTGGCTTCCAGTCAAAACCAAGCTGACCCCCCTCCCCTGCAGGTGACCATCTCAAGAACGATATCGTCAAGAACAATATGCCCGCGTACTCGTTCTACACGCCAAACATTACCAACGACGGACATAACACCAACGCATCGTTCGCTGGGACGTGGCTTGTCAATTTCCTTGATTCTACATTGAAAACGCCGAGTTTATGAAAGATGCGCTCGTGCTGATCACGTTCGACGAGAATGCGAGCGGGAAGAAGCGAAACCAGGTGTGGTCGTGCTTGATTGGCGGGGTGATCCCAAAGCATTTGAAGGGTACGACGGACAATACGTTCTACACGCACTACTCAACGCTGCATACTGTTGAGTTGAACTGGGGATTGGGGAGTTTGGGAAGGGGAGATGCGAACAAGACGTTGGCGAATGTGTTTGGGTTTGCGGCAGATGTGCTGGGATATAAGAATGTGGAGGTAACGGATGTGCCGCCCATGAACGCTACGATTACGGGGTTGTTGACCGGCAAGTCGTGGAACGAGACGCATCCGGCATAGATAATGGTTTATCGATAAATTCCTTTGCCCCCTGCTCCAATAGTAAATTTACAATGTTTGTGTACGTACTTCCAGCACAGGCAACGCCCTCATTTCGATACATGAATACAACTGTTATTTTTTCAGGTATATTCATTGATACTACGCAGGTCAAGAAGTTAAATGAATATAGAAAGAATCACTCACGGAAATAGTAATTGACCATCAAGACGTTTCAAAGACACCACCTATTGAACATGCGGGATGCGTGACTCATAGACGGAATGAATGACGGAGAGTATCGAGGAGGAGAATGGCATAGAGTCAGGTGCTCACCTACGCCAAAGTCGTCTGGGACATACGGTGGGGATATCGAGCTGGTATTTTTGGTCGAGCATGGTTGAACGATAGGATCGCAGAAAGGGTATCTGGAGTGATCAGCAGTGGTCACGAATGTCAGATTGTATTTGGGCCGCGTATTTCACGTATGCGATAGGCGGCATACGATATGCGAAAACAGACGAAATTGATTAAAAAACAAGCACGAAATTCTATTTTGAATTTCCCTATTACTACAATGATGGAACACGGTGCATTCTTTCACAGTCGATTGGATAACATATCATAAGCCGTTGGATGCCAAATCCCTGGTGGTGTCAACAATCCCTGCCACGACAGTGATTACACCGATGAGCCAACACACTAGAACAACAACATCAGCTTACCGTGATTAACATGTTGGACGCGCCAAAACTCGAATCCGATCCTTCATTTCTTGTGGCGTGCGAGGGCCTTCGAACTTGAGTAAGTATGCAACAAGGCCAGCAACATGGGGAGCAGCCTGAATCAGATGTAAGTGCCTGTCAGAAAATAGCCGTAGCCCAAGACAACGTACCCCAGATGTGCCGGAAGCCGTAGTACGGTTGGGCACGCCACCTACAGCGCCAGGCCGAGCACCAGTAATAGTTACTCCATGGGCAAAGATATCAACCGAAGCACCGAAGTTAGAACCCCTATTTGGGCCATGAATCCATATAAAATCGTCAATCCCAGTTGCACCAACAGCGATAACGCTTGGGGAGGTGGGCAGGGCAAGTCAAACTACGGTGTCGATATCTTGTCTATCGTTACCCGCAGCAGCCTAGCAACAAATAAATAAAATGAAACAGTTGGTACAACAAGCCCAGAGCAACTAGGAGTGACGCACGACAACATGTATCCCAGCAACGAGTGGTCTAAGTATAAGTAAGCAAGCAGTCTCCGAGAGCAGATTGGGAAGTAAGAATTCCATACCATGAGGAAAGCAGTATGCAGTACACGACTATGCGTGTCAGTGAGGGACGGCAGGGGCTTACAGTAGAGCCAAGAGAGAATAGTTGACAACGCTAGGATTCATAGTCGCGAGAGCCCTGTCGCGAACATACTCTAAAGCGTTAATGCTGAGAATCGTTAATGAGTCTTAGGTCCGTTTTGTGCTGAAAATTGAGATTAGTAGCGTACATTGCGATAATGCCCCCGCTTTCAGTTTAAATGGTTAGCTGGAATGGTATTTATCCTTGAAAGGCTTACGGCGAGACTTTGATGTCGATGAGCCTGCAAGTTGCATTCTGATTTTTGCAAAGGGGGTTGTATAATGGAGTAGGAACGATCTATAATACAACACACCTTAGTCACACCGTACGCATTGCTCCCTATAATCGAGCTATAGTCATGCAATGTGAGATAGTAGAAGAGAAAATCGAAGAAGAAGCCCTTACGCGACCCAAGTTCCATGCCGGCCGTGAACTCTGGGCCTAAGCATTTATGGTGAGTTAGAGCGCTTGCGCAGAGAGTTCATAGCTAGTTACTCATTTGGTGCCGGCAACCCGGCCATTGAATTGCGGCTGTGGATCACACGTAATCAGATAATCATCTGCGTCAACTCGGAAATGGATGACATACATGGGCGGTGTCAATACCTGGTCGGTATTTATGAATTAGTGCCATTCATACAGTTATATTGCACACTGCACAGTGAGTGAACTGACCAGTGTCTACAGGTGTATCGACTTGGATATGAGCAGGCTAAAGAGATTGGGCAGGATGTGTCTCACGTACCAAGGACGTAAATATCAACATTCCCATCATACTCCACATGGTCATTGTAACGGTACGCGAAATTGAGAAGACTAGTGGGACACAAGTATATCAGATTCTCATAGACTGCATCGGAATCGAAATCGATACTGTACTTTGGATTACGTCCTACCAAGCCGGCAGCAGAGCTCAACCTTTCAAGGCCCCATGGTGCTGAGTTGATTGGTTCCCTGAAACAAGTCAACACCGATAGGACGGAGAGTAAAATACCACGGACTGTTCGACAATGGCGGCGGGTTGTAAATAGGTGTCTTCTACAATGGAAGTAACCTCGGGAGATAAGGTCTTCAAAATCGACAGGGCCGAGTCATTAAAAGCACCTTGTTTTTGCATGGCGATTAGCGGATCACATTGGCCAAAATTTCAATACATATCCCCCAAACCCGAAAAACCGTGTTTTTCGGTGCTCCACTGGTGGGCGACTGTGCTGGCCTCGTTGCCGAGTTTGGCCAGTACGGCCGACCTGGACTCATCGTCCTTGAGCGAGACGATATATTCACCGGTGAATCCGCCGGCGCCGGCCTTCTGGATTATAATCTCAGTGGGACGAGACATGTTGGATTACGAGTTGTATGTTGGATCAAATGCTCGTAGGAAAGATAAGAGTTGTGTTGGGATAGTGCGAGCCTTTATAGTCACGGTGGGGTTTCCAGAGGAGTTGCATTGTTAGGGCAAGGACACGAGACGAGATCGAATACTGTACATTCATCACACGTCGAATCACTGCCAGAGAGGTCACATTGAACGAGATTGCACGGCTTTTGCTCCTCTCGACACCGAGCTCAGCATAAAGTCAGAGGCAACCGCGTCAGGATTTGATTTCAATCGCTTCAATTGCAGGCTTGCAGCACTTCAGACACAGGGCCGCCATGACCAAGCCAGCAATACGGAATATATCCTCAAACTTTAACACCCAGTGACACAAAAAATGAATGGCAATCGCAGGCGCACTCACAATGGAGAGAAAGTTGTCGTAAAGATTGATCACGCTGTGTCGCTACTGTGGGAAAGCCGTTAATAAGGATAAGGGATCTCAATTGACAACCTATCGAAATTCGATCATTTCACCTTTCATAAAAGTCGTCTTCACTTTCAGCCCCTCTTCGCGGAGTCATGAACAAGGCTAGTCCAAACCTAAGGCCTAATTAAAATTACCCACGTGAAGTTACCGTAAAATATTAAAAGATGGCCCATCAGACCCCAAGTGGGAATCAGAAGCATGTCACAGGATTCCATATGGCAACGATTGACTCAGCTAAACCTCATCGGCGGCTGTCAGATGGTGAAAATGGGAATGGCACCGCGGGGACCCGGGAAAGGATGTCGGTTCGGCCAACATCAGATTTCGGCCATTTCCGACTAACTTTGCCAAACAACGCTTTTCCCACTGACGACGTCGGCTCCGATCGCTCCCCAATCCCTCCATTGCTCCGAGGTCAACACACGCGGTCCATCTCCGGCCCTACAAGCCTCATTCGCTCTCTATCTTCGACCCGCCTCGCGAGGATACTAAGAAAACAATCAACGATACCCTTGCTCTTGGCGTCAAGGTCCACATGGTCACTGGTGATCAGTTAGCTATTGCGAAGTAAACGAGACGTCGTCTCTGTCTCGGAGATCGCATGTACGCCGCCAAAGCTTTGAAAGAAGGTCCAGCCCCCGGCGGCAGATTCAACACTCTCGACAACATGATTCTTGATGCGAATGGTTTCGAAATTGTCAAGCGTTTTCAAGGCCTCGGTCATCTTTGCGCTATGACTGGTGACGGTGCCAACGATACCCGAGCTCTCTCTCGTGCCGACGTCGGTATCGCTGTCGAGGGTGCCCCGGACGCTGCCCATGTTGTCTTGACGGAACCAGATCTTTCCACCATTGTCCATGGCTACTACTCTTCTCGAACGGTTTTTGTAGTCTTTAATACGCTGCCCGTGGTGCAGCTGTTATTGTCTTGACGGAACCAGGTCTTTCCATGGCTACAACTCTTCTCGAACTTTTTTCGTAGTCTTTAATGGCTATCAGTCACCTTCAAAGATTTCGCATCGCTACCCCACTACTTTTCTATTCATCACCTGCACCATCATTTGTATCCCATGGCAACAACAGCAATGAACATTTTTTTGACTAATTTCTGAACTGCTTATTATAAATAAGACGAAAACATCTGGAACATCATTCCCATCAGCCACCGTCGAGGGCACGACCAGTGACTACCATCGACCGCTGGATACGCGCTGCGATATCCATTGCGCCTCTCACTCGTCTCCCATCTAATATCACTGGTAAGCACTTGCCATCGCTAAGATGACCAATAGCTGATTCCCACTTGGGCCTGACGGGCCATCTTTTGATATTTTACGATAACTTCGTGTGGGTAATTAGGCCTTAGGTTTGGACTAGCCTTGTTCATGACTCCGCGAAAGTTCCCATAGTGGCAACACAGCGTGATCAGTGTGCCTGCAATTGCCATTCATTTTTTGTGTCACTGGCAGTTAAAGTTTGAGGGTACATTCCGGATCGCTGGCTCGGTCATGGCGGTCCTGCGTCTGAAGTGGTGCAATTGAGTCAATTGAAAATTGAATCCTGATGTGGCCGCTTCTGACTTTATGCTGAGCTCGGTGACGGGAGGAGCCGAAATCCGTGCAAGCTCATTCTGGTATCATTGTAGTGAGTAACTACTATTTAACAAGAGGAAATCCCCCTATCAGTTCACTTCCACCGACACACATATATCCGCACCTACTATCAGCCCCAGTTCTATATACACCGCCATAGACTGAAAATGCCCTAAATTTTATGCCAGACCCCCGCAGTGACAAATGTGCTAGGGGAGGTTGCGGGCACCGCAACGCACAACGTAAGATTTCACACACCTGAATTCCAAGTCCGAGTCGAGGCTAATCTAGCACGCAATGTAGACGAGGAGGAGGAGCAGTTTTCGGCGGTGGTCGCCCCAGCAGTTTATGGGCATTTGAATCATAACTTTGTTGTACTACCGTCATTTCTGTTCAAATTTGAATGCGTTCGAAGATACTTACATGAACGAGTCTTCCTTTACCTGCTTAAACGCTTTTTCTCGGTCAATGTGACCTTTCTTGCAGTGATTTGGCACGTGATAAATGTACAGTATCTCATCTCATGTCCTTGCCCTAATAAGCAACTCCTCTGGAAGCCCCACCGTGACTATAAAGGCTCGCAATCCTGCCGCCCCATCCCAACCCAACCCAACCCTTATCTTTCCTACGAGCGTTCGATAGTACAACATACAACTTCTAATCCAACCGTGACATGTCTCATCCCACCGAGATTATAATCCAGAAGGCCGGCGCCGGCGGATTCACCGGCGAATACATTGTCTCGCTCAAGGACGATGAGTGCAGGTCGGCCGTGCTGCTCGCACTCGGCGACGAGGCCAGCACGATCACCCACCAGTGGAGCACCGAAAAACACGGTTTTTCGGGTTTGGGGGGTATGTATTGAAATTTTGGCCGCTGTAACCCACTAATCACCATGAAAAACAAGGTGCTTTCAATGACTTGGCCTTGTCGATTTTGAAGACCTTAGCTCCCAAGGTTACTTCCATCGTGGAAGATACCTATCTAGAGTAAGTACAGATCTCCGATCTACGCAGTGACATGAATCAAGCGGGTTTGTCCAGACCAGAGTCCTTTTCTGGCTGGGATGATTAGTTACGGACGGAGTGATATGGAACGGACAGACGCAGCCGCGGAGGGACATACAGGAAACACTTGAGAGACGCGGTGGCAGTTAGTTAGGCGACCATCGATTTAATCTTGTGGACAAATCGCAATCACTCAGAGTCGGCATCCTTTGCAATGAAACGAGGTTTCCTGACTTCTTGAGAACCACTGGTGAGTGGTCGTTTGACTTGTGGCGGACATCAGAGACAACAACGGGTATTCCGGACGATGAGCATAAGGCTAGGTGAATAGAATACAAAATTCGTGCCCCAAAAAAGTCCGGGTGTTTTTGGCGTAGTCAGCGTATAGTATAATCCATATCCGTACCCCTCGCCACTTGAAAGGATTGCAAGGACATGGCAACGAATCGTGCGAAGGAATGTATATCGTACGTCAACATATAAGAGGGATCGCAGCCCCGGACATACGTGGGTAGTAACAGCACGAGAAAAGTGACATAGAAGGTTTGCTCTCAGCCCGGCGTCTGTTGGCACGCTCTCGATTCCCCATCACCGTTTATTACGTTTCCTTCCTGAATAATACAAACGAATCGTATCTTTGGGTACTGGGTGCTTACCCTCAAAGCTGTACCGTTTGGTGACACTCATGCTCAGACATATACACCCGCCTCAACAGCTTCTGCTACAGCATCTCAGACTTAGAAAAGAAGTTGAGACAGCAAACGAAGGACACGGCGTGAAGTAGCGTACGATAGAGCGTAGGACTATGAACGAGGAGCAGTGCGTCGCTGATATTCATTTGCAAGCGCGAATTCTGGAGAAGGATCAGATACTTTCACCCAAGTTTCAGCCATAATGCATAATTACCTTCGATAGTGGGCGCCGACCGAGTGGATGGCATGAAGACGTGTATACTTGGGATGGCTGGGAAAGTACAACAGGGCTGGGCATAGAGGTGGAATCGAAGGCAGAATAACATGATATCTGGAGTGGTGGCCCATTCACACCCTTCTTCTTTGCGGCGGCGAGGACAACGAACCCTCGGTTCTCAAAATGGGTCTAAACGGATCAGCAAGTCGACCAGAGGAAAGAAAAAAACACCGGAACTCACCCGGGCACATTGCATACTAGAAGGTTACCGTAAACGTGACGTTATCGCGATCACATGTAATCCTTGTAAAACGTGGGGGCACCGTCAGGTTTCTCGACGAAGCAATACCCCGTTTACTCATCATGTAGGCTCTGCCTCCCGCCCCGCAAAGCCTTTCGTCACTGACCACTGCAATAATCTTATCGTTTTACAGACTACCCTCCCCCTTGCGCATCTTCGCCCAGTCCAACTCAATCCACCCTTCTCCCCCCGCCCCCGGACGCACCTTTTGGTTACTACTCTTCACCATGCTCGGCCTTTCACTTATCTCAAGATCATCACAAAAGCTAAGACCTCCACGTCAATGCAACGGGGCATGCCATTCCTCTCCTCTGCGACTCTTTACTCGCCGCCTTCGCGCGTCATAAAGAACAAGCACCGGTCCCGCACGTATGGCCGGGTACCACACCCCCTCCCAACCGGACTCAAAGGTTGCCCATCCCCAACTTCCAACCCAATTCCCCTCTCGGCCTGTCACCTGTGCTACCAGGTTATGACGCCATCCTCGACGGGCTGGAAAGACGTAATAACGAGGACCTGCACGGCTCACGTTCTGATGATGTCTTAAAGTACCACAGAAGCTAACAACCTCCACGTCAATGCAACGAGCATCTGCTCTACAATTCCTTCCTCGCGCTGTAACATAACAATCCCGGTACTACGAAAATTTTCGTCGTGCCGCATTCATTACTCCTTCTACGGAATCCAATTACAGGGGCGAATACATGGCTGAAGCGCGTAAAGCGTTCGATGGGCAGGAGCAGCAGGAGTTGGTGTTCTTCGTGTCGGACGAGTCCGTGGAGAATAGGCAGACGTTTTACCCAGGTGATCGTTGCGGGCGATCTACTAGAGTAACCCTCCGCATGCAAACAATTTGCGGCAAACCGTTTATCTGACGACGATCTTCCCGGCCAAGTCACGGTTGGATTATATGCGGGTATATTGAAGAAAGAAATGCGAAGATGGATGCATGAATGTTGGGTATAATTGAGGTCGGTTACCTGAACGGATTGTGTCGTTTTATGCGCATTTTGATGCATATACAAGTAAGTCTCGATTTTTCCAGTTCCGAGTACGAAAACCAAGTGCTGATGAGGCACAGATCCGAACTTTCGAACCTGAGGGCGCAACAGTGGCCAGTACCAAAGAATACTTGCCATGGACTAAGTATAGAAGCTGTCGCCGTAAAATGCGCATACGTGATCGCTTAATATTGTACAGGTTATGATGAGCTAATATGATTTGAGTGAACAAAACCTGATGCAGGCAGAGGAACTTGGTTGTGACTTTTACCACTACGTTTTCTCCCAATATCCAGACTGCTTGCCGTGACTGGGATGTCTTCCGAGATGACATGTATACAACACTGGATAACAATTGCATGCATAGAAGTTTACTATACACGCTTTCCCTGCGACATTCGGGGATTACTTTCTAATAGCACGGCCGTTTCTGCTTCGAACCTCAACCTCTAAAACGATATTCCAAAGTGTTGCCTCCTCTGTAGTCTCATTTCCCGTCAAGAGCTCGATCTAACGTGTAAATGTGAGTTCTCTTATTCTTTTGGAATTTCTGTACAGTGCTTACATCAGGAACAAGGCTGGAATCCTGGGCCCAGAACAAGTTTTTACCAGGTGGAAAGATCCTATGTATATCACGTCAAACTTCCGGTTGATCAGAATGTTTGCCGTGCCTTACTCATAAACACCTTCAGCAGTAACGGCAACTTCCCATGTATACTCGGTAGAAGACCAAACGAGCTTGTTATCCTTTACAAGTTGACAATATTAACGCCCAAGATGAGGTAAAAAGAGAGTAGACATACATCGTCAGGGGCGATGTACAACCCAGTCGCGCCTTGAATGGTAACAAGGGATATATTCTCGTCAGTGATATTTTTGCTCAAAATAAGAGTCTTGGATACAATCAGCGGGCCGTACAATTGGAGAATAAATATAAAATATTTACAGCAGGGTTGGATGAGGTGTTCACTGGAGCACCCACATCTTCTTCGCCAATGTAGGTGACGGATTCACCCGTCTTAACGCTTTGGATCGTGAATGTGAAAGACATTGCTGGATGGGTGTGCTCTGGAGTTTGAGTACTGGAGGAGTGTAGCAAACCCAGCTTGGCTTTATACCTTTGGATGTTACGTTGACTGAGCTTCGTATTTCGGCTGCCTCGAAACGTTCCCAGACGAACCAAGGCCCCGGGTACGAGTGATTCTTGAAACACCAAGTTCATAAATATCGTCTATCTTCGACTGGTCAGTGTCTCGGTCTGGAAGAAAGAATAACTAACGTTTAGGGGCAAGCGAGAAGTTGAACGCCACGCTTCGGGACCTAAGTTTGTCCATATTCGATACGCCATTCCTTGCTCCGTCAACGTCGCTTCCACAACTACGTTCACCAGTCGAAAAATGGCGAACTGACGAGTCGGAGATAGGCTCGATCGCTTATAACTCTCGTGGCCGCTATCCGAGGATGGGCTATCAAGGCGACAGCATATGTCGGTGGTGAAAGATGCTGCTCACTTCACATCGGCCCCTTTCTCTAAGCAAAAACTATCGCGCAACCATGAACAGTTCTTTATGTAACGCTTTATTGCCGGAAAACGTCCGCAAGGTTGAGAGATGACTCAACTTACCTTTTTGTCCTCTTCGCTGTTCGTCGCGGGCAACGTGGCACGCCACTGCTCGCATCACAACGCACAGAACTGTGATATGGCGCCAACGGCATCAGCGCATTATTGTAGATCTACTCTCATGCTGCATTGACAATCTATTTCTACTACTGCTTGGCAATGCTCAACCGAAAAACCCAGGTTCCCGTGAACAACTTACGGTCACTGCGCGCACGATCACATCGCAGGTCCCACAGGAGTTTAAATGCGGCAACTAGTCAGCACTAATCTTAATTTCCCTTAGAGGGAAGTGAACAATGAACACAATAATTATTTTCGCCGTAGATTGCTTTGGACTTGACGTCGGCGCTCTCGACTCTCCCTTGTTCGGGGCATGAATCCATACTATATCCCACTCTCCACGCACATCAGAACGTCGTCAATGAATAGTAACCAAGATGATTCGAGTGAACAAAACCTGATGCGGGCAGAGGAACTTGGTTGTGACTTTTACCACTAACCCGACCCAACATCCAGCTAATCGATTGCATGCAAGAGACTTCATTCGCTTTCGGAATCCTACCGCAATCAAGTTTAGAATCATATTCTCAGCGGCTTAAGAAAAGAAAACTCTTACGTGACGTCTTCGTTTTCGATCGGGCTAGAGGATTGTTATTTGTAGCTTGACCAGTAAAAGGAAATTGTCAGCGTACTGAAGAAGTAATACCAGATATTGATGCAATCGTGTGACTGTCAGGTTTCTACCGTAGTAATTAGGTTCAGAAAGTAATGCAGCTCAAACAAAAAAAAGGAAGGCCTACATAATGTACGCGTTTTCGTTTTTGAGAGGCCTGGTGAGGTGTATGGGTTATCAAAATGCAGTTAGTAGAAAAGTCAATTTGCGCACTGTACGCGATATCGTTATCGCCATCATGCTTTGCACGACGTTATTCATACTTGGCCGTTTCAACGGTTCCCTTACCCAGCAGCGCTGAATTACGTCCCACGCTCCATCGCTCAAAGGCTGATCAGCTAGCCGAGGTGGTCGAACGCCTCGAAAGACGAGAGACAGTATCTGCAGGTCTGATTTACCGGCAAAAGGAATATTATCATAATGGATCTTGAAAGAGATTAGCACATGAGGGATCATCATGTTCAATGTGACGTACTTCATAATAAAGGCATCCAAAAGCATAGATGTCTGACATCTGAGTCCTGGATGGAGCGTCATCAGATGAACCTTCGTCATCCTCTGACAGTCCAAATAACTCTGGGGCCGCAAAGTTCAGATGTAGCGCTCCCGATCTCGTTTTTGTAGCTTCTGAGAGTCGAGTCAAGCCAAAGTCGGCTATTTGGACATGAAAATTATCATCCAAGAGGACATTCTCCTGGAGAGAAGAATTAGCATTGTAATATAATGTGTCTGAGGTAGAATAGTACCCCGCGGAGATCGCCATGAACTGCGCCTTCCGAATGGATGTATTCCATGGCTTGCGCGGCTTCCAGTATCTTCCGAGCATTAGACATAAAATGAAAGTAAGAAATAGGTAGAGGCGTACGCGTTCTTCAATGACAGCTATTGGTGGATTTGTTTGTTTCCGCCACCGGGCTAGAGTCCCGTTCTTCATATATGGTGAAACAAGGAAAATTTGTGGTGTTGTGGCCTTGATTTCATGGATTCCTAAGATTGGTAGTATGAATTTGTGCTTGAGGAATCGCCACATCAGTGCCTCTCGGCAAAAGGCCTATTGGCGGCCTTCGAATCAGCAATCGCATTATAACAAAAAGACATACAACTTGGTTTTCAGACTTGTACAACACTTTTAGTGCCACGACTTCTCCCGATCGTTCGCCTTTGAAAACGCGCCCAAAGCCGCCACTACCAATGTAATCACGATCGTCTGGTATGCTGACTCCAGTCACGATCATGGATGGTGGAATGATAGGTATCTTTGAGATAACTTTGAGTATAAATCGTCGCAATCGCCGCGTAATATCCGTAGTGGTGAATTCCCGACCCGATACACTTGATGCAGTACGATTAGGTCCCAATTTACGATAAATAAGAAGCATCTCAAGTAGATGATCCAATATTTGACTGGCTTCCGGCGAGGGGTCATCTATTTGAGTTGCGAGATCGACGTAATCCTCTCGAGATAGAACCTCGCACAGGAGGTCGTAGACCCCACTGTCGTGTATACTGCCATATACATACTATCGGTTCTTAAGTGTAGCACATTGGAGGTCTGAAATGGCGCACCTTGCATTCGCTATTCTTGACCGTATACAAGAGCAATGGTATGATGTATTTGTCAGGATCGTCCAGCGTGTTTGATGATGGCACAATGTGCATCTTTGAGAAAACTGCCAACGTCAATCGTCTTCCCCGCAGGTTCATGTCCGAGCCTTGTTGGGAGAGATACTCCTCTGAGACGGAATAATCATCATCAACATAGTCAATAATCGGCAGCGAGATCTGTAAGAAATCGAGCAGATCCTTGGCATCAGAGACTTTATGTAGCTGTGCTAGTACGTGGTCGATGTAGTCTTCCCTAGATAGGATGCAGCGCAAAAGTTCAGTCATCAGTGGGTGACCCATATCATCTTGACTCTATAACTCGTGAGAGTGTGGTTTCCAAGTTTTAAATGTCACGCACAAATTGCCCAGAATAGGTGAGAATGTGGAGCAGCAATGGAAAAGAATAGTTATCAAGATCATCTGGATTGGGTGGTGGTTCAATAGTATATGTCTTTGACATAATTTTCAACAGGAACAGTTTTTTTCGCTGGATCATGAAGTTTGCATCAGGATACATCCAACAATAAAAAAGCCGATCAAGAATCAGGTCCAATAGATTTTTGGCGTCTGCGATATGGTCAAGCTGTGCCACAATGTCCATGCAATCCTCCTGGGACTGTAGAATATTGTACATAAGGTCGCCTAGCGTGCGCCTTATATGAACCTCAGGCTCGAAGAAAGGTGCCGGCTACCAGCTCTTAGGAGAGTGTATTCCAATTTGAAATGTTGCGCACCTGTTTAGAGTCGAGTATAGTTGTGATCAATTGGAAAATCTTGCTATGAGAATTATGCGGCGTGTTGGAGTTGGACAATGATATACCTCGAGTCTTTGCGGTGACTTCCAATATAAATCGGTTTGCTCGTCCTTTAAAGTATGCGTTATCAGAGGAGGTATGAGAATTAAGCCTGCGCAATATAAACTTCAACAGATCCCCGGCCCGTGGGTTATGGTGTAGCCCTGCCTGGGAATAGATGTCGCCCTTTCTTGATAGAATCTCGCTCATGAGATTTACTGCTAATTCATTTGTTGCAAGAGGATATCCAAGCTATCGGCCCTTAAAAGAATACGTCCCGTGATTGAAATGCTGCGCACCTCAACATTATTAAGTATATAGAAGAGAGATGGGAACACATTGCCGTGAGGATCATACGGCGTGTTGAACTGTGGTTCGCCACACATTTTTGAGATAACTGCCAACTCAAATAGTTTAGCCCGTCCGTTCATGTCTATAGTGGCAGAATCGAGTACTCGTGAACGCTGTAACGAATGACAAACAAGCATAGGCGCTAATGATTCCAACAAATTCATGGCGTCCGAGAATTGATTCACCTGTGAGGCGAGGGTGATGTAGTCATCCCTGGATAGAATCTCGCTCACAAGGCAGGTCGTCATAACGGAAGATTTGGGCTATTAGTTCTTAAGAATAGTTTGTTCCAGTTCGAAGTATTGCGCACCTTCTTATTGCGGAGTATAGTGAGGAGTAAAGGGAATGTATAGCTGTCAGGATCATACGGGATGTTGGATAGTGGGACATCATGCATCCTTGAGATAACTGCCAACATAAATCGTTTTGCTCGTCGGTTCATGTCTACGGTGGCTAGATCCTGATTCGATAAGGCACAAAGCCAACGTCGTATGAAGTCCAACAAATTCTCGGCATCCAAAACATCGTCTAGCTGCGCCGCGAGGGTAATGTAGTTTTGCCTAGATAGAATCTCGTTCATGAGGTCGACCGTCGATGCGCATAGAGGTGATTCAGGCTATTGGACATTAGGTGGATATACATCGGGTTTGAAATACGGTCGCGTACCTTCTTATTCCTGAGTGTAAAGAGAAGCAAAGGGAACTTGAAGATGTCATCTCTACCAACATCATGTGACTCCATGTTGTACCCTTCCATGAGTCGCTCCTGTTACAGGAGCGTCCTGTTCGGCTGGTGCAGTGAAGCCAGTTACGTAGATAATGAATCACTCGGTACAAAGCTGTGCACCATTCACGTAACCGTAACCGTGGGAATGGTGACGGGAAGACGCCGCTGATTGTAATTGGTCCAACGTTCGATGGCCTCTTAGCTTACCTAACTGAGATGAGCATGAGCATCAAACCGTTTCTCGCCTGTGTCCTGACGTTGTTACAGGCGATGGTGATCGTTAGATATTGCTGATGAATTAATTCTTTTTTTTCTGCCCGCAACGCTACAGTTACAAAGCCATCTGCATATTGGTTTTTGCTTCACACGCCCGGCCGATTGGATTATATAATTCAAAGCAACTGTGCTCATCTTGAACAACTCCGAGTCCGTGCTCCGTGCTCCGTGCTCCAGCCAATATCTGGTCATTGAGTGTGACATTCTTTACTCGTCAACTCAAGCGCACAAGTTCTCGTTGACTCCGACTCGCGCCATGTACGCCAGGGCCCCCCGATCCGATTTAGACTACCCCGACAACAGCGATCCCTGGGAGAAGGACACCCTCCGTGACTCCGTCGAGTCCTCCCTACGATGTCTCCGAGCTCGAAGCCAACCGTTAGTACTTTGGTATCCGGGGTCCCAAGTTGATCTTCCGGACATCCAAGGATGTCTTCACAGCGCCCTCGGGGCCAGAGCAAGAACCTCGTCTCATGCGGCTTCTGCCAATCTATGAGCACCACACGCTGGGCAAGGATGATCTGTGGACTACTATTCGTTCTAAGGTTCGTGACCTTCTCGAAGTGCAGCAATCTGCGGACTGACATCATTTCGTTCCAAGATTGTTGAACTCCTCGACCAGCGAGACATCCAGCATCCGTCCTTCGTTTCAGCTGGGTTGAAGAGAACGAGGAGAGCGAGGACGACGAGGACGATGATGAGGATGACGAGGATGACGAGGATGACGAGGACGACAAGGATTTCGATTTCAAGGTCGCCCCGTGCGGGACAGTCGTTACCACTCCCGTCACAATCTGGGTGGGAGTCTTTCCCGATACTCTTACTGGCGAGGTCGCATTCCACTCTTCAAATGACATCTTCTCGGCGGGCCCCATCCGAGCCAGGGGTACGCCTACAGTGAGATGTCATCACAGCTGGTACTAATTCTAAATGCAGCCTCCACAATCACATACCCGTGATAGGGGACAGAAATCAACCAACTGCTGGGAAGTTGCACTACAGCTCGCACAGCAGTGCCGTGATAAGTTCAAGGAGCCGGTTGAAACGGTTGATGATATCGAAAGGAATTCGACCGCAGCGTTGGAATTGTTGGCCAGGAGGTAAGTTCTGAATTTTACCACTGCTCCCCTTCCATCCCTGAATGCTAACCACGATGTGCTGATACCAGTGTCCGGTCTATCCCTCGTGCCTCACGTTTTACGGGAGCGGCCGACCCTTCCTCTATCAAAGATCTGGCTTGTCGTATGGTTCACACGAAATACCTTGATATGATACACAACAAATTAATCTGATGACTCGGACTCTTCTTAGTAGCCTGTCGCCTTACAACTTTTCAGGCCTGTGTTTTTATCTTTCATGCATGTGTTCCATAATCAAGTTATAGCGAGTTGGAGGGGGGTCCTTATTGTACCAAACATGATTAACATATAATTTGTGTACTCATAGTAATAGGGTCGTTCACAGTAACCATTTTTTGGCCATTTTCACTTCATTTTCAGTTTTCATTTTTGCTGATACATGCCTGCTTAGTCCGTACACTGTTGTTTGACCACCTGACTCGTGAGGCAGAAAGAAGAGACGAACCTAGTTGTCGCAGCCTTCGAAGGAGAGGCTGGCACCGGGGAACTTGGCCTCGATGATCTCCCAGAGCCAGTACATTGGCGAACCAAACGTGATGTCAGAGATATCGGTTGAACCCGTGCCACTGGTGAGGAGAGCGACAAACTTGCCCTGGGCGTCGACGATGATGGACCCAGAGTCCCCGCGCTTGGAGAACGGACCGGAGTCATTGTAATAGGGGTAGACTGCTGCTTCCACAGAATTGCGGGTGCCTAGGGCGAAGTAACGGCGAACATGAGACTCAAATCCATTCAAACAACCGACCGTGACGAGCGTGGTGAGGCCACGTTTTATAACGTATTGTCCAGAGACACCTCTGCCATGATCTTTGTTGTTGAACGCGCGTATCTCTTCGGCGGAGAGAATGCCTTTGAGCTCGACGAGTCCATCGGCTGTATAATTGAAATCGGACAGCGTATTGATGCGAGGGCGCATCAACCTGATGAACTTGACGAGGTCGGTCACAGGGCCTGGAATATGAACAGTAAGATTGGACGCCTTTAGCTAGACGGATCAGCACGCACCAAAGTCGAGCACGTTCCCCTTGAAGTTCTGCGAGAACTTCTCCTCATCGAGCTTGACGACGCAAATATCCTTTGTATAACTGTGAGGAGTGGTAGAGACACTGGGTGCCCAGACAACATGTCCAATGACCCGGTCCTTCGGCTTCGCCCACTGCTTCCTCATCTTCAGGAAGAACTTCTTGAGCTCCTCAATCGCCGTTCGTGCCTTGCTCAGCTTACATTGAGTCTCCACCAGTTCTTCCGCCTGCTCAGCATTAGGGCCACCGCCCTCCGATTTCGCCGTTAACGACGCCGTAACCCGCTCCAAGTACTTAACCGTGATATTCATGTCGTTAATATGGCGCTGGATGGATACGATGAAGTTGGTGAAAGTCTTGGTGCCCATGAGGACGACCTCCTTCTTAGGCCCGGCTTTATAGGTGTAGTCAAAATTGCGCTCATCTCGGCGGGGAAAAGAACGTACCGACGTAGGAGTATGGATTATTGCCTTCGTCTTCAGGGAACAGGACGTGGCGGGCCGTGACGGCGTAACGATCTTTACCCACTCTGAAGTAGAAGCCCATTGTTCCCTCCGTCTCGAGCATGTTCAAGCCAGCGATAGGGAGGCCAAGTGCAGTAGTCACGGGACCGATGACGGCCTTGAGGGGATCGAATTCCGAGACGGGTGCGAACAGTTCGGGACCACTGAAGCTCCTGACCACCGACTCACGGTACGCAACATCGACGTCGGAAATGCCGTGCTCCTTAAGGAGATCAAGGATGTCGTTTGAAGAGTGGAATGCGACCTCGCCGGTAAGAGTATCGGGCAAGACTCCCACCCAAATTGTAACGGGAGTGATAACGACCGTTTTCCCGTACGGGGCGACCTTGAAGTCGCCATCATTGTCGTCCTCTTCCTCATCATCCCCGTTCTCCTCGTTCTCCTCATCATCCTCGTCGTTCTTGTTCTCATCATTCTCCTCAAACCAGCTGAAACGAACAAGGTCGACGGACGAATGCTGGATGTCTCGCTGGTCGAGGAGTTCAACAATCTTGGAACGAATGTCAGTCCGCAGATTACTGCACTTCGAGCAGGTCACGAACCTTAGAACGAATAGTAGCCCACAGATCATCCTTGCCAAGCGTGTGGTGCTCGTAGACTGGCAGAAGCCGCATGAAACGAGGTTCTTCCCACTCTGCCCCAGTGGGCGCTGTGATGACATCCTTGGACGTCCGGAAGATCAACTTGGGGCCCCGACGTCTGTAACCCCTGAGACCATAATAGTAACGGTTGGCCTCGAGCTCGGAGACATCGTAGGGACTCGAGGAGGAGGAGTTCTTCTCCCAGGGATCGCTGTAGTCCGAGTAGTCCAAATCGGATAGGCAGTGGGCCCTGGCGTTCCTGGCGCACGCCTCGTCGAACGCTGGTGAATGCAAGACGTAATCCTCGAAATCTAGAAAAGTATACGGTGGGTCAGTACGGAAGAAGACCAATAAAACGTAAAAGAACTCGCTTGTGAGGTTTTCAGACATTGCACTATGAGAGTAGTAGCGAGAAGAGCGAGTTGAGCGCGTTAGGAGAGTGGACCTCCTTTTATAGTCAGAGTCATACTGAGATCAATTGAGACCAATGTCACGCGCATCACCTTTTTTGGCAGGTAGTACGGGTTGAAAGGTATAAAAGGACCTCAGGCTGCCAGTACGTGTTGCCATCGTTGGCCATGTTGCTCTTGCACAACTCTCCGAGAATTACATTGAATAAACACAGACACCCGACGTCTGCATCCTTCATTTCCAACTTGCGCACCGATATCCTGTTGCATAATTTTGACGTGCCTCGAGGGCTTCGTCTATGGCCGCATCGAACATTCCGGGCGCCGAGCGCGTCGCTGTGCGCTTGTGATGGAAATGCATTGGTTAGCCCTGGATCCTTCAGAATGATTGTGTCGGATACTTTTCAGATGACGCATACTGATTTGGTAGATGCTTTAGATTTTGTACCTCAACTGAAGTACTTATGTTGTCCTTACCGTTACTTTAGTCCAGTTCAAAGTCACCAAGTCGGACCTTTCCTCCAGGCTAATTTCCGCATACTGTGGTGTTAAACTCCGGCCAAAATCTGACTATGAAGGGGAGGAGTGTACATGAGTTGATGGTAGTCACAACCGTGTTAGCTTTGACTCATCCATCAGTGACTCGGACACTTTGGTTGTCATGATCGCACTGTGGCATGTGGCAACATATGACTGCCACGCATTGAACATAGGGGCATAGAATCATCATCAGAAGCATCGGATCATTTTACTACTTACATGAGTACAACACATCAGGTATAAGCGACAAGCCGGTACTCGCGTGTGGCATTCATGGCAGTAAGGCCGCGATCGATTTATAGTAGTAGGGTATCATTAAAGTTTCAGTCATTCCAAATAAGCAAGAAAGATAACTTCTCTCATTTACTTAAAAAATTACAATCCAAGATCAGAAAAACCGTGTTTCGCCAATATCGCAAATGTCAAAGTCGCGGTGGGAGATACCCAGCTTCGTGCATTCAGAACGCAAAAGTTTGGGTGGTTCATCGACTGGTTCAGTTGTCAAGATCCACGTTCTGTTTGCGGCGTTAGACTTAACGAAAGGTAAAGAAAGGGAATGTAAACTTACCCCCAGTGCATGCCGAGTGCTTTACGAGCGCGTATGTCCTTGAAGAGACGAACGCTGTCTTGAGGAGCGCAATGGATAGGAGACATGACCTGTCGAGGCCGATACGCCCTACAATGCACCAAGGCGTTAGTTCAGGTTGGAGGAAACGAAAAGGACTTATCTACCCACCCAATCGGTATCATGGCAAAATCAAAGCCACCAAAAACGTCTCCGATCTCTTTGAAGGCGGGACAATGAGGGAACTTGTCTTCATCTTCGCCGCCTTTAACGGCGCGATAACCAGTGTCGCCTGCAAAGTATACTTTGACGGTTTCCCCTCGAGGGATATCCTCTTCGGGTTCGATCGCGGAGGTACCATTCTCATTGGGCTGGGTTGTGCCTGCCCCATCCCCGTTATTAGCTGTCGCATCATTCCCCGCATTTGGGACAGGTGCAGGGGCTAGAGACGGGTCGGCAGTCGTAGAGGGCGCTTCTACGACCCAGGAACACCAGAGGGTATGATAGTCGTCAACGATTATGCGTCCCGTGAAGTGTTGAGAAGGTGTACACGTTATATCAAACGTCAAGGTAGACGTGGGTGTTTCCTTGGAGGGTTCTCCGGAGGTGGTTTCGGAGGGGGTATTAATTGGTATCTGGATTTCGACGCGTTTCGACTGCCACCAGTCCATGATGTGGATATCGTTGGGGTCCGCACCGGTAGACGTTAAAAAGTCCCGGTTGCCGAGTGGGGCAAAGATGAGCGGCTTGCGCGGACGTTGGAAGATGGCCTGTAAGGTGTCAAAGTCCATGCTGGCGCGACATAATCAGACATGGATTGGATAGATCAGACCAGGAGAACTTACTGATCATAGTGGTCGTGCTGGATAACAGGGGTCAGTACGTCAACGATGACATGTAAAAACGCGGGCTTACGGAAATGATGATGACATCGATGTCCGGAACTTCCTCGATATTGCAAGGGGCGGCTGTTGGAAAATGGAGAATCAGCTCTGACGTCATCTGACGAGGTTGAGTGGCGACGCACGCGTGTACCGCTTTGGTCCGAGAGTTTGAGACGAGGAACAGCGCATGCTAAAGACCGGATCATATAGTATACGTATGCCCCTTGGGTCCGAAGGTTTCGCTGGAAGCTCGACTAGGAAGCATGCGTGTCCGAGCCATGTTGCTTTGATCTTGTGGTTAATTCCACGTCCAACTTCCCAGTTTGGCATGATTACGGGAACGAGAGCATCTGGACTCTTCTTGGGGTACGACCAATTTAACAGAGTGAACGCCATCTGCCCGGGAATCCTTATCAGATTGTGCATGAAAGGTTCAGATGGAGAAAAAACGAACATAAGGGGCGATTCTGAACATGGAGGGATAGATACGGTAGCTGGGCCATGGATTAACAAACTTGCTAGGAATGTTGTTCTTCCAATGCGCAGGTTTGCCCTCAGTGGTCTTCTTGGGCGGTAGAACAGTAACGGTAGTGGTAGACATTTCGAATGCTATGCATCCTGTTTTGAGGATCTTTTATACACCACGAGGTTGGCAGAAACAGCAATTGGCCCAATTAGGCAATTGATCTTGTTCGCAGGCCCACAATTGGAATCCCATTGTCCAGCTTGAGCCCACGCTCGGCTCCGACAATGGCTGATTGTCTGCTTTTATGGCCAGCTGGTCCTTGGACACAGCCAGCATGCTCCCGAACAATACGTAATTGCAGCCGGTGCTGTGTCAGGGCCACACGCGTCCATCGTGACATACGGAAAACGACTAACCTACCTCGTTGACAACATGAGGCTTCCTTTGTCGTCTCCCATTGGATGACTAGTAGCCGATCTTTCGATCAGATAATGCGCGACATGCATGTCCGCTTCACTCTCATCCATTGCCGATTATTGCTGCTAAAATGCAAAATGCAGTGCCGATCATCGAGCTGACCCTGACAAATCGCCTCGTTCCCTTACGACACCTCAATGATTTTCCGCCCTTTCGCCAAATTGTTGCATTCTCGGAAACTACTGTGCAACACGCGTCCACGACGCTGCCTCGTGCAAGTAATATATCCCAGTTTTGGGCTTAGTGTTCCTCTGGACCTTCGAGAAACATTACCCCATCTTTGCTGCGTATATAAGCTCTAGCGCTTTCTCTCCTTTCCCCTGTCACCACCTCACGCACTTCAATGGCGTCGGTCTCATCTCCACAACGCAGGGCCAACAGGAACTCAAGTATCGATGATCTTAATGTACACGGCTTGGCAAAAGCAACAAGAAAAACATTGGAACGACTAGCTCCGTTCTGTCTTCTCCGACCAACTGGGTATGCGCGTTTTTACCTCTATACACGACCACGATTTGACGTGTTTGCAGATTGGCACAGGATGTTGGACTCACGAACCGGGTCGTCGACAAAATTAAGACCCTCATCGGCGGCATCGATATGAGCATGCTTGCAGCCCAAATGGCTCTCAAACTAGCTGACGAAGCTATTCGGCTATCAGAGATAAACGTTCCTGGACAGGAGTGGAGCATTGTCCCTCGTCGTGCTGATGACGGATTAAGCAGCTTAGCAGGACTAGCAGCTATCGGTGACAGTTACGCACAGAAGATGACTCAGGCGTTCACGGATGTTAGGCAGGACATATACAAAGTGCGCGATGACTCCGACATACAATATTAACGATCCTGATTCATATTACTCAGGTTGCAGCATGGACGAAGGAGAAAAGGAACGTGATGGTAATCATCCCGCTCGACCCGGAACAACGTGCGGTGCAGATCGTTCCTATCCGGTCTATTATTAACTTGTTTCTTTAGCCAACCACAACCTTACCAAGTCCTTAAGAGACGTTGGCCTCGACCTTCATGCAAATGTCGGTCTCTTGGTCGATTTTGTCCACCACATCACTTCTCTTGCGAAATGGTGGGATTTCGTAAAGGAAGAACTGGACGCTTCAGCAGCCGTGGCCGCTCTAACCAGCGATCCAAACGTACAACCCACCTCACCTACCTCGCCAGGTGCGATGGCTCTACCACCTTCACTAAACGCAGACATTTGGAAGAAAGTACAGTCAGAATATCATTCTTATTTCCGCACGGTACGTAAACTGCTCGCATACCATATACCCATTAATTAATCACTTGGAATACAGATTAGGGAAATACAAGCTCGTTACCCGAGCCTTGTTGCAGCCTCGAATGATGCGTGGAAACCGTCAGCTCAAGTTATTTCGCTTTCCCCTAGCTCAAGCGAGTCAGACGAGAGCAGCGAAGATCGGCCCTCAGATCCTCCCCCCCTATCAAATATAGCAACGCCATCCAACACTGCAGCGAACCCCAGCGCGTCACCAACGACGCCCACCAGCCCTACCACGTGGTATGACGCACGGAGCAGACCCATGAGCATGGGTGACGACGACGCCAACGATCAATCCGGTAGCAAAGCCGATAAATCCAACAAGAAGAAGCGGAGAGGTTTTAGCCTCTCCCACTCCAAATCCGCCTCCGGATCCGGATCTGGGGGGTCAGGGGGGTCGAGTACCTCCCCCGAGCTAACGACCGATCCGAAACTGAGCATGAAAAAAATGCGAGATTTTCTGTTCACGAGAACGGTTCCTCGTCCTGAAGTTCGTGGTTTGTTTCCCAAATCTGTGAGGATGTCAATGTCCCGGAGTAAAAGCAGCGCTGGAAAGTCGTCGGGTTTGAGCGAGCAAGAAAAGGGAAAGGGAAAAGAAAAGGACGAAGGGAATGGGAATGGGAATGTGGGGGTGGATTGTGCTAAACAAGAAAAGCTGGATCGGATTGTTTCTTTGATGAATTTGCGAGGGACGTCGTCGGAAGTGGGAGGAGAGGGGACGGAAAAAGAAGAAGAAGAGAAGCAAAACGAAAAATCGAGGCCGCCGCCCATCGTCGAGTCTGATCTGCTCGTACCGCCGCCTCTATCAAGGACAAGGTCTCACTCGCCCTCGCGTTCACCTTCACCTGCGTCTGTAAGGTCCCGTCATTCTCGTTCTTTGCTGAACGTTGAGACGCATAAAGGTGGTGCTGTTGAAGACGCCGTTGCAGAAGATTCGGATGCAGTTGGGATTGCGGACGTAGGCACGGGGTCAATTGATAGACGAGCAAACGGCCGTCAAGTCTCGTACTGGGTTTGCGATATTTCGCGTGGCGGAAGCGTTGGTGAGGGGTGGGGTGAAGACGATTTGTGGATCGTGTTTCGGGTGTGGGGATTAATGATGATATGGTATAATTTTTAGTCTTTATGCTTTCGCTTTCGCTTTGTCAAGTGTTTTCGCAGCGCGTTTTACTACTGTATTTTTCGTGTATTCCGCTTTACGTAGTAGCTCGTAATGATAGCTTGTTTGATAGCATTGTTGATCGATTGATCGATATCGCTTTACATGCAATTGTAATAGAGTATATGAATGATATATTAAAAGGGCCACACCACATCACTGAATCTTGGCAAAGGTCGCAGAGACGAGTCGTCTGCCCTTGTCCTATTGTCATTAAGGTAGTTGGGTAGGAAACCTTCATCAAGTTGAAGTATAGTTACATTTTAAACTCCTTGACTCGTAATAACAAACACGTGCCCGAACGCGTATCTAAGATAAAAGCTTGGTACGACGAAGTCGACAATAATAAATATACAAATACGATACGTTGACTTTTTGGTTGACAAGAAAGGTATCTTCGAAACAAAAAAGACCAGCAAAAAGGCAGGAAATTTGATCAAAAAATGGTTCAATGCCTAATGAGGATAGAAATTCGTTGACCAGGCACGCCGACCGGATGAGAAGAATCGGTCTCCACGGTAATTCGGACCGATCCTTTACAGTCCCTCGTAAAGGAAGCCTGCAACGCCTCGGCGAGCTTGGTACCATTCGCTTGGGCCTTTTCGTCCGCGCGAAGAATTCCATTTGAACTATGCGAGTTCTGGAGAGGGGCTGCGTGCTGCTTGGAACTTGAAGAGGGTTGATCGGCATTTGCAAGACAAGAGCATGAGTACTTGATTTTAGAAAAGGAATCGAAATTTGAGATGGATCGTGATCCTGAACTAAAATATGGAATGGATATCGTCGGTGCATGTAAGGATGAATAAACCTTACCGCAGGGGGTATTTCGCGATAGTCTTGAGTTCCTTTACCACGTTCTTTGCGCGGTTGAGGTGGTTGATGTTAAGATCCATGACAATGGAAAAGCGGCCACGGAATTCGGGCATAGACCCCGAAGCAACCTTATCCCCGAGTGCTTCGTACAACTCGTCCGAGGTCTGATATTCTGTCCACGTATTTTTGCTCAACTGTTTCTTCTGGAAGGAATGAGGCATCTGTGTGAGCGGTGAATATATAAATCATTACCTTCTTCTTTGGTGATGGTAAGTCGGGGGAACCAACACCAATAGCGAGTTTCTGTTTCTTCTTCTTTGGCTCTACACTCGCATCTCCCAAATTCGTCGCGCCTCCCATCTCACTTTTATTGGAAGAGAGTAGCAACGCATATTTTTCACGTTCCCTGATGCGCTTTCGTTCATTGTACTTCTTGCGCGACTCTCTGCAACGGTCACAAGTCACCCGCCTGGTCAAGGGAAGGTATGACGTCCTTCTTTTTGCAACTGGTGCAGTCTTTGAATGACCGAGAAAGAACAGGAATTGGTTGTTCCATGAGTGCCGTTGTAAAGCTGGTGAAGCAGGAGAATCGAGATGGTGGCCTAAGGTCGATATGCGCACGTGATCGTGCGGCTTACAAAAATAGAGCTAAATTGATGATGTGGAAAAGTTTGGCAGTCGCACCAATTCAAAAATCCAAATGGTTAGTTTTCTAAGGACATTCACAACGTCGGCTTTAGGGGGACATCAACTGTGAGTCTCATAATTTAACACTATCTTTGGTTCTAACGTCTTAACCTTTTAGCGCAGATGTATTCGTAAGTTCTTCTCAAGACGTGTCAAGGCTCTATCGAATCATTTTACACAGTTCAATGTCGCTATCAACTCCAAAAATGCGGGACGCATTGTCTTCAAGTTGTATGATGACGTTGTTCCGAACACAGCCCGCAACTTCCGAGAGCTGGCAACGGGTCAACATGGGTTTGGTTACGCCAACAGTCCATTCCATCGGATAATACCTAACGTGCGTTTACATGGAATTTTTACTTGTCTGTCTTACATGAATTGATATTCTTCGCAGTTCATGGTCCAAGGTGGCGATTTCACGAATCAGAATGGTACGGGTGGAAAGTCTGTCTACGGACAGATGTTTGCAGGTACATTGAAAATTGAAGGAAAACATAAATAACTCACAATATTTTAGATGAAAACTTCAAACTAAAGCATACCAAGCCTGGCTTGTTGTCCATGGCCAATGCCGGACCAAACACGAACGGCTCGCAGGTACGCATTTTTGTAGATTTTGTGAGGAATATGACGTACGAGTCGCTTCTAGTTCTTCATTACAACTGCCATTACCAGCTGGGTAAGTTTCGTCTTCTTATGTTCAACTGTCAGTGAGCTTAGTTTATTGTCAAAGCTGGATGGGCGACATGTGGTGTTCGGAGAAGTTGTAAATGGGATGGACGTGGTTAGGCGAATTGAAGCTGTGGGCACGGAAAGTGGGAAGCCAAAGAAAACAGTCACAATCACCTCAAGCGGTATCGTAGAGTAATTTCGGTCTTGCTCGGCCTGCAAGGTATTCATGTCCTGTCTATTCCAAAAGTTTTAATATCGTCCTTCGAGCCTTATGAATATTGTCCGTGCATTGCTGCCTGCCGTCGGGTCGGCGAGGAGCTCCATGCCGTTATAGACCTGATTGTTACGAAATCGTCAGGGTCGCCTTTATCTCTTTCAAGCAGTGCTTGCGTCCCTGACATCAATTGCAAAGCTTTCAAACAATACTCTTCTAGTGACTACATTGCTCGGTTAATGTCATTTGCGGCCATCTAAATAGCCATCTTGGTGGCAATTGTCTGCGCATATATAAAAGGTCCTCCATTTTTCTCTATTGTTCTCCATTCCTCGTCTTGCTTATCCTCCGTTGCTGTGCGTGACTGACGCTTCGTGTTCTTCATTGCTAACTCTGCTCAGGAAAGCAGGATGGAAAGCTTTTACGCCGATTTGCATGTCTGCCTCAACGACCCAACAACGTGCATGAAGTTGCTGCGCAGTCCTCCAGTTGAGGCCCAGGGCATCCTTATCGCGCTTGATCCGGCGTTGCCCTATTCTCCTCAGGACGCCGAGGAGATGACCCTCCAACTCCTCAAGTCGTTTTCGTCCTGCAGGCAATTGACGTCCCTCACTCTTCCCAGAATCTCCCCCGTTCACGCGCCAATCATTGCAAATTACTCCACCATCACGCACCTGTCAATCGGCAAAATCAACCTCTTTGTCGCCGTACACATCCTCACTATGTGCACCTCACTCCAGAACGTTGAATTCAAAATGATAACATACAGCACAAAGCAATCCATGCCACCGCTCCTCTACGACCGCCAACAACTAAAAGCCATGAAAAGCATCAAGATACACGATGCACAATGTCACTTCATGGACCTACTCCACCACTTTGCATGTCCTGGTCTTGAAGTCTTGGACGTGACCAACAATCGGATGCAATGTTCAGTGGGCGAGCAACTACAATGGTTCTTGTCATGCGAAACTGCATTCACCGACTTCCTGCTCCACTCCGCCAGTAATTTGAAGGAGTTGTCCGTCTTTGACGATAACGAAAGCGACCCGTTGGACGTCGGGCTTGCCGAGACATTGCATTACGTCTTCAACCAAATCCTTCGCCACCCCTGTGCTCTGGAAAAGGTTTGCCTACCAAGGTTAACAGAGATGCCGTTCAAGCACAATGGATCCGGGTTCTTACACGATCTGCGTGATGCGATTTCCCTGCTTTCTCAGGAATTGCCTGTGGACCGTGTTATGGATCCGCCTCCACCTGCTCCCGGTGCCATACGGGCGTACATTCATGATGCGGTCAGGGGTGGAGCATGTCTTCGTCCGAGAGAGGAACATGTACCGTTGGCCAAGGACCACTCGACCAACATTATGCCGAAAGGTTACGTGTTTGCCTGTGACGACTGCCCGCAGAGGACGCGGAACGAGAAGAGCATACTAGCCGTTAGAATGTTTGCCGAACTTGCTGACTTTCATTACGATATCCGCATCGGAGACAGGATAGTTTTGAACTGTTGAATAAGTATCACCACTAAGTATTCCATAATGTTATATTTTCAACATGCTGACGTGGCATTGTCGCGTTATCGATTGTAATTGCGTAATAGATCACATGAACACTACGAAAACCTGAATTTCCTTCGCATGCGATAAGCCGCGACAACACAGCATTTAGACATCAGCTCTTTCTATTCGAAAACTCTAAACGATGGTTTGGCTGGCTCACGTCAACCAAGTTACGAACTCGGTATCAACGCATGTCAATTTCTGAGCGCTGACTTCAAGGCACTGATCTTAGACCGCCTCAAGTGGGCGTATCCTCCCACGTAACACCATAGTAACCCGCAAGATAGCACCCTAGAACGCGTAAGTGTTACAGTATGTGGGTGTTCGAGCGGCGCCGCGTTACAAATCAGGTCTGATGTGAAGCTTACAGGACTTCAAATCAGTATTACTGATCATCCCATTTCGTCACATATTTCACAGGCCACATAGTACTTATAATCAGAGACGGGCTGAGTGAAAAGCATCATCCAAAGTCTTTTGGTTTCATCGAATCTCTCTACAGAAACATGTCCTCGACTTCTCTTCTCTTCGAGCCCCTTCAGTTGGGGGACATCACAATCAAGAACAGGATTGCTATGAGCGCGCTGACGCGTGATCGTGCTACCAAGACAATACCGAACGAAGTCATGCAAGAATACTATGTCCAGCGTTCCAACGCCGGGTTTATCGTTACTGAAGGAACGTTGATTACGCGGCAAGGGTAAGATTGCGCATTCGAATTAAGTTATTCATAGCTTATCTTTTGACAGATCGGAATGGCAAGATGCTCCTGGTATTTGGAGCGACGAACAGGTCAAAGAATGGAAGAAGATTGTTGACGCCGTTCACGCCGCTGGAAGTCATATATATTCGCAGGTAAGCTGTTCTCCAAATCTCTTTAGCTTGCTCGTGTAACGAGAGTGTTTTAGATTTGGCATCGTAAGTAGTACAATTTGAGGAGCAGAAATGTATCTCATGGATTGTAGTTGGACGAGTCTCTCACCCAGATGCGCCCGAGCAGAAACTCGCGGGAATTGTAAGCAAAAATCACCATTTATTATTCCTTTCCTGACGATCCATTACCAGCCTGTTTATGCACCTTCTGCCATCTCAGCTAGAGGTGGAAAATTCCGATTCATTCCAGGTGTTCCGGGATATGTGACTGTACGTGGTGTGAATTTCTTCATATGAAGTATCATACAACTTTTATCATTAATAGCCAACGGAACTCCCTGATCCATGGGTCATCATCAACCAATACAAGCAAGCCGCGATTAATGCTAAGGCTGCTGGTTTTGACGGCGTTGAGCGTAAGTACATCAGGTCAAAAGCGTCGGAATGATACTTATTGTTGTGATAGTCCACGGTGCCAACGGCTATCTCGTCGCTCAGTTCCTTGACAACACATCTAACAAACGTACGGATCAGTGGGGTGGTAGCATTGAGAATCGTGCCCGCTTCGGTCTCGAAATTCTTAAAACGTTTAAAGAAGTTTATGGCAACAACGTTGGCCTTAAAGTGAGCCCCAGCTGGTGGATACAATGATATGGGGTGTGTATAATTGAAAATGTCCCGTACTTTGATCTAACCTATCTATAGTATGCCCCTGCAAGAAACGTTGGATACATTCAGCTACTTCATTAGCGAGGCGGATAAGCTTGGATTGGCTTATATTACTCTCGCCCGATACAGCGAGGCCTTAGATCCCGTCATTGATGGTGCGTTCTCAAAATTTCAACTTTTTTTTTGGATACTAATATCTGTTCAGGAAAGCGCCGTGCGACCCCGCACGATGTTGTGGCCTCGTACCGCCACCTCATTAAGAATTCAAAGGTATTCGTTAATGGATCTGTTCTCCCAGAAGAAGGCGCGGAATTGGTCAAGTCCGGCAAAGCAGACGTCGTATCCATTGGCTTCAACTACCTCACGCATCCGGACTTTGCGAAACGTGTCCTATACAACAAGCCCCTAGATAACCAGCCCAATTTCCAGCATATATACGGCGCCGGTAACGAGGACTTGCATGTCGGATACACAGACTACCCGGCGGCTAAATACGACGTCGTCGCCCGGGCCTAGACTAGATGCAGAGTAATATCAATGTAGTATGTGTATGATGGATAATGAAATGTGATGTCACTCCGTGTAACATTTCCTTATTTGAACGTCTTCTTTCAGCAAAGGCAGGTCTCCAGTGCTGTATATTTGATTCGCATCTGGAGTCTTGACATTGTGGGCACGGCCCCGCATTTGAATTGTTCACGCTCGTCAGAGCTTCTCGGGCTTCGGAGGTTGGCTTGCGACACGCCAGTTGGTGCGTCATCCCGTCGGCAAGGATCTCTCCAACGTATCTGGAATCATCCTTTCTCGGTGGGCATGTCGGGCGGTGTGGTCTCCGTAACATTGCTAAACATCTGGTGCAGCTCGTGATGAGATCCTTCAACACGAATTCCTGGAAGCATAACTTCCATCCATTAACAATATCATCTCGTGTCGTTGCCGTGAGTACCATGCCACAAGTCTAAGCATCGCTATGCTCAATAATGTGTCCTGCAGAAGCCTCTTGCTCTAGCAGTTGGCCGAGACAGGAAATGCTTGCTGAATATTTTATAATAACGCATATGAAGGCGATGAATGACCGTTTCCTTTCATGATCCGCAATTTTGATGCATTATTAGGTCCTCTATATCTGACATGGCCGATTCAGGATGCTGAATAATGATCTTCGAATATCAGAGTGTCTGCGACGCGACCGTTTGATGATGTCATGGAGATCGGTAAAAACTAGCGCAATGCTGATGCTGTGGCGAGCTTGCCTGTGAACAGTTTCAAACTACAATTTGTTCAGACTCTGCGTCAAAAAAAAACGGACTATAGCTGCGATCGGAATGCAATATGAAGCTTTTCGTGTTACACTTCAATATGGGGACAAGAGCATCATGATCAATTCCGCGCCATCAAGGATATCCCACTTTGGCACATATTTCGCATGCAAGAAAATACTTATAGCGAGAAGGGTGACGACCCCCGTAGTGTGTATCCGCTCTCCACTTTATTAACAAATAACCGTGCAGAAGTATGAGTTCAACCTCCGTCCTTTTCACCCCTTTGCAATTAGGGGATCTTGTTATCAAGAACAGATTCTCGATGGCTGCTCTGACGCGGGATCGCACCACTAGGACAATACCCAACAACGTCATGCAAGAATATTATGTTCAGCGTGCTAATGCTGGGCATATCGTCACAGAAGCAAACCTAATTACGCCGCAAGGGTAAGTTTGTAATTGGAGTGTGCCCTTCTCTCCGTACTTACGCCAATTAAGGACGGAATGGCCGGATGCTCCCGGTATGTGGAGCGATGAGCAAGTCGAAGAATGGAAGAAGATCGTGGACGCTGTTCACGCATCTGGAACACACATATATTCACAAGTCCGTCATTCTCATGTATGCTGCAGGTTTCTCGTGTTTGACTAGCTTCCCTGTAGGTCTGGCATCGTTAGTAGCACAACTCGAGGGGCAAAAATGTTACTCATTCCTACAGCTGGACGAGTCACTCACCCAGATGCACCCCAGCAGAAACTGGCGGAAGTTGTAAGCGTAATCGCAATTAATCATTATTCTCCTAATGAGGAATCATATACATATTAGCCTGTTCATGGGCCTTCTGCCATCGCAGCGAGAGGTGGTAAATTCCGATTCCTTCCAGGCACTCCCGGATACGTGGTTGTGCGTATCCTTCACTTGTTGAATAAAATACAGCGTCCGACGCGCATTTTTCTGTCGATAGCCGACGGAGATCCCTGATCCATGGATCATCATTAATCAATTCAAATGCGCCGCGATCAACTCAAAAGCCGCTGGTTTTGACGGAATTGAACGTAAGTACGCCAACTTATCGGTCAGGATGATATTCATTGTCGTGTAGTCCACGGTGCCAACGGTTATCTTGTCGCCCAATTTCTTGATAGCACATCCAACAAGCGCACTGATGAGTGGGGCGGTAGTATCGAGAATCGTGCTCGTTTTGGTCTTGAAGTTCTCAAAGCGCTCAAGGAGGTTTACGGAAATAACGTTGGCGTCAAATTGACCCCTTGTGGCGGATACAATGACGTGGGGTATGTGGATTCTAACTGTCCGGCACTCAGATCTCATGAATACACAGCATGCCTTTACAAGAAACATTGGACACATTCAGTTACTTCATTAGCGAGGCTGATAAGCTTGGGCTTGCTTATATCATACTCGTTCGATACATGGAGTTCGTAGATCCTATTATCGATGGTGCGTCCAAATAAACTTGTTGTTATCAACGACAACATCATGATTTCCTCAGGAAAGCGCCGTGCGACTAATCATGATGTCGTGGCTTCATACCGCCATCTCATCAAGAATTCCAAGTTTATCCTCAATGGAGGGGTACTTCCCGAGGAAGCTGCCGAGCTGGTCAAGTCTGGCGTGGCGGACGCTGTATCCTTTGGTTTCAACTATATTACGCATCCAGATTTTGCGAAACGTGTTCTACATGGCAAACCCCTTGACAACGTGCTGAATATGAAGCATATATACGGAGCTGGTAATAAAGACTTGCGTCTTGGGTATACAGACTATCCAGCAGCCAGTTACGACGACATCATTCTGGCGTAGGTTCTTTATGTTGTGTATGGGCCCGCCTTGGAATGTGGGATGCGAGTTGCACTGACAACCTGCACTTTCCATTGATCGATTAGTGATATTATTAGCATGTGCACCTTTTTACGTAAGGAGTGGCACTTCCATTTCCAGACTTCTGAGTCTTCGTACTAGCAATCGCGCCCGTCAGATTAGGAATTCATCATCAACAGAGCCGTCTTTCTAAAAGTTCTAAAAGAAGGTACCGAGTTTGTCAAGACGGGCGCCGTCGTTGTGTGTTTGACATTGACACCGGCCTCCAATAATGTTCCTGGGATCAAGCATTGAGGCTTCAGGGTCAAAATGTCTTCGGATTGTAAGCCCGATTTCTCTCTAGGCTTTCGGTTATGCTGATGTACCAATTCTGTAATAATAAATCGGAAATTTTTACTCAAATAGGTCGGTTGCGCTGTGTATGCCGTCCCCAGACTTAGGCCGTACCAATCTCCTAACTTGGTGTTCAACTTCTAATCGAATCTTCCATTGGAATGTTCGTGGAGCCTACGTATTGGCAGCTCCACATAGTTTGCTATATAAGTATCCGCTCCTTGTCATACTTCGCCTAATGTCGTAATAATAACATTGGCGCCATCATCGACGGGGAGCCGAAGAGCGTCTTGAATCCCTAGCGCGACTGCATTCCTCAATACCCCCTCGATTCTGGGGATGTTTGGCAAGGTTCCCTTGTCTCTGTTGTGCCTCGCAGCCGGTGGAATTGTTCATGCTGCATTTCTTATTACGGATGTTAACGAAATGTAAGCAGTTAATGTTTTTAGGATTTTCCGCCTCACGTTATTGATGCAATCTCTAGACCGCTGACCGCCGCGAACAATCAGTCTCAGGACATTGCCGCCTGTGGCATCCGGGGCTTCTTTCCACACACTTGCTGGAGATACTGCAATAGGCCCAAGTGGTGTTGGATTCAGCCAGATACCACATGTTATCGTGATAGTGACTGCAACTCAGATGCTCCATGCTATGGGGTCTGCGGTTGACTAGTACGGAAGGATTTCGTACCAGATTCTTGCGCGTACAACGATGGTTGGGATAACCTCCCCACAAATGACTCATCAATTGATAGTAAACATATGGTCCTATGATTCCCGCTATGTAGATATAACTCGGTTCCTAGTATGCTAACAATGTGCCGTTTGTAATCTCAAAGGAAAGTTCAGTAGAAACAAAAAAAACTGCGCTTTAAAGAGATACCGCACTCATTTATGAACTTCAGTTTTAGTATTCGTTAATATTTCTACACGGCGCGGCTATAATACAACAAATTTGATACCAATGTACATCGTACTCGAGATTTATCCCACAAAATTCGTGATAGGAATAAGGAGGTGCGCGAGATGTCGCGGAACGGGTGGCACATACGACAACAGCGTGGCGTTCAACCCTGGTACGCCGCGAGATGGGTTGTCCGCCAGATTCTCCATGCTGGAGATCCATTTCATGCTAAGCTGAATGTCATATTCATCGACCATGTCGAGAATACGAGAAAGCACTTGCTGCTGAAGTAGGGGATTCGCGGATTGTTTCTCGATCGCCTTCACAACTCCGGCATTGTCAGAACGAACGAGAATAGAAATTGAATTTGTGTTCCGCTCTTGCCATGTAGCCCAATGAATGGTTGTCCATAAGCCAATTTCGACAGCCAGCATCTCTGTCCAGCTGACGTCGGGCGATTTGCCTGTAAGGGGAACTGCATCCGTAAATTTCCATGCCAGCCATTGGTCATCCATCACAAATCCAATCCCCCAAGCCGAGGCATCGACGTATATTTCAACGTTTACTTCGCCACTCGGTGGAAGTTGTGGCGGATCAGATGCAGAACGTGGCCTGTTACGCCAGTTTATCAAGGCGAACCGCTGTAATTCCGTGCGTTGATCGCGTGCCGTTTGGTGAGCTGCGGCACAGAATGCCCTGACCCGTGTCAGGGCTGATTCATCTCCTGAATGAGCGGCCTTCATGAGCGCTTGCAGGTGACCAAACGTTGTTATTGGCTTTGGACTATGAACGGGTAATGGCTTCGGGAGTGTGGGTGTGGATTTTGGAATCGCGGGCAAAATCGTAGCTTTCCGGGAAGGCGGACTAGCCGTGACCGGCGTCTTCGGTTCCTGGAATTCGAAGGGAATCGGGATTATAGGGAGATTGTCTTGTAACGTCCTCCCCAGCTCTGTAGTCTTGTAATTGGTGACTCGGTTCGTGAGGCGATTTCCAGCGCTCGAATCATCGAGAACAGCGTCATCGTCCACAACTTCCGACGTTGAGCAACGATCAAGATCGTCGGAAAAAACCGAGGAACCGAGTAACAAGCGCTCCAGAGTAGAGGAGTCGCTTCCATCGGAACAGCTTCTCAGCGATTTCGCCGGGCTACCGATGCCCTTTTCCTGCGATAGCTCATCGAAAGCAATTCGTAGGGCCAATACTTGATCCCGCAATAGGTCCAATTCGCCTTTCGCCACATCTAGCAGCTGTTTATGCCGTTCAAGATTTTGAACGGCCTGATCTCGCTCCTCCCTGGAACGCGTCAGCAGTGCCATATCATGCTCCTCCTGCAGTAGCCGTCCTTCACGGACGCCATCAAGGAAGGTTGAGGAGAGGCGCACCTCCCTCTCACTGAGGGCATCCTTGAACGATTGATCATTGCTTTGTTTCGCAGTCACTAGGTGGGCCACGTAGGAACGGCATATCGCGCAACTCATCGGGTGAACTATGCCAAAGTTTGGTCTGAAAGTCCATGCCAACGCAGTCTCGTCGATGGGAGTGCGCTCGGGATCAACGACATCGTGCATAACGGTGAAAATGGGGGAGAGCTCGGGGTGGGATGAAGTGGGATGGGTATACGGATAACATGCTTAGTGGACAGCCTTGTTGTATATGTGGGCGATGCACGTGCCCTGGGAACCTTGCGCCCGCACGCTGTACTCACGTTGTATATCCGTTTACATCCACACCATTCGAGAAGACAACGATGCACGGCCCTGCTAGTTGTTCACCATGCTACGAATACACGTGTGTGCACAGTGCTTTCTCAAAGAACAATGACACTTACAAGCTGATATAGCGGAATAAATCGGTTCGGACAAAGAAGTACAAATTGATGAGCGCGGAGATACTAGGGCGCTCCGCCTGGGATCCGAGCTAAATGTCATTCTTCAAGCTTCAAATGCCCAGAGATGATTCGATGATGAGTTGTATCCTTGCAATGCCGTCAGCGCCTATTTCGCCACTACTGGCTCAACCACAAAATCAGACGACGCACATCTCTATGGGCGGCGGGCGAATCAACGGATGTTAGGTGCAGCAAACCGAACTTCCGTACGTCCCAAAACGTTTGTACTCTGTTGCGCAATACCTAATTGACCTAGGGGCGAACGTTAAAAGCCTCTTCACGAGGTCTTGATCCTTTTTCTGGGACTTCAAAGACAAAGGGAACGCCGGGCTTTCACGACTTATGATAATGATTCCGTGTGGGGCTCTGTACCGGCTTCGAGTGCGCGCCAAGCACCAAGCTTTTCCGGAAAGAAAGCTACAAACAAAATCGTTATTGCTCTGCTCATCACCGTACTTTCAACATTCCGCACCATGTAATTGTCTAGCTTGGCTCATGACCATACTGTATATGCGATGTGTTTGGTGAGGTTGCGAATGCGCAGCCTTGTGCAACCAAAGCCTTGGCGCTGCACCTGCTGCGGTCGTCTATTTAGCGTGGAAAATCGGACTCGTCGACACTTACAAGTCAAGTTCATCTCAGATTATTTGTTTGTATCTGTCACAATATGCAACACCCTTGTATGCAAACTTTGCTTTAAAATTGCCTGGACAAGCTAGCGCGAATTGTATTTGCTGATGAGGTGGTATGTGTCCCGTAGCTCGTTTGTCAGCTTCTCCATTCAGGAACTGATGTGACATTTCGGTGTATGCGAGCTCGGTGCCATTCCGGCCTTCCCAGAGGCTTCGTAGGACGCCAAGGAACCCTTGTTGCCATCTGGAAATCGGCCGCTTTGATGTTGTACGTATGACGCTTCTCCGAATCGAACCAATCTAAAAATAGATTCGCCCTGATGCCTACATCCGACGCCCCCTTGAATAATCCTCCAGAATAATGCCTGACATATTGACTAAGTATCTGGAAGACCTGTCATGTTTTTTATGAGAGGAAGCTTGCCTTTTCCGAGTTAACCTCTGCCGCAAATCAAATTTTACGGACGGTGGGCCTTCTTCTGTGCTTTCCGTGAAAAGATCATACTTTAGATTATCACGACTCCGGCCACCGCGGCCACCGTGACACTTCTATTTTCGTCGTTTGTGTTCTCTTGTTGTATACTGCTTGAAAAAAATATCGAGCTGGCCTGTGTATCGTACACAAAATAACAAACCAGAACTCGGTGGATGCCGCTGAATGCTAGTTAGGAAGCAAGACATCTTTCCCAGTCATTATCTCTCAGAAACCTTCGCGCCATCCCCTCGTATGACACCTCAGGGTCTAGAAGATTTCGACTTCTATTTAGCAAATCTGGCGACCCCCACAGGATCGACAAAAATGTTCACTACTTTCTCTCAATTTTTACCTTCGCTGATTTTTCGCTTCGCCCAGGAATAGCTCCGAAGCACCACTTTGGCAACCAAGCGTCTTTCAGCTACCCGACGATCTCTTCTCTATAACCAGTTCCGCAGAGGACGACCTCGTCTCTGTCCTATTGAGGGACATTCAGTCCAGTAACTTTGATAATCGCATTGGTGACGTGCCGTCGATTTGTGATTTTCTGGACACAGAATTTAGTCATGAGTTTGACGTGCACGACGTCCTACACTACGAGGACAAAGAGATTAATGCTTCAGTACCGAGCGCCGTGACAGCGGCCGTTGACACTAACGAAAATGATACAGAATGTGGCGACAAGCTAGCGTGCCAGTTTCCGGAGGTGGCCTCTGATGAAACTTTGTCAGCGGAAACTGTCCACAATGCAGTTTCCCGACAGTCTGATGTCACAGGCCACCATGCAGCAAGGGATCAGTTCTCTGTCAACTCCGACGAAGACAGAACCCAGCGCGGCATAATTGATGCATCCGTTCCGGCAAAGCCACCGCACAGGCGAGAAATCAGTCCTCCTTTGTCTAGGCCACAAACCAGGCGCTCCAATCAAAGACCAACAGATTCGCATGCTGCCACGCACCCTCCTCGTCCTGACAATGCCAAAGGCGAGCTTTCATCTTATCCTGATTTTAACAGTATTTCAATACCACAACGCAGATACAAGTGACATGGGCGCGCCGAGCCCCAAAAATATGCATGAGGAGCATGGTGGCGTCGACGAACACCTTCCGAGGTAATTCGACGCGTCTCTCTAGCGGAAACATTCCTTACTGAACGTGGAGAAGCCCGACGCGTGAAAGTGCGCATATACCCGATACTCCCGCCAGTAAACTCCAAATCTGGCTGAAGCCAAGATTAATCAAAACGCCAGCCGGGTGCGAAGTTGCAGATGCCACTAGCCCGACATTTCACCCGGCCCCAGTCCAATATCATCTTCCTCCAATTCGCGGTCGTCCTCGTGGCTCAAAGACAGGCGGGAAACAGAATCACACTAATGCATCCTCAGGCTCCGGTTTGGGCGACGCGCCACAGCTTTTTGATTCTTCCACACCAACAACGACTCTAGATTCTACAACAGAGAAGCAGAAAAAGGCTAGAGCCAAGCCAAAGAAAGTCGTCCAACCAAATCCCTACCCAGATTTATCAAAGTATCCTGCGAGAGGCGAAAAACGCACTAATGACGATATTTCCACTCCACGGTCCCCAACGACATCTTCTTGTGGCTCCGATTCCGTCATCGGTAATACTACCTTCTTCCATTCGATAGGGAGTCCACCGACGATGCATTACCCTTTGTCGATCCCGGACGATCCAGGGTTCTTTGTTCTGACAAACGCTGAATGGGACAGCGCGTCTCAGGCACCCAGCGCTCGCCCTTATGGCCCGACATGTCGCGGCGATCGCTTCCTTTGTTCTTCTAATGAAACTTCAGTCCCGGAGGGATCACTGGTCTATCCTGTCCTGATGCCTCCAGACGCTCCGTCAAGTTTCTTGACTGCGTTGACTGACACCTCGTGTGGGAAGCGGAAGCGGGTTATGGACGACAATGAACTGGTTGAAACAAAGAATAGCCACAAACGACGGGCTCTGAAAGCCTCAAGTTCCTCACGGCAGGGATTGTATGGCAATCGTGTCGCAGCTATCTCATCTACACCTACGCGCAGTATCTACGAGAAGGTCGATTCATCAGGAAATTTAGTCTCCGATGACCAAAAAAGACGATAAGCCATAGCAGATCTGCAGAGAGATTTGCGAAGCTATAACCTTACATCGTCGTCGCCCCATAGAGAGCACCCAGCGTCAACCCATTGTACCATACACGCCATGTACAAGAAATAGGCCTAGTCGGCAGGAAAGAGTAAATTAGCGAATGATGTACACTAAATAGTAAATCAAATAATCATAAACGACGTGCTGCAATTCTTGCCAAGTAGTTTCTGTTCCCCTGGTGCTCGATCTTTGTGATGGTATCAAAGGGCTAATCTAACACACCCCGTCTCATAGTCTATGGCGAAGATGCGTTACACATTCAAAAGGTCAGATCAAGTGTTGCGATCGGAATCACCAACTAACTAACTACGTTCATATAGCACATAGTAGTAAGTATACCGGGAGTCATCAGGCATTTAGGGTGCTGCGGTGGATGGCGTCGGAACTTGTGAAGATAAGAAAGAGCAGATGACTTACGGCAAAATTCATATAGGGTGCCGGAAGGAAGATCTACATGCCGTGCACTTGACCAGTCATATATGAACGCCATAAGATCGCTTCCCCCAATCCTGTAGTAGGTAAAATATTTATCGGATAGTTTCCTGAGAACCAATTAAGATAAGTATATCCGGCAAAGAACGCCGACACGTACGTATTTACCATCTTGTACTCTTTCCTATACTTCTCTATGGCAAGTGTTTGAAGCCTTTCCTTCGTTCCATAATGCAGGCCCAGCTCATTTGCATTCTTTCCTGGGAACTTGATGATAAGGAATGATATAAGCATAACTCCCTCAAACTCCACCGACCCGCCAGCGATGAATTGGTCAACCATCTTCAAGTTTGAAATCTCTGCAAAAAGGGACTGCCATTTCCGCATGTTCCCGTGAAATTGGACTTTGAGACCAGCCGGAAAACCTTCGACGGGGAGACGGAATTTGTAATAACTAGCTTCGTCATTCGCCCATAGAAAATCATAAGCGTCGTGTCTTAAAATGAGTTTTTCAAGCGTAGGAAGCCCCTATGAACATAAGCAAGGATCAAACTGGTTATGATAAGTACGATGGGTTTTAGGTACGCACTGATGCCGGGGGGCGATGTACAGGGACCAATCGGGGTATTGGTGCGCGCGGTGGTGGTGGTCGCGGGAGGCCCAAAGACCAATAAAATACTTCTAATGCTTCGTACTCGGGAACTTTCTCATATTGTGCACATCCCCAATCCACTAGCTTCAGATGTGAGTCGTCGTCCTTATCATGAGCAAAATTTTTGATATACGGATCCCTGCGGTCAGTACAAACCAGTTAGCAGACGGGTGAATTATAACGCTATACGCATACATATGAACCATGCCGTGTTTGAGCTTATATTCGGCCCTAGTAGATTCCTTGAGCTTTTCATGCTTAGCCCTGTCCTTGTCATTTTCCGGATCCAATGCAACACCCATGTTCTTCAGCAAGAGATACACATCATTCTTCCGTTCAGCGGTTCTTACGAACCCGCCAGCAATATAGTGCTGAACTTGCTTCAGGTTTGTGACTTCGGTGGTAATCTCCTTCTTCATCTCTGAGTCGCTCTGGCTTCTGTACACTTTCAGAACGGGATTCTCGTTCCCCATGTAGTTTCCTTTGAGTATTCGCACTTCGGAATTCTTGCTGTGCACCGTTTTGGCTACTTCCATCTTCATCCAAACAGGAGTAGGGAGGCCACATGGCTGGAGGGAGGGCGCGAGTAAGACTAGTTATACATATAGGAATGGTGAGAACGTACTTCAGGAGTACGATTTACGGGTTTAGGCAAGAGTACTCGGGTGTGATGTCTATCGGGAGGCGTCCTTTTCTGGAGAGAATGAGCGATGTTTAACGAAGTTAGAAGCAACTCGCTGAGGATGGTCAACACTTACGAAAATGTCTGCCTCGCATGCTACGACGTTTACTACAAGCCATGAGCATATGGTGGAGACAAGGACGACAGCGGATGCGAAGAGGCGCATGCCAGAGGCGTTTCCACGGTTTGAAATACGCCGTACATAGCTGGCATAGCTTGCGGTTCCGGATCCCTAATCAAAGATGGTCGCCTCCGCGCGCTAAAGTGGTGGTAGCAAGTTCTGATCCGCCTCGGCCGTTGCCATTGACGACCTCCCCGGGTGAGAGTGTCCGAAGGCTTGATCTTGGTGAAAAGATATCTCCCACGACGTTATGTCATGAACTCGAACAGGGAATTCACAACTCCTCATGCCCAGTCAAAAACGATTCTGTGAGAAACAGGCCAAAACCGCGTGGTTCCGTATGCAGCGGGATGGGACGGGTTTCAAACGCTTCTACGCCGTCACAATGTCCGATCTCGTCAAAATTTCCGCTCAACTCATCTCGAAACCGTTTGTCATACAAAGCATGCATTTGCCATTGGAAAATGTACAACCGTCTATTTCCGCTCCTCCCCGCTCGTTCCCGCTCCTCCCGCTCATTCCCGCTCCTCCCCGCTTGCTCCTGCTTCTCTCCGCTCCTCCCCGCCTGTTTCCGCTCACCCTCTTCACTCACACCTATCCCTGCTTCCCTCATCGTTCTCCCCATTCTCCTTGTCATCTTCTATCACTTTTTTCGACGTTGCTTTCGTATTCCCCTTCATCGGGTTTTGCGCCAAGAAGTTGTTGGGCGGACTGGATAGTGACTTGACGGAAGCTTGCGCTACATAAAGGAAAGAAGTTGTAAATCAAAGAATAACAGGAATATGACTTGAATCCTTACCTCGAGACTGATCAACTTTGTATTCCTGTATAACGTAGGTACATATCAATCGAATTACGTCGCCCGTTATCTGACATACCTGTATCTACTAAGTGTCTGGACGAGTCTGTAAGTGCCGCCCAAACCTCATTAAACAGTGGTCGTGCATTCCTTTGTTGTTGTGCATCTTCCAGAAATTGATGTTAAAAAGATTCATATTCATATTCGTCAGCCAAGTCTTGCCGTTGTGTGAATATGACTTACTCGCGGCTGTGTTATACTTAGTGATGCGTTTGATTGCGCTCCCGTTACCAGTTGTCCTAGCTCGCTTTCCATTCGTGTTAGCGTTGGTATTGTTATTAGTGACGGAAGCCTTAGCTGTACTCTGTCGTATAAGATTTGGTTCGATTGCGTTATTTAACTATAAAGGTTTTTGAGCGTCATCAAATGATAATGAAAGTCGGTTTGTAGTGGGAGAGGTGGACATGGGATTCTTGGGAATATTGATCTAAGTGATCCGTATGACTCGTCTTGATGTGAACGACACTTGCCATTGTCTAGATATCAGCCGATTGTTGAGTCTTATCAGCGGTGGTGTGCGATCTTCTTCAGAAGCCGGAGTCAGAGTGCTGCCGGCTGAAGTTGTCTACAAAACTCCCAGTTCTCAGAAGACTCAAGGCGACCGTTATCGCCGTGAGAGGGTGGTCGTACTTACCTCTGTTGTTTGACCAGGTGTTTCTGCTTCTCGAGGAATTGAAGTGTTGTAACTGTCAGCCATGGTTTGTGAATCAGAAGTACTGGTGCCAAAGGTCTTCACTTTTGCTTGTTGCTGGGATGCAGAACCAGCCTCTGCTTCGTCTTCATCTGTTGGTCTCGGCTTATTGACATCTTTTTCATGTAAGGCCGAGTTTGAAATTGGGTGGCTGTTTAATGCACTGTCAAGAATACGTTATGACATAAATCTGGTAGTAGAGTTAAATGAACACACCGAGTTTATGGGCTTAATTATGTGAGAAGGAGACGCTTCCGAGCCTTGTAGAACTTGAGGAGACATGCTCGAGAATCAAGATGAGGAATGCCAGTTTGAGAAAAAGCTGCTGATGAATGAGTTAGCCCAAGCTGGACGCGCATATAGGGAGGTTGACCCTAACCCCGACTCCGCCCCCGACGACTGATATTCGATCCTTGGGCATTATCAATCCCCCTTGGCATATTCATGCCATTGCCCATTAAATTAGGGTATTCGGGGTGTTCTATGTGGGTAGCAAAGCGATTGTGAATGGGAGCAGAGAGAAAGATAAAGATACCACGTGACGTGCACATTGATGCGCTTTCGACGCGCCCCAATGCTGAGTGCATAAATTGGTAAGATATTAATTAAACGGTAATTCTACAAGCCGTTATACTCTCATACAACAATGAAGCCATTTTAGCTACAAACCCTCCTGTTTACTGAGCCAATGATCACATTATAGGCTGGTACTCTCCTCCCGGAGTCCCAGTCGCGACCAAGACCACGCCAGCACCATTATCGCAGCCCCAGTCGCCTTTCCCGCAGTCATCACTGTCATAGAAATAGATTTCATAGTCTAAATCGTCTTCGCTATCATCGCTATTCTCCCCTCGACCGAGTTCGCGGGCGAGGTCAATGCCAACTTCGTACTTGTCTGCTATAATGGGAATCCAACCACGCTGAGAGTATTCGCAGCGAACCCAGTCAGGAGGAAAGGACTGTATGGCTTCTTTAAGTTTGGAGTTTGCGCCCATCTGAGGATCGTCATCGACTTTGTGCCAAATGCGCCACTCTTCGAGAACATCCTTGAGCAGCAGAAGAGGGAGACTGAAAAAGAGACCTTCTGAGCAACCAGTGGCAGACTTGGCCTCTTGGCCGTCGACAAAGGTAGGACTAACGGATGACAGGAAGAAGGGTGCAGCCAAGTTGGAGCCCTATCTGTGGGATGTCATATTTGAGGGTATCACGGGGATCTGGATATCTGTGGGTGAGCCATGCGCACAGCCTGTTCTAGGTTGTGATAAGAGAAGGATAAGTGGGAAAGAGGGCGGTGGATGGGTATAGAGCGCCTCTCGAGCAGAATCTCACTATGCATCTACTAAAGTGATGAGCTAGTATGCGATTATAGCGAACGCACGTTCATTTGTACAGAGGTCACTGTTTCTTGTCGAGGACGCAGTATCATTATCGCCAAACTTCTCGTCAATTTCATCATCAGAATCAGCCTTGCCATGTTGACTTAGATCATCTCCTAGCTCCTCATCCAGTTCATCACCACCTGCGCTGTAGAAATGAGATGGGTTCGTATTGGTAAAGGGGCTCGAGAAGAAAGCCGCGATGGACTCTAGGTGCCTCAGGTGTTAGCACACGAGGTGGAAGCAGAAAAGGACTGGGCGCACTCGGAGATAGAAGTGACAGAGGACTAGGTACGTTCGGAGTTGGAAGCAACGAGGGACTAGGTGTTCGAGGCGACCCGGTTTGGCCAAATGAGATTGTTGTTGAACATGTGTAGAGCGGGGACGAATGCTATCCATTATCATCACCGTCTGCATCATGGGGATGAGGTGACTCAGGTGAGGATGTAGGCAGTGTTTGTATTGGTGTAGGTGTCAGGGAAGAGAGCCGTGATGGGCTTGGTGGTGGTGGGGAATGTACCTGAGGCGTTGGCGCACGAGAAGGGAGCGAAGGAGGACTAGGTGATCGAGGGGACTCGTATTGGTATCGTTCCTTCACGGTTTGTACCAGATCAGGCTGCTCTGGAACATGTGTAGAGCATGGACGGACGCTCCTGCTCTATACCTCGGTCAAGACAAGACTAATGTGATCATATCAAGCACATACCATATTGCTAGGTGCACGAGGAGGGCTGAGTCCGGGTTACAGCAAGCTGTACATGGCTCTGAAACTGCCAAGTCGTGCTGCTCGGCAAGTAGGAGATGTTTATGGCGTAATTACTATGTCCTTGGTTGCACCCATTGACCGCCTTCTACAGAACTTCTGTGGAGGCAGCAGTTGGAACGTTGAGTTCATGTGTGGACTTAGCAGATTTCGCGCCAGGTGTGTAACGTGTAAAATCCATTGCATGACGTGCCAGTACAAGCGTGTAAAAACGTCGAACTACGGAGTTGCGCGGGTTGGCGCGGCTGGGGTGCTGTTTTGCACTGTTTTGCACGGACCCGTGCGGGCTACCCGTGGACCATTTTTGACTGGGCCTCATGCTTCAAGCGTTCCCCATGCCTCGCCGTGTGTTTTGCGCAGGATCCCGCCGAAAGCTGGGATCCTAGGACAGCGTAAGTCGCAATTACCGAAACGTTGGAATATTTCAAACTCGGACAGCAGGTAGAATCTGCAGGAAGCCAACGAGTTAACTCACGCTAGCCGTTAATGAGTGCTCGCGACGAGGTTACTGGAGCTACGTGTCCCGTTGTGACTCGGATTGCCGTTTTTCAAAAGTTCGTCCGCAACCCCATTTTCCTTTATCTCCTTTTAATCTATCGCAATTAGCGGCCCCGTTACTTTGCTTGCACTCCCCCACGATTTGCTCGAACGAATTTTCCTGTATCTAGACGCCCAAGACGTCAGAAGGCGCACCTTTGTATCAAGGCGAATCAACAATTTCGTACCTTCCTCGGTGATTCTACGGTATCGCTTGGCCTGTCATGCGGCAGGCGTCGTTGACAACCCGTGTTGCAACCTCTCGTTTGCGGAACGCTACGAGGCTCTAATAAAGCGAGAAAAGGCGTGGTGGAGGTTTCAGCCAGCTTTTATAAAGACGTTTCATGATGCGTTTAAGGCATCCCCCATATGCAGCTTAACATCGGGTGTCCATCTGTACGGCGAAAGCGGGGGCCGTAATCTGCACTATTGCTTCCTTCCATCCACACCAGACGATGTTCTACGATGGACAACCATACCCAGCCATGCTCCAGTCAAGAACTGGATCGTCCCTTTGCACATATCCGTCAGGTGGGCATGGCCGGTGGTGATAATGATCTCATGGTCCTCGTCATCTCGTGCGTTCGTCAAAACCTAATTGATGAATGATGATTCTCACTTTAACACCAGGTCGACGAATGAGGATCAAGCACGCGTCTGGTATTCATTATACATCACTCTTCTTCAATTCTCCACCGGAGAACACCATCCGTTGGCTCACCGTCCACGAATTGACGTAGGAGAATACGAAATGGGCCAGCATGTTTTTCTGGAAGTCGCCGGCGACAACATTGCTCTCCTAATTGACACTTACGGGATATCACAACTATCTATTTTTGACTGGAAGACGGGCCTTAAGAAATTGGTACGCAGCTACACTAATCTGTCTCCCATTTCTTTCCTAAATATTTGCCCCTCTTGAGACAGCAACATCACACTTTAGAGACGGCCTACTGTCGTCTTGCTTTCGTATCACCTGAAATTCTTCTCGTACCCAACGCGATCAAGGGCCAATACGAAGTTTGGAGGATCCCATGGAAGCAGATGGCGTTCCATATCAGATGTTAGGTCTTTGTTTTCCTGCTCTATCCAAGGGGCATTCTATCATCGGGTTTGAAGATTGCCGTGGTAGACCTAACCCACATAATATGCTGCGAACTTCACCTAAACCATTCCACACTTCTCCGGACGAAACCGTGATCATCACCATAGTCAATATCGCTATTTCCCCAAACCAATTTGGCACAAGATTGGCCCTTTTCATCCGCCGCCGATATCTTCTAGAAGCCATTACGAATCTCACACAGTCAGGCGTGCCTCCCCCATTCGATGTCCGGCATCATTTCAATGATGTGGAGGTCAATTATGACGACTCTGGAACACGTACACCATACTCTTTCACTTCACCTCCTCCACCACGGGCTCTCAGGCTGCCTCTAGCCATGGAAAGGGGTATAGCGTGAAATCCATTCCTTGGTCTGAATGGGGACCGCCTGTATCAAGGTGGTTCAGTACTGGGAACGGGGATCAAACCTGGAGTAATACTTCCGGACAAAGATAGGTGTTCCTTGAGCCTGTTGATGATGGTGATGAAAGGTACCGATTGGGCATAATCGATTTCAACTCTCATAACGTCTACAATCCTCAAGACAATTTACCGGGCGATTTGGTTGTAAGACGAAAAGGAGACTACTTCGATCATAGTAATGTTTTTGCGGAGGAGATCGAGATGAGATTGGGCTGTACGATATACACGGCTCCCCAGGCGTATGATCATAATACGTGGTTCATAAACGACGAGAGTGTGTTGGCTTTAAAGGTACGTGCGAGGTATAGCTTTTTTTTGCCTTTTTACTTATGGTTGGCAGACTGTCGCTTACGAAGGGCGTGTGGTTGGAAATATGACCTTATTCCATTTTGGCTGAGAATTAATGTGTCCACTCGTCGTTGCTACTCGTCAGACATATATCACTTCTTGGAACCTGCTGTCTTCAGATCTATAACACTATGATAAATGACTAAAATTAAGCTATTTGCTGCTCTACTGACCTCCCCGTTCCCAAAAGACGCTAATGAGCAAGCTACCTTTTCCTAGCCCTTGTTGACTCCACCACGCTAACCGTCACCAGTTCTCCCCACTACGAACCAGTTCTGCCCGCGCTGTCCAAGGATCATTCTATCGTGCTACGCGTTTCGCCCACGCTCCTACGGATGTATCGCTTTTTTCCCAAACGAATTTGGCCCAACATTTGCTCTTTTCACGCGCCGCCGATCTCTTCTAGAAACCGTTACAAGCTTCACGCAAACAGATGTGCCGAATGTCCGGGAACATTTTAATAAAGAGGTGAACGACTTGGGGGTTTCCCTGATCTTCGCAACATTTATATAATATCGCAACATATACATAAGTAATTCACGTATTCTCCCTATGCCCTCTCGGTAGAAAAAATGCAGGATAGAGGGTGGAAAAGTAGGTAGGTGTATTAGAGAGTGATATGGGCGCGGCTCGAACATTGGTGGTAGGCGAGCGCACGCTTGGATCGAGTTTCTGTTGCACGCTCGGAACTACTATATGTCTCGAAATACTCCAGCCTAGTGTGGTACTTCAGGCCTTCGTATGTTGACTCTTGAGTGCAGCATCTTCCGTGCAATATTCCTTCCCGATAGCCCTAAGGTCCTCGTGGCCCTGGTTAGGCAAAGCTTTTGACAGAGATTAAACAGAGTTGATTATTCAGCTTGAAACTTACGGCAAATGTAATCCAATGTGCCGTCTGGGAGATCTACATGCCGTGCGCTTGACCAGTCGTATATGTACGCCTTGAACTTGTTATCGACGTCCTTGCCGTAGATAAAATATTTATCTATTGGATGCCTGAGCGATATCAAATGATTGACACACTTCATCAGCTGAGAACGACAACACTTACGTATTTACCATCCCGAAGTCTTTCTTATACCGTTCTATTGCTTCTTGTTTCAGCTTTTCTCGCTCTTGATCATCTAGGCCCTTCACGTCCATCTCACCCTCAAACTTCACAACCAGATACACCACAGTTATGCTGTTCTCATCATTTACAAGCAGCGACCCCCCTGTAAGGAATCTTTCAACCGCCTTCAAGTTTGTAACCTCGTGTACAAGGTGCTGTTGTTTCCGGGTTCCTTCGACCCAGAATACTTTGAGGGCAGCCGGGAAACCATCAACGAGGCCACGTAATTTGTAATAATTAGCTTCGGCATTACCCCAAAGATGAACTGGCTGGTCTTTAATGATGAATTTCTCGAGGTCAGGAAGAAGCTAAGAACAGGAACAGGTATCAAGCTGAGTATGATAGATACGAAAGTCTTGTGTACGTACTACGTGATCTTTGACTCGGAGGCCTTGCGGTATGGGCTTCGGTGGCGGTGGAAGTGCTCTGCGGTCGCCAGGCAAATAAAACGTATCTAAGAAGGGCCATTCCAGGCCCGGAAGTTTCTTATACCTCGCATGGGCCCAATCAAGCAATCTTAGCGAGTTGGAGGAGCGCGCATCCGGGCCATTAGCATAATTGGCGATATACTTATCCCTGTTGTCGGCACAAACTGGTTAGCGGATATAATACATTTCAACGCTATACACGTACATGTGAATCATCCCATACTTTTGCTTATATTCTTCCCTAGTCTTCGCCCCCAGCGCTAGAAACTTAGCCCTATCCCCCCCAATTTTCGGATCCAATGCAACCCCCATGTTCACCATCAGGAGATATATGTTCATCTTCAGCGGACCGGCAGGCCATTCGAACACGCCGTCAATATACTGCCCAACCTGCTTCAGATGTGAGACTTCCGCGAGAATAAATTTCATGTCTTCCTCGGTTTGGTCTGTATACACCTTTACGACGGGATTGATATACTTCTTGACGTGACTCTCGGTATATGTTCCTTTGAGAATCAGGACGCATGCATGTTTGCTGAATATAGTTTTCTTTTGTACATTCTTCAAAAGCAGCCAAGCAGGGAACTCATCACGACGCTTCTATAAACCCCAGATATAGCAAGATTGGTTATACATCAGGGCAAGGTAAGTACGTACTAGTTTCGGCATCAGTTGACCGACTCGTTGTCCTGACGGAGGTCCACAAATAAGAGTACGTTGATCATTTACAGGTGTAGTATTCCCTCTCTCTCCCGCCCTTTTCTGGAAAGATGTAAGGTGAACAAGGTCAAAATGTCGCAAGAACAGTCGGCACGTACGACGATGGTCATTGGATCATTCTCGCAGGCTAATACGTTTATCGCAAACCACGAACATAGCATGGAGAAAGCGAAGACTATGATTACAAGGAGGCGCATGGTGTGACTGGCGCAGTGAAGACTTCAAAACGTAGAGGTTGCTTGAGTAAAATTGACAAGGGTACTAAAAGATACCGCATCTGGTAACGGGCACAGCCCGCGACGTATTACCATCACTTGTGGTCGTTGCCTTGTGATGTGCCTACCCGTGCCGCCCGATACCTTGACTCGGAGCCGATCATGATGTGATGAAGTGGATCCGCCTCGGCAGTTGCAAGTGACGCTTTGCGCGTGCGTAACAAGCTGCGTTCAAAGTAAACTAAACTTCGAAGAAAGATGAGGTAGATATGCCAGAGATAACAAAGAGCGCTTGAGCGTTGGTGATGAGCGAGTTGCGATATCAGAACTAGACTATTATGTGTGAGTACCGCCGCCTAGCAGTGGATTTCACGCTTTGATATGTTGACTCTTGCGCGCGGCGTCCTTCGAGCAATATTCATTCTCGATTCTCCTAAGGTCCTCATAGCCCTTGTTAGGCAAAGCTTTTGGTAGGGATTAAACAGAGTCGATTATTTAGCTTGAAACTTACGGCAAATGTAATCCAAGGTGCCGTCTGGGAGATCTACATGTCTTGCACTTGACCAGTCATATATGTACGCCTTCAACTTGTTATCGATGTCCTTGCCATAGATAAAATATTTATCTATTGGATGCCTGAGCGATATAAATAATCGGCACACTTCATCCGCTGAGACTCGAGAGCGGCAACACTTACGTATTTACCATCCCGAAGTCCGTCTTATACCGTTCCATTGCTTCTTGTTTCAGTTCTTCACGCCTTTCTGGAGTCAGGCCCTTTACTTCCATCTCGCCTTGAAACTTCATCACAAAGTACACCACACTTATTTCCCTCGCCCCATCCACCCTTAGCTGCCCGCCTGCAAGTAAACCTTTAACCGCTATCAAATTTGTGATCTCATGATAAAGGTACTGGTGTTTCCGGGATCCTTCGACCCAAGATACTTTGACGACGGCCGGGAAACCATCGACGAGTTTGTGTAATTTGTAATAATTAGCTTCGGCATTGCCCCAAAGATAGACAGGCTTGTCATTAATGATGTTCTTCTCGAGCGTAGGAAGAAGCTAAGAACATGAACGAGAATCAAGATAAGTATGATAGATACGAAATGTTGTGTCGTACTGAGAAACCTTTGGTCCCGAGGTTTTCTGGTATGGGTTTTGGCGGTAATGGAAGGCCGCCAGACTTTCCGGGCCAATAAAACGCTTCCAACCAGTTAGAGGGTGGGGCCCCAATGCCCGGAACTTTCCAATACCTTGCGTGGGCCCAATCAAACAGGTTCAGACGTGAATTGGAGTCATAGTCATGAGCGGAATTGGCCATATGTAGATCCCTGACATTGGTACAAACTAGTAATCAGAAATGATAAAATCCAACTACATGCACGTACTTATGAATCATGCCATACTTGTGCTGATATTCGCGATTAGTTGTCATCATCAGCGCGGAATACTTTGCTTTGTCCTCTGCATTATTCGGATCCAGTGCAACACCCATGTTCACAAACAGGAGATATACATTCATCTTCAACTGACCGGCAGGCCATTCGAACACACCGTCAATATACTGCTCAACCTGTTTCGAATTCGAGACTTCTAATAGGACAGATTTCATATCGTCTTCGGTTAGGCCTCTGTACACTTTCAAGACGGGATTGATATACTGCACGACACGGCGGTCTAATTGCTGATGATTGTATGTTCCTTTGAGAATCAGGACGCATGAATGTTCGGTGAGAATAGTTTTCTGTATGGCCATTTCTAGCCAGGCTGGAAATTGTTTTCGACGCTTCTAGAAATCCCGGCCAATAGCAAGACTAGTTATACATACAGAGCAAAGTAAGTACGTACTAGTTCCGGCATCACCTTTCCGAGTCGTTGTCCTGGCGGAGGTCCACAGGAGATATTGATAGGATTTGATGCTTTCTTTCCTGCCCTTTTCTGGAAAGGTGTAAAGCGAATAGGGTCGAAATATCGCAAGGATAGTCAGCACGTACGACGATGAAAACGGCATCATTCTTGCAGGCTAAGACGTCAGCTACAAGCCACGAGCATAGCATGGAGACAACGAAGACCACGGCTGAGAGGCGCATGAGTTGACTGGCGCAGTAAAGGCCTGTACTATCGCAGAACGTTGAACAGTCCAGGAGCCAAGGCAAGTCGAGGAAAATTAAGCAGGAGATCACATCTAGCGACCGCCAACGGGCGTCGGGCACAGCCTTGAGCTCGCGATTGGTCGTCAGGGTGGCCCTGTGATGGGGCCTACCCGTACCACCCGATCACCAATCTGCCTGCAAGACTTGATGCCAATTCATTTTCGATAAGTAGACACTACTGGCGCCAGCGTGAAACGACGCCCCACTAGATAACATTTACAGCGCCTTTTCGGTGACCCTTTGCTAAAGCCTAAGACCAGGTTATATGATTTTCGTCGATTGAGTCGTGACGGAAGGACGTAACCCTAAACTATGGTCACCGAACCACAATCGTCCACCTGATTCTCCTGCTAGCTTCCTCTTCTTCCAGTACCAGCAATCCACCTTGTCCAACGCAACGTCAAAAAGCTGGCTGACGCGTGAAGTCGAAACATCGCCGTTCGCCAGGAAGGTTTTCTTGGCGGTAGCAACATCTTCGCGCGAGCCCGAGACAGATGGCTGGTAGACGTGCCTTCGTGTTATACGAAAATGTGTGCGCGCCAAGGCCGGATGATGACAAGGTGTTTTGGCAGAGAGGTACGTGTACTCTGGCAAGGAATTGTGACATGCCAGTGAAGGCCTATTAACCTCTTCCTTGCGTATGTGTAGATTGGCATTTGCTACCGACGTTCCAATCCTGGTTCACCCCCACGTCTGGCTCCTGACGTGTAGACTCTGCGCTCTCCCTCCCCCACACGCGTCCAGGGACTTATAGACCACTTCTTCATCTATATTGAAGATAGGATCAGGACGGTTCTCCACCTTCAAAAGCTATCGAACCATACACATTCGTCTCCTCATTTTATGTCAATCCAAACGCATCCCCCGACCTCGTCATCCGGCAAACCGCTTGGACGGACTCCAGACCGGCTTGTTACGCGCCAAACGAAAATTTTCAAAGAACAATGGATGGGTTTAGGTCCATCCTTCGATCTGGCGCTTGTGCAGGGTGATACGGAGATGACATCGATGACAGCTGCCATCTGGCGGAACTTTCTAGGCGCCCGGGGCGCGCGGAATTGCGTACCCATCAAGCACAGAATTATCAACCTATAGACGCGCCGTTAACCTTGTCGGCGGTGAAGTTGTTAATGTCGCCAAGATTGATGTGGACAAGGAAGAACTCGAAGACGACGGATCGGGTGTGCATGATTACCCCCCTCAAGAGGTCGAGAAGTATGTCAAATTGATGTTGGAGCTGGTCGAGTATATGAGGAGGGAGCTAGCTAGACTTGACGTAGCCTGCCAAAAGTTTCACGTTGTTAATTATCCATAGTAGTCACACGTCACACGTCACGCGTGATCAATCGATACTATGGACACCGACAGTTTGCTGACTTCAGAACAACTTCAAGCGCTCAGACAGTCTATCTCATCCCATGCACCATTTTGTAGCGGCGTCTTGCCAGTGCCCAATCCCGTAGACTTGGCCTTGTACTATGGGAAAGGAGAAAACGCTCGGTGACTTGGGCTCCTTGACATCTTGCTTGCAATACTTAACAGGCTCTTCATAGCTGGATCGATCTCTATCGGCCTTCAAATGAATCCATATCAAACTTTGTCAACGCATGCGAACCTGCAACATTTGGTTTCAAGGGCGAGGACGTGTATGATGAATCTTACAGAAAAGCCGGAAAGCTCGACTCCACCTCATTTCGGCCTATGCTCGACATTTTGAGCCTCGGTCTCGTCGCGATTGTACGCGATGGCCTTTTACATGGGATGGAGGCGCAGAAACCTATTCGAGCCGAGCTGTACAATTTGAACGTCTATGGTGTCGTCTTACATCTGAAACGTGTCGCACACGTACTAATGCGTTTTCGTAGGAGAAGGATCATTCTTCAAGGCACACAGGGATACTCCCCACGGTCAAAAGATGTTCGGATCTCTAGTCATCTTCTACCCAACTTCCCACCAAGGCGGTAGGTTGCACATCAGGAAAGACGACAAGGAATGGTATTTCGACTCTGAAACATTGACCGAAACCGAGGAGCCTCACATCGGCTATGTCGCCTTGTACAGCGATGTCGAACACGAAGTTGATTTGGTCAAATCCGGCCACAGAGTATCGATCACCTACAATCTCTTCTACGAATCGGACCACTTTGTGCAGCATCCTACTTCCTTGTCTCCTAATGCTCTTGCTTTTAAAAACTTGTTGCAAGGCCTTTTGGATGATCCGACGTTTCTCCCGGACGGAGGGTGGCTTGGTTTCGGCCTTGAATATCACTATCCGCTACCCACTGCTACCAAACACATCAAACTGGACAAAATCTCCAACAACCTTAAAGGAAGCGACGCGGAAATCATGCAAGTCGCGGAACAACTTGGTCTTAACGCGTCGCTCTGGTGCCTGGTCGAGTCTGCCCGTGCCAAGGTGGCATGCAAAGGAATATTACCTGATATAAGTGGGATGGAATTTGGCGAAAATACAATCGCTCTCGACTCATTCCTCCGCGAAGAAGTCGGGGCCAAGATGTTGCAAGAAAGCGAGGAAGGAGAGGTTGACGAGAGGTGTTACATCAATTGGGTCACGCGTCCGACTGGTACGAACCGTACCCGGACGGCTTACCTGTATTATGGAAACGAGACAACCTCCGAATATGCATATAACACGGTTTGTTTGGTTATACGAGTGGAGAAAAGAGGGCAAAATCAGACCCAGAATCCTAGTGACTGATATGCTCCGGTTTATGCATGTATATATCCCGTCAATGTTCTGTCTATTTCATTTCGTCTACGTTGAATCCAAAAGTCAATTTCAAAGTCTTGTAATGCTCCACTTCATCCAATGGGCTATCTCACCACCTCTATCGACCGGAAAAACTTCCGTCTCTACCTTGACAGTGCCCTTTTCGAATATTTCACCATCCCAAAGTTCGTTCCAAGAATTGGACGAATGACAAAATATTTGATGCTGCACGCCATCCACCAAGGTATATCTTGCTCCCTTCACAAGTGCCCCGCGATTCGCCCCGAATATAGTTGATCCAGGAAGCGGTGAGATTAAAGACCCGAATTTCTGTGCGATATCGCGCTGCCCTGCTTCATCAAAGAGATGGAAGAATGAGGATGCGCAAATGGCGGAAACGTGACCTTGGAGAGGATTCAAGCTGGTTAAGGATTTGAGATTGGCAGGGCGAGGATTGATATTGAGGGGTGGATTGGAGGAGTAGAAAGGAGCGCGTGGTGTACTAAGCATTGCTGCGTCAAATATGTCACCAGCGATGAATGCCGCTGGGAATGTTTCGGGAGTGCTCCGGAAGAGCTCATGGCCGTAGTCCCAAAAAGCTATATACAACGTCAGTTAAGAGTAAGAAGATTTCGTGGATGCTCGCCTTGACGCAGTTCGAACCCCATTACATTCTCCGCCTGCCAGCCATCAGCTACGGCTTTCCTCAGGTCGCATCCGACTTGAAAAAAATAAGATCAGTTGGCAATTAAATAAGGGGGAAATTATCTCGTACAACAACATCCAACGTCGAGTAAAATCGCGTCCTTTCTTTCTTTAGCGAGTTCCAAAACACGCGGGTAAACAGATACGTTGGACGCTCGAAATCTTGTCATTCCCAAAGTCAGCAATATATAATGACGCAACTTATTTTAAGAGCAACATACTTGGTAAACATGAACCTGCTAATGCAGCCATATGGGAATACACTGTACGCCTTGGCTTGAACAGCGAAGATGTGGTTCTTCAGTTCGTCATCGTCATCATCCCAGTTTGAGCTTTGAAAAAAGCAAGCTCGACTTCGGTGAGAGAAAGGGTTTCCTCGGTCCCTAACACGTTGGAAGGCAGCATGTTTGACATGGGAGTGCGCACACGAGTGATCTTATATAAACACTACAACGGTTACGTTATTTCGGCTATGTATGAGTCAAAACTCGGATATCCCAATCCGTTCAAATTACTGTCACCTCAGATTGCTTGACGTACTGACCTGCAAATGAATCGTGTATTTCACTTCGCCCACATTGAACATCCAAGTTTGAACGTACGTCTAAAGTCAATTTCAAAGTCTGGTAACACTCCATCTCATCCAATGGGCTATGTCACCGCCTCTATTGACTGGAATAAGTTCCGTCTCTACGCGAACAGTGCCCTTTTCAAATATTTCACCGTCCCAAAGCTCATTCCAAGAATCGGGGGAATGACAAAAGACGTGGCGCTGCACGACGTTCGGCGAGGTGAGCCTGGTTCCTTTGACAAGTGCTCCGCGATTCGCCCCGAATATAGTTGACCCAGGAAGTGGTGAAATCAGCGACGCGAATTTCTGTGCGATATCACGCTGCCCTGCTTCATCAAAGAGGTGGAAGAACGAGGATGCGCAAATGGCAGAAACGTGCCCCTGGAGAGGGCCCAAGCTGGTTAAGAATTTGAGATCAGGGCGAGAATCGAGGGGTGGATTTGAGGCATAGAAAGGAGCATGTGGCGGAAATACTGTTGAGTCAAATATGTCACCAGCTATGAACGCTGCTGGGAAAGTTTCGGGAGTGCTCCGGAAGAGCTCGTGGCCATAGTCCCAAAATGCTGTAGGCGATGTCAGTTAGATTGAAAGCGGATAAATTGGGCAGGGACGCTCACCTTGACGCAGTTCGAATCCCATTACGTTCTCCACTGGCCAACCATCAGCTACCGCTTTTCTGAGGTCGCATCCGACTTCAAAAACATCAATCAGTTAGATAAGGGAATTGATATTAGGCGTTCTTACAGCAACAGCCAACATCGAGTAAAATCGCATCCTTTCTTTCTTTAGCGAGTTCCAGGACACGCGGGTAAGCTGGCACGCCGGATGCTCGAAATCTGCCATTTTGCAAGTCAGCGATGGAAGGAAATATAAAATAAAGGCTTGCATAGCAAGCGACATACTTGGTAAACATGAATCTGCGAATACAGGGATACGGATAGACATTATGCGCTTTGGCCTGAACTGCGAAGATGTGGTCCTTTAGTTTCTCACCATCATCAATCCCGGTTTGAGCTTTGAAAAAAGCAAGTTCGTCTTCAGTGAGAGAAAGAGTTTCCTCCAAGTCGGGCTTGTTAGGGGGCAGTGAGTTCGACATGGGAGTGATGCACAGCGCAGCGTCTAGCTAGCTGATCTTAAATGCTTTTGGCGTGCCGTGGTGTGTGTCACGATAGATGAGTCAAGACTCGGATATCATCCCGTGCGGCTGTGGGGATAGACTGATGGGGTACCGTTGGGGAGCAGCCTGGAGCAGCACCTCCTTTCGCGCTAACCCGTTTTGATGATGCCCCAGGCGCCATTCCGAACATCTTGTATACTTCATTTCATCTGCGTTGAACATTTGAACACCCGTCCGAAAGATACAGTGGAAGCTCGAAATCTGTCATTTCCGAAGTCAGCATTGCGATGACACGGCTTCAAATTTAAAGAGCAACATACTTGGTAAACATGAACCTGCTAGTAGGGAGTATAGTGCAGGGTGCAGTCGTATTGAAAGGGCTTTGAGTTGTTGTCCGCTTCTAGCTCCGCTCGGATCCGCTTCTGACGTGCGTCAACCCATCACACCCTGAGACAGTGTTGCGACTGACCGGTTATTTCCCAATTGACTGACCGTGGTTATAACCGTTCAGTGGGTCAGTCAATTCAAAGAGCACCAAAACAGTGGGTCAGTGGGGTCAGTCGGCAGTTCCCGTACCAATTAGGTAGCAGCATTTTTTGCTGTTGTAATACAGCCCAATCCTCAATGGCCCGAAAAAAGTCCTGGCATTGGGACCACTTCCACAAAGCAGAATCAAAGGCAAACCAGACCCACTGGAATGCAACTTGTAACTATTGCACCAAAAATGAATTAGGCCGGCTCGAATTGGAAGAGCAGGTCGCTCTTGATGCCGGCAGCATTTCTCATGCCCGGTCTAAAGATGTTCTGATCGGTGAAGGTATTTTCCTACGTCTATTTATGGTAATTTGAAATAACAGAAGTGTTAGCTCGAGCAAAAGTGAACTTCACAACAGGAAAATTGACCGTCATGAATAATCACCTTCTCAGTTGCGATTATGTTCCTACTTCAGTACAGAACCTTGCCTCGAAACACAAGAATCCAAACGGAACTGAATCAGATGACTCCGATGTCACATCTGGGCTAAGCGGTCTAGGGAAAACTCAGGCACCGAAGTGGTCACGCCCAGCCGATGGTCCCGGACAGGGTCAAACCGAGAAAAAGCAGAAGACATTCACAGTTATTGCGACAAAACATACCCCTTTCACCCAGAAAACTCAAGCTTCATTCAATCATCAGTTACTTCGTGCCTGGATATCGGCAGGATTTTCATTCAATTCTATTGAAGATCCAGAAGTACGGAAACTCTTCCATGACTTTATTCCCGGTGCTACAGTCCCACATCGTTGTTAAATATAGAATTATATTTATAGAATGATTAACTATTGATTGACTACAATCAATGTTACTCATATCGCTCGCGTCATCCTTTATGTATGACATAGAGATGACATCATAATGACTTCATTATGATATCATGGTGACATCATGATAGACTCATGATCACACCTTATGGTGTGCTTAGCACGCCATATTTTCCCATCCATACTATACGCTTACACATATGTAGACACATATTTGTTCTCTCTTAGTATATAAACCTGTCCTGTATCGTAGAATAGGATAATCCATTCTCTTTCTCTTATTATCACTACTACGCCGAAGGGTAGTGCTAAGATCATATCGCAATAGGTAAGCTATTGCACCTGCTCATGCTGTGGACACGCTCTCACGTAGACCTGTCTTCTTCGTCAGGTTATGGGCCCCGCCGTCGATATTGCCAGGACCCACATCGCCGCTCGCTTGCTCGTCATCCGACATGATGTCCCACTGGTATAGTATCGCAGCGAGCCTGATATGGTCTTATCATCTTGATATTACTAATCCTTGATATGGCATATGCGCTAATGACATGCGCCCGGACCCTAGGGCTTTAGGGGGATCTCCTAGACACCCAGGGATAAGGGTACTTCCTATGTTTCTCGACGCTGGCATGGCAACGTCGGCCCCCACAGAGTTATACTTGCCCTCTGTGATGTGACTGGGGTATTCATGCACGATATAACATCATAAGCCCCTAGAGGCTTTATAATACAATATGGCTCGTATATAGAAACTTCTAGTATAAAGGACGTGCTGACACCTCATTGTGGGTGGTACACGCAGTCTATTAAGGATGCGCCCTTAGGGACTCCTTTAGTCGGAATGATCGTTAGGATCATTCTAAGTTTGGGCTCTATGGTGATCCCATAATCCCATTTAGAAGTTTCATATTGATTACCGGTCGTGCTTATATAATGGTCTGGGGGGTTTATGGACCAGACATTATTTCTATTTACAATCGCAATGGGTAAAACCGTGGTTCGCCCAAGAGCGCTTGAGCCAGCGATTGACTTTGCATGTCATTTACAGCATTCAGGGATAATCCGAGCTTTCAAGACCGAGTGGACCTGTGGACCTGAGCTTTATCTAAGCTTGGCTTGTAACTAAGTTACTCAGGGTCGGTTGGTTTAACCGAATATGGACTGTACTCGTAACCGAGGAACTCTATATAGTCTGACATTCTAGTCTATGGCACCCTGGTAACTTAATAAAGACGAATTAGACTTTTAGCTTTAATTAAGCTTTAAGCTCATAAATTCTCTTTTAGGAAAGAAAACTGGATTCCGAAACTAGTACTCCGCTACCAGTTTACGAAGCCGAAGGAGAATCATTTCCTCCTGCCCGGAGATTACCTCCTTCTTACGACGCTCCAATCCCACCGTTTCCCTTAATCTTAGGGGATCGGACTTTTATTGATACACCGGCACCAATTCCATCTTCGTCCTATTCTAGGACGATAGTTCGTGTTGTCAACCCTGACACCAGATTCGGTGTCACAACTCGTGGACCTGTCACAGTTCACGATCGAAGAGATCACTTCCTAGCCGCACGACTTAGAAACGGTTGTACCTTGCAAGATGAAATAATACATCGTCGTCGACAAGCAGCTATCGAAGAAGGTGTTACACCCACCTTAGATCTTTGGATTCCACCCAGGGGCACTTCAGTAGCCCAACACATAGCAAATAGGCGTACACGCCGAAATCTCGAAAGAGATAATCAAGAGGTCGAAAACCTCGAAAATCAAAGAAACTTCCGTTTCTTTTGGCGTCTTTTATCCGCCTATATCATAATCATCACCACTGCCTTCCTCGTCTAATATGTCTAACGACTTGACAATTCCCAGTTCCATTCCCGTTTTGAATGGAACTAACTATAAAGAATGGGAACGCATGATGCGTTTCCTATTACAAACCAAAGGTCTATATCGGTACCTAAAAACCGATTATGTTCGTCCAAGACGGATAACGCCGTTGGAACAATTTTACCTGGATACAGGGGTTCAAGCCTTTGTTCCAGCTGTTCCAGCAACAGCAGCAGTTCCAGAAACGGAAACTGAACATGCGATACCCGCAATGCCAGCACAACCGGCACAACCCGCCATCACTCAACAAATGATTGATGATGCAGAGGCTATCAAAAAGGCCTTTGATGATTGGGTCGTCGAGGATGATCGCATCCTCGGATCCATAAACATGAAGTGTACTGCTACTATACAGCAGATCAACGAACATGTAGTTTCTGCCCGAGTTCTATGGCAGAACTTAGCAGAACAATACGGTGTGACAACGTCTGCCAGTATTTACAATGATTTCCAATTAGCAATAAATTGGAAATTCCAAGATAAAAAGGATCCCACACAATCCTTAAACGACCTCCTCGCTATCATAAACCGCTTAGCATCAAGCGGAATTACATTGCCTGCAAATGTACAGGCAATGATTGTACTTTCAGCTGTCCCCCGTCATTGGGACAATTTTGCCGCTGTGGTTCTTGCCACAACAGAACCATCGGATCTTACGATCCAAGGGATACTTCCCTTAATTCAGAATGAGTGGCGCCGAAGGCACCCTGAATCTGCCGCGACTGCAAATACGTCGCAACAACAGCAGCAACCATGGCAACAAGTACGTGGTCGAGGACGAGGACGTGCTCGCGGACGTGGCCGCGGATCAGGTCGTGGACGTGGGGGGAGGCCTTATTCTAGGCCTCCACAAGGCGCTCAAACACCGGCTCCTACTGCTCCTCCGGCAAATCAAAATTGGCCGGGTAAAGTTGAGGGCCAAACACGTGGTCCTAACTGGGAGAGGAACCGAGAACGCCGAAAGGCAGATGCAGCCGAGAAGAAGGCTGCCAAAGCCGCAGAACATACTATGAGTTCTGCACATACCGTCGCCCGTATTGGGCCTTATGACATCACTGAGCCAGTTGCCGGCTCTAGCAAAGGCAAACAAAGAGAAAAGGATGAACAGGACTTTGAGTCCTATAAATCGAACCGAGGAATGGGGATATCGTCAGATGATATCGATTACAAAAATATGGATATAGATCAGGAAGCTGAACTATATTATGACGATTATTACTATGAAGATAACGGCGAACAATGGTATGAAACCATTAAGAAGCTGGAAATGGCTAACTTTCTCTTTATAGAGGCAGCGATGAAAATGGTGTTCCCTAAATTGGGACATCATCGTCGTACTATAAATTCCTTCTTTGAACAATCTGTACTATATGATAGTATAAATTATAAAGAAAATTTTGACGAAACCTGCCTTGTAAGAGATAAGTTGTGTAACACTGCCATTTATAATGCAAATATGATCGAACGATCATATAATATTGGTAACATGTTTAAGAAACCTTTTACGTGTTTAGCAGTCAATAAAAGAAAATTTAAAGATAAAGTACATCCGACATGTCCCTGTCCGGAATGTGTTGAGAAACGTACTGGAGATACACTATGGATGTGTGACTCTGGTGCATCCGACCACTTTACCTTTAGTAGGAAAGACTTCTCTGAATACAGAGAATTTCCTGCAAACGAAAACCACAGTGTTAAAACTGCTAATGGTTTAGATCGTCTTGAGGGACTTGGCACCGTTATTCTTGAACACAAGTTATCCACAGGGGAAACAACACTCGTAAAGCTCTTCCCTGTCCTCTATATGCCACGGGCAACTGCACGCTTGATTTCAAACGGCAGATTAATCCGACAAGGATTGACTTGTAAACAAGATGAAAAGATGGTAGTCTTTTCCTTTACAGACTCGGGTAGAACGTGTATCGAAGGACATTATCTTATGCCCGATGATACATTAGTTTACGCTCGAGGTAGGATTATTATAATGAATCCTACACTGGTTTCCGGTCCTGGCTTAGCCAACAGGAATTCAAAATTAATTCTTGGAAGACCGACAAAGAAACCAAACGCAGAGTCTATAGAAAAATTATTAGACTACGAGACCTGGCATAAACGTTTTGGTCATCCATCTAACGAAGTCTTTTCGAAGATACCGTTAAATGTCAATGGATGGAAAGAAGTTACACTTCCAGAAGGAAAACTACGTTGTGAAGGTTGTCTAAAAGGCAAAATGAAGGCAAAACCTTATAAACTGTCTTCAAAGAGAGCTACTCGTCCCTTTGAGTTACTCCATATGGATCTTATGACCGTACCGGCCATATCTTACCACAAATACAAATATATTGGTGTTATCGTTGATGATTTCACCTTGTATACGTGGATTGGTTTATTAAAAACCAAAGATCAAACTCTAGAATATTTTACCAGTTGGTATAATGAGTTTGTAGATTCTAAACAACCTATTTCTCACCTCCGTTCTGATTGAGGGGGGGAATTTGTAAATAAAGCCTTTGAAGAATTCCTTAAATCCAAAGGAATTAAACATCAACAGACAGCTCCTTACACCCCACAACAAAATGGTCGCGTTGAACGCATGAATCAGACTTTATCAGACAAAGCTGAGGCTATGCGATTAGACGCAGGATGTCCGAAATCTTGGTGGGAGTTCTCATTCAGAACGGCTGTGCATGTGTACAACCGCACTCCCCTAAAACGGACTAAATGGAAGACCCCTCTGGAAAATCTTCTTAATAAAAAACCAGACGTATCATACTTTCGAGTATTTGGATGTGAAGCCTGGGTATTTATCCCTGATCAACGGAGACCGGATAAGCTGTCCGAGAAATCCGTTTTATGCACTTTTGTAGGATATGAATCAGGAACCAAAGGCTATAGGTTCATGACGTCGACAAACACACTGGTCATATCCTCCCAGGCTACATTCTTTGAAAACAGGTTTCCGCGCAAAGGAAAGACTGCAGATATAATTACTGAAGATCTTGGTCCGATCTGGGAGGCGATTCCTCAAGAGGAACCTAACCGCCCTCCACAAAATTTGGATTTAGATGACTTACTCCCAGAGAACCGTAGACGTTCTCCGAGCAGAAGACGCTCACCCAGTTTGAATCGAAGGGGTGCATCTCCTGATAGACAGCAATCAGACCCTTCTAATGATTCAAACGATGACGATGACGGTGATGAATTTGCCAATCGTCGAGGAGATTTCTTGGATGATAATATCCAAAGGCAAAGGGAAGAAAGAGAACAAGAAAGACGTGACAATTATCGTAGACAACGCGGTGATTGGAAAAAGGGTCAAGGAATTGATAAACAGTCTCGTTTACGAGATCAATTCAAACGTCAAATGAGTGATATGTTTAAGAAACGTAAAGCTCCTGAACCTTTTAGACGTACTCCCTCTCCACAAGTAAAAGAGGAGACTCCTGTTCCTTCTAGGCCTATAACACCGATACCATATGTATCTAGGCCACCTTCGCCTCGTAGTCCTATGGATGAAGATAATCCCTTCTCTTTGAATCAAAGAGATCGAGATGAAATAGAAAACCCATTTATGACAGATTGAGAATTTGATCAATTTGAACAACGTCAAAGAGATCGTTTTAGAGAATTTGCTCAGAGACCTAGACCTCCTCCACCGATCATATCTGATCCTGGTCCACCCTCTGTACAAATAGGTCCTCGCCGTTCTGGTCGTTTTCCAGTTCCAAGGGTACAAAGAGACAACGCATATGGAGATAAAACTCCTGCACAGATAGAAGCGGAAATTCAGCAAAAGCGAGATGCTTTACAAGAGCAGTTAAAAGATAAAACTCCGAGTTCTTCGACTCAGGATCCACCGTCAGCAGACAGGAACCCTGATAGAATGAATGAATCTGCCTCTCTACTCAAAGATATCTTCGCTTTAAAGTCTGAATTAAAATCTGCGGAACATGATCATTTAACCCGAATGATTAATGAATCTGGGAATGAATTCCTTCATTTCCTTCTAAAAGCGGCTGTTCCCCTTGTAGATAACATTCCATACGACTATAGAGATATATCTAAAATGCGCTCCAGTAATCCTCAATTGTATAAACAATGGAAGATTGCAATGGATGACGAATTTAAATCTCTTCAATCTAGAGATATTTGGGAGTTGGTTGATCTTCCAAAAGGACGAAACCTAATCAGATGTCGTTGGGTTTTCGACTTAAAAACCGATGGACGCAAAAAAGCTCGCGTCGTAGCTAAAGGTTTTAGTCAACGTCCCGGATTAGATTACGACGAAACATTCTCGCCTGTAGCAAGATATGAAACAATCCGAATACTTCTGGCCACATCAGTGCTTGAAAACTGGGATATACAAGCCCTAGATGTAAAAACTGCCTTCTTATATGGTGATCTTGATGAAGATATTTACATGGCCCAGCCAGAAGGTTTCGTTGTAAAAGGACAAGAATCTAAAGTATATAGGCTGAGGAAAGCCATATATGGATTGAAACAGGCATCATATGCCTGGAATAAACAAGCTGATAAATCGTTGAAATCATTGCATTTTGAACGATGCTTGTCTGATTCTGGCGTTTACGTTTGTAAAGGCAAGAATACTATCACGATATGCATATTGTATGTCGACGATATACTCTTTATGGGAAATGACGATTCCACCATCATATCCATTAAAAAGAAATTTATGGAGATGTGGGAATGTCGTGATCTTGGAAAGATCAAAGAGTATTTACGAATCCAAGTCAATTACAACCGTGATTTAGGATTCTTAGTCATAGATCAAGGTCCTTATGCCTTGAAGGTTGTCAAACGATTTGGACTTGAAGATTGCAAGTCTGTACGCACACCGTTACCTGCTGGGTATGCTCCTATAAAGAATGAAGGAGAATGCACACCACAGGAACGTTCGTATTATCAACAGATAATAGGATCCCTTCTATATCTCGCCTTAGGAACTAGGCCTGATATAATCTATGCAGTAATTTTGATGTCCCAATTTTCATCAAACCCGTCCCAAGAACACATTCAAAAAGCCTTGTATATAGTCAAATACATTGCTCACACCTTAAACGTCAAAATCGTTTACAGCGCCAAAGGCAATAATAAATTTAGAGCCTATGCTGACGCAGACTGGGCCGCTGATCGTAATACACGACGATCTATAAACGGTTATGTCTTAATGTTAGCTGGTGGTGCCGTAGCTTGGACGAGTAGAAAACAAAAGACTGTAGCCCTGTCTTCGACTGAAGCAGAATACATATCTTTATCAGATGCTGCAAGACAGATTGCATGGGTTGAAAATCTATTTTACGAAATAGGTGCACCCATTAAAAGCATCTTACTTAGCGTAGATAACCAAGGCGCTATATTTTGGGCACAAAATCCTGCACAAGAACATCGTTCCAAACATATTGATATTCGCTATCATTTCGTTCGCGAATTGATCGAGACTAAAAAAGTAGTTCTCGAATACATACCAACCAACGAGCAGAATGCGGATCTCATGACTAAGAATTTATCCTATGAAAAGGTCAAATTCTTTAGAGAACGATTGGGACTTTCCTTAGAAGAATATCCGACTTCTACAAATGCATTAATCAAAAGACCAGATAAATTAGAGTCTGAGGAAATTCATGATTTGACGAAATTAATTCTTGATTGGCAAAATCTTGAATTAGACGGTATTGATCGTCTATCACACAAGAAGTTGATGGAACTTCTTGATGGTCTTATTGATCAACAGGAATCGGATATAGATCCCTTCTATGATGAGAACATCATAGACTTTAAATAAAGGATATCTAAGCGAAGGGGTGTGTTAAATATAGAATTATATTTATAGAATGATTAACTATTGATTGACTACAATCAATGTTACTCATATCGCTCGCGTCATCCTTTATGTATGACATAGAGATGACATCATAATGACTTCATTATGATATCATGGTGACATCATAATGACTTCATTATGATATCATGGTGACATCATGATAGACTCATGATCACACCTTATGGTGTGCTTAGCACGCCATATTTTCCCATCCATACTATACGCTTACACATATGTAGACACATATTTGTTCTCTCTTAGTATATAAACCTGTCCTGTATCGTAGAATAGGATAATCCATTCTCTTTCTCTTATTATCACTACTACGCTGAAGGGTAGTGCTAAGATCATATCGCAATAGGTAAGCTATTGCACCTGCTCATGCTGTGGACACGCTCTCGCGTAGACCTGTCTTCTTCGTCAATCGTGATCAACTTTCAGGGACTATTCTCAAGCATGCTGTATCCGATCTCGAGTACACACTTCAATCTGAGGGGAAAGGGCAGTTGGCGACACTTCAGTGTGACGGATGGAAAGATGTATCTAGGAAACACTTGGTTGCGTTTATGTACACACTTTCCTGCAAGGTACGTATGAGCAACTGAATGATTGATGAATCTCTGATTGCATTTCAAGGCTCATGTCACCCATATCCATGATACATCTGATAAGCGTAAAACGGGTGAGAACTTGAGTGAATTGATGGATCAAGAGTTCAAACATTTGACGACCATGGGACTTGTGCCGATTGGAATTGCTGGAGACGCTGGAAGTGATGAGCGCAAGGCACGGCTTTTGATGCTGAAGAAGTATCCACTAGTGATTCAAGGTCCGGTCCGGTCCGGTTTTTTTTCCTTTTTTGGAAAGACCGAAACCGGACCGGTCTCACGGTGTCCCTGATATCGAAAAGACCGGAACCGGACCGCTTAAGACCGCAAGACCGGTCTTAATTTAAAAAAAAGACCGGTTAAGACCGGTCCTGGACTGGTCCTGGTCTGGACCGGTCTTGGACTGGTCTGGACTGGTCTTGACTGGTCTTGGACTGGTCTAGACTAATCCTTACATTAGTTTCTATGTCCCTATGTCTCCCATACAACAATTTAAAACTACAAAACTTCATAAATATCAATATGTTCCTAACCCTCACCCTCTCACACCCTCTCACACCCTCTCACACCCTCTCACACCCAGCTGCACTCAGATGAGACACATAAAACCATTTTTGATGATACCAGGAGACTGCCAAACATTGCCAAAGAGATTGCCAAAGAGATCACCAAAGAGAGAATGAAGCCCAGTGTTGCTGACCCTCACCCTCCCACTGCTCAGCTTGTCCCATTAGACCCCACTCCACCCCCTCACATCATCTCACACCCAGTTGCACTCCAGATAAGCCACATTAAACCATTTTTAATGATGCCAGGAGACTGCCAAACATTGCCAAAGAGATTGCCAAAGAGATCACCAAAGAGAGAATGAAGCCCAGTGTTGCTGACCCTCACCCTCCCACTGTTCAACTATGTTCCATTAGATGTAATAGAGCATACCTAGATTAGTTAATTTCAGAATACCTTACCTGGAGTGTTGCAACAACAGATGTTCTCAAAATTCACATGTTATATATAACTTTAGACAAACTTTACTACTGTGAACTCAAATCTCAACCGTTTTTTATGTTTCAATACTCAAAAAAAAGCTAAAATATAGGAGAACATGACTGTGTTGGTCACATGTGACAATTAGCGGTCTAGGACCGGTCTAGACCGGTCTTTTGCGGTTTTTTTGATTTTAAAAATTTAAAAAGACCGGAACTGGACTGCCCTTGGACCTCCTAAGACCTGAGACTGCAGTCCGGTCCAAATCGGTCCTGGTCCGGTCCGGTTCCGGTCTTTTTCGGTCCTGAGAGACTGGAAATAGAAACACTAGTATCCACATCTTTTAATCGCTGACTGTTGGGCGCATCAGGTGAGCAAATATCAGCTAGAACGGAATGATGCCTGATTGTATCATTGACTGTCTAGATTGCCCTTATTCTTGGTGACTATCACAAGGCAAATGCTGCTGTTGCAGTGCGGATGGATACCGCCATCAAAGTTATACTTGGCGATGTGGGCCACCGCTTTGCGTGGCATATCCGAGGCCATCCTTTTTTTGGCTATAATAAAACTATAGTCTATAGCAAGGCTGGTGGTTGCACAATTTTGTTTACAGATTGTCAAGTCAATGTTATTGTTCAATGCATCATAAGAGTCTTGGATATACATACATACTAAGTGCTATTCAAGTTTCTTTTTTTTTTTCTGAATAGAAATGGGCCCTTTATTATGTACTCTATTGTATAAAGAGTGTTTCACCTCTGCAGAGGTTTGTATAATAAGTGTATAGTGTGGTAGTTGTATTTAGCATGGTAGTGTCTGGTAAGCTACTAATGAAATCTAGGCAGGGGGAGGGGGATTCATGGTGGTTTGGGGGGTTGGAGGTCATCAAAGGTGAAGGCAGTGGGGTTTTCTTTGAGAGAGAATTTGAGTTGTTTGCTGCTCTTGTTACCAGTGTGAAACTTCTGTATTGAGACAAAGCAAGAATTGTCCTTGCCACACACAGTTAGTATGTGTGATCTTGAGTGGAGCATGGGGTCTGGGCATGCTATTCAAGTTTCATCATGCCATTTGCTAAGTACTAGCTTAACACTAAGAATTGAAACTGAATCCCACAACAAGCAGACAGAAAATGTTCCTTGAAATTGAGATTCTCAAAATACTGCTAGATAGAAATTCTAAATCTAATTGTACATGGCTCAGATATGTGAAAAGTTTATGAAACTTGGAAGGAAGCTGTGACATACATAGATGATGAACATGTACATTATTTTGCTTGTTTCAATCATAGCCAGTTGGCCATCTGAGTTGGTCAGCAACTTAAAGTGTTACAAACCATTCAAAGTGAACAACGATAGAACTGATTCCTCCATCCACTTGGTCTTAGAATGTTGATCTGTCCCACTCCCAAATACTAATTTACACATAGTCAGGTGAATAGGCTTTAGCAGCTGACCAAAATTGATGCACATGATGTGCACTTGATTTTGAACAGGGCATTATGTGTCAATTGCTTGAACAACATCTTTAAAGTGGATCTAGAATGTTGCCAGTATGAGCTTCTGGCAATCTTTTCACTGCTCAACCTCATAACCAGGACCAAATCCCAGTGATTATCATAGTACTTTTGCATTGCAACAATAGCTGTTTAAGGGCAGCACTATAAAGAACTGGATTGTCCACGCTAGTATAATGGCAGGTGATATCTGGTCTTTGCTATCTCATCTATTGGGAATTGCTGGTAGTTGAAACTCAATAACTTTGGAAAAGTGTATGACTCATCATTCTGCATGCATATTTTGTGACATATGGTAAGTATATATTGCTACTGAGGCATTTTTACCCCTACATATGCTCATATCAATATCTCTTGCATTTCCTTCATAAATAACACTATTACCAGTAGCTATTCCATCATGAAACCATGCCATACCAACTTCATTCACCAATCTTGATGTGTAATGATATTCACCAAAGTAAATAACCCCTCTTAAAATGTAGGTGGCTCTGATAGTAATAACATCTATTATAATTTTTGAGTCAATTGTTGGCTTTTGTCCTGCAAAATGAAAAACTAAAATTGGTAATACTTGGCAGATGGTGCTCTTCATTTGCAGATTCTCATGGCAAAAATTACATCTGTGTTGTGAAGATTCCCAGAAATTTTCCATCCAATGACTTATAGAAAGTATTTTGTTTGCACCTGCTGCTATCAAGCAGCTTGTATTTGGGAGATAATATATTGTAGATGTATCATGTTGAGGACATGTTAGTAGTGTTTTGACAGTTACAGATCCTGTTGTTAATATACACTCCAAGACATCATTTACTGATGCAAAATCTCCCCATGGAAACTTATCATTGGAAACTTTTTGCAAACTCCGACGTAACCTATCTCTAGCAGAATTGAGTGTAGTCAGGTTTCTTTGAACTTTTTCAAAGTCTCTAGCAATTTTTCCAAGGTGGGCATTATTCAGATTTTTCATTTGATCAGTCCATAATGATCTATCACTCATCCATATTGCATAAATAATGCATAGTATTGAGTCATAAGCACAACTGTTTCTGTGCCATGAAGGCCCACTGGGGGTTAAGGAATCAATTGATACTTCTCTTTCTGGTTTATCTAAAAGCATTTCATTGTCATAGCATTTTTTCTTTGAACTCTGCATATCAACAATCTCATCTTCTTCTTCTAGTTTGTGCTTGTGAGAGGATTTATCATTAATGGGATTGATTGATTTAGAAGGTGTGTTAGTTTTTGTTACTATTTCCCAACCAATATTATCATCAATAGGTTCTAACATTGGGTCCAAGTCACTCCATCTAATAGAGTTATGTACTGTGGCAGGTACATAATCTAAACCTTTGTGTAGTCTATATGCATGTATCAAGTCATTTCTTCTATCACCAAAGACTGTGTTGGGTAATTTGCTGTGGTACTTCAGCTTTGTTATCTCATCTAGCAATTCAAGATCTCTGTACTCTTGTCTCAATGCGCCTGATGCCTTTCCTGTTATTTTCTTTGGATCAAAACCTTGCAGTATGACAGTGCCAGCTGCAGTTGCACTTCTTGACAAGACTGTATAATATGCTTGATGTGACCTACAGTTGTTGAGGTCAACAGGATTGAAAGGGCGTGTTTTTCCTTGTGATGCAAAGTCAGTCATTGCAAAGTTTGGTAACACTTCTACTTGAGATCTTAAAATAGTTATTCTATTGTCATCAGGTAAGGTGCAAGTGATATTATTTGTTGTGCAAGTGAGAGGCACAACATTCTCTCTCAAACCATCTATTTTGACCTTTGAAGGAGGATTTTTCAATTCAAGAAACAAAGTATCCAGCATTAGTTGCTCTTTGCTGCCCAGTTTTGATTGCCACCCAACCACTGTGGCTTCTTGGCCATTTGTTATGCATAACTCAGTGGCAGCATTGCATTTTATCATCACAGGTAAACCAATACATAATGAAAGCCTTCCAGCTATATGCTTGTCAGCAGAAGAATGTGGCAAATCCCAGAGTAATTTTTGTAATGCTGGGTTAATTTCATGTAGTGTTTTGGTCTTTCTCATTTTCTTCTTTTGCTGTGCATCATCATCTTTTTGTTTTGTTGAATCATCAGAGTAGAAATGTGTTAATTGCTGATTTGTTTCTTCAGCAAATCTTATGCAACCAATCTTGTTTATTTCATCTTTTTGAGCATTTCTTGCAGTGATTATTGCAACATTTCTGAAGTCTTTGTCACATATTGATGCCTTTTGAGAATGAAAAGATGTTATTCGTGTCCTAAGAAAATGAATATCTTCTGGATCACAATCTTTGTATCTTATGTTATCAAGGCATTTTCGGAATTTTTCATCTTCATTACTCTTATTTTGTTGTCGCATATTTTTTCTAAGTATAACCACTATTGTTACTTGATGCCACAAAGATCTACCCATTGTCTCCTCCTGAGAGTGCACCCTTTTTGCAAATCTCCCAATTGTTCTGCTGTATAGAGAAACACTCTCAGCACCCATAGGTGGGGGCAATTGACCAAAATCACCTGCAAAAATCATATTAATGCCCCCAAAAGGTACTTCTGGTTTATTCAGTACCCTACACAGTTGAGCACTAATTTTATAAAGATCATGTGCTGATAGCATTGACACCTCATCAAAGAAAACATAATCAATGCCCTTCAACTGTGTTCGGACCTGAGCTCGATTTTTTTCTGATATTTTTCCAATTTTATCATTTATACCAAACATTGAGTGATAGGTTGATCCACCTAATAAAGCAGCAGCAGAGCCAGTGGGAGCAACAATGACAAATCGGAAAGATTCATTTCGATGCACAAAATAATCTGATATTGCACTAATTACTCGAGACTTCCCTGTTCCACCTATTCCTCCAATGTACATTTTAAGCTGATCAGAGTGTGGCATAATAATGTGATGAGCAACTATCTTAAAAGCACGTTCTTGGTCCTCAGTTAAGGTAAACTTCTTGCATATGTTGTCAATTGATATTTCATGCTTTGTGGTGTAGAACCTATTCTCTAAATAAGATTTATCAATAACTATTACATTGTTATGGTCATGCTTGTGATAAGCAGCTGTTGTTTTATCTTCTATTGTGATTGTTTTCTGCCTTTTCTCTAGAACAGTATTTTTGAGACACTGAACCCTTCTTTTCCATTCTGAAGCAGGTAATGTGCATTCAGGTAAGAAAGGCAAGTAGTTTACATTACTAGGAGCCTCATCTATAAACTTCTTAGACCATCCAGTATTGTGCAATACATTCCTTATTCCTTCTGCTTCTCTTTGTCGCCATAATTCAGACCTACCTGCTTGTTGAAGCATCATATTGTCATCCTGATGTAAATTCTCAAATCCATTTGACTTTGTAAACAAATCAGGATCAAACTTGTCTTGTTCATGTTCATATTCTTGTCCATAAGGAAAGAAAAGATTATTACCACCACTTTTCAACTGTGCACTATAATCATCACGTGCATCCAGACACTCATATTTGATGTTAAAGTTTTTCAAGAGCTCTTGTTGTCTATCTGTAAACTTATGATTAAGGAATTTATCTTCCCATGTGCATTGTTTAGCCTTCAAGGTCAGAGGATCACGCCAAGATTTGAACAAGGTCAGCATAGTAAGACAATAATATTCTCTGTCACCTTGATCACATCGTGGAAGAGTTCCAATGAAGTTTGCCACTATATCAGGATTTTCAGGATTTACAATAGTACCATGAGAGCTGTATAGTGGATGAGATTGCATAAACCTGTACATTGAACTTGGCAATGATTTGTTCATTTCACAGTTATCTTTGCAATTTGAATCCTCATCCACTACATCACTATTAGAATCACAGGACATATCATTACTTTCATCATTTACATTGTCTGATTTGGTTTTCATATAATTCACTTTAGACTTGGCTTTGGAAGATGGTAGGGGTTTTCTGTTACAACGCCTTACCCAGTCATATAAACACATGTGTTCAAGTTCTGTAGGCCTATAAATATAATCATGGACAGGTGATAGTCCAACTATCTGTGTTTTATTTCTTACAAGAGTTATCTTTGGTGGAATGATGTCTTTATTTTCAGGATTCCAAGCATGATAAACTTCATTAACATAACATTTCCAATTGAATGGGACAAAAATATGGCTTGTATAATGGTCAGGATTTCCAAGAAGGTACATGCACACCATTGGAGCTCCCATTTCTAGCTTTGTAGAAAGTAAATTCACCATTTTATTCATCAATCTTCTTGCCTTTTCCTTTTCTGACATATTTCCATTCAGAATATCTTGATGTTTATCAAAGATGGTTCTAATGACATCAAAGACAACATGAGTTTTGAGTCCAGTTTTTGTTATATAATCTGAGATATAAAGAATAACTGCTTTCAATGCAGTACCTGACCACATACAAGTAACATCAGTGTTGCAACGGAAAAGATAAGTAAGATGAGGTGTTAAAGAATTAATCCACTCTTCTCTCTTCTTCACATTGACAGATCCTGTCTCAGGATCAACACAAGTGTTCTCAAAAGTGGGCCTAGGAAATCTGGCTTTACATTTTCCATATTTATTGTCCTTGCATCCTAGATAAGGTAGATTTTTCTTCCTTGAGCCATCCTTGTTTGTGCCTCTTTCACAATTGTGAATATTTGATTTACAAATGATATTGTCAACTGTCTCTTCAAATTCAGCCCACCATTGCATCATTTCATCACATTTGACACATTTGTCCCCATCTCTATGTTCTATTCTGCAAAATTCAGGAGGTGGTATTGGCATTGTTTCTGTGGGATCTTTGTAATCAGGAAGATTTTCCTTTTCATGAACCTTTTCCAATACCTGATGTTGGGTGCCTGTTAAGAATTCACCAACCTGGCAGCTTTCAATCCAAGCAATAATGTTTTTCTGGAAATCAGAGTTATGATCAAGAATATTATCCCTCATTTCTTGTGGTGTTAGATTTCCCATCAGCCATAAAAGCAGATGAAGATGTAGTGTTAGTCTACCCTGTTGCTCAACTGTGCCATAGTATGCACATGTCTTTCCATACAACCCTCTATGCTTAGCATCAACTCCTAAAATATGCTTTATGAATACTGTAACAAGAAAATGAAAGAAACGAGCACCTGCAACTGGGTTTTGACATATTAATCGAAGTCTCTCATCATATGGCATCAGATCTAGCTTAAATGTCTCATTTGTTCCTGCATAATAGAGACAGATAGGATGTTTGATATCAGCAGGTGATAATGTAATATACCAGAAAGGAGCACCACAATGGTTTATTAATGACCATATTTCATTCCTCATCCATTTTTTACTGGTGGTTGATCCCTTTACCCTACCTTGCACATGATCTAAATCATTTATAATCTGATAACATTTTTTCTCCTCATCTGTTCTTGGCTTTCCTTCACCTTCACTAGCTAAAGATTCTATCAGAGAATTCACTGCACTGATATCAAGAGAAAGCAATCTGCCAGTGATATCCTGGAAAATATGCTTATCAGCTAGAAGGAAGCTCTGAGATGTGGATTGTTTGATTTGTTCATGACTGAAAGCAACAAAAGGGAATGTTGGATCTGTTTGGAATCTTTTATCATGATACATTAATAGTCACCTTTTATGCTCCTTTTCAGATATTCCTTTTAGAGACCCTATTCCACCTAGTCCATAAGGGAAGAGCCAGGGAAACATTTGGGGATATAAATGAGGATTGTTCCAAATACTCTCAGGATCTTCTGCATGACCAACAGATAGAATTTTCCCATAGCTGTTCAAATGCTGGAGTGCTCTAGCTTTTATGGCAGTAGTTGACATAGTGTTAAGTTCACCACCTGTTAGACCATGCACTGTGAATGAGCAATCACCCTCTGAAGTTCCATCCTCATCATCAATGTCAAACAAGCTCATACCTTCAGGTGTTTTGTTAGTTTTTGATTCTCTATATTCAATACAGACAGGTGGCATATCTTCATCATACCCTTGTAGATGCATATCTGAAATTATAATATCCTGATAGTCTATGTGGTTGAGTTGGAGCCATTCTAATGCCTTTTTGACATGATTACGTCGCACAAGAAATGGAGTTCTCTTGTAGTCAGAGGTTGTTGGTTTAGATGGGCCAGTAAACATGATTGCCAATACTTCTTGAATTTCATCTTTGGGAGGAGGGAGGATATTATAAACCTTTGGAATTGGTGACTGGAATGCTATTACATTTGCTTTCATTCTGTGCATACCAGATGCTATTCTAACACAACAGGAACTTTGCCTAACACGTGCTATTAACATGCGTTCTACAAATCTCAACGAAGATAATTGTTCAGGGACTTGTCCTATCCACAATCCTTGAGCAAGAGCATATTTTGGAATTTTACCATTGCGTATAGATGCACGGCAAGGACTACAAATTTGGTTGCATGAATCATCCAAAACAATTGGATACTCACAAATCTTATCTGAATTTGTTACTCTTTCCATTCTTGAAATACCTGGACATGCCAACACATGCAAGAAATTTGTCACTGCAGAAAGTCGTGACAATGATGATTTTGGTACCAACTGACCACAGACAGCACAACCAGCCTCTTCAATTTGCCTTGCCTCCATTGCATCACAAGTAGATTTGATTATAGTATGTGCAAGTGCTTTGTCCAAAGGTTTGGGTGGAAAGACATGAACAAAGTTTTCATTACTGTTCCCTTTCATATTGATTTTGCTTTCTGGCATACAAGAGATATTCATCAAGTTTATCTTTTCCACCACTCGCAATTCTCTATTCATGTCTGCCTTGGAAGTGTCTGATATAACTGTTGCATTATCAACCAAAGTATCTGTATTAACTTTCACTCTCAACAATTTCATGCGTTTTCTTGCTTGCTCTCTTCTTTTTATTTTTGAGTTATACTTTTTTGGATCAATAGATAAAACTGTTCGATGTCCAGCACAATCATGGCCTTCACATCTGTGCTCTTTGAAAAGAGATTGCAATAGTGCTATTGTTGGACGACTTACTTTCATACCATGTAATACAGCAATCCTGCATCCTGTTACAAGTGGTAGGAAGGGTATAATAATCACTAAAGGAATATTAATTACCAAGTAGTGTATATCTATGTATTGCTTTAAATCATTGCTACTTATATGATCTATGAAATAAAAGGTTGAATCTGAGTAGTTCATCACTTGTAGCAAGCTATTATCAATATATGGTGCTATAAGTTCATAAGTGATGGGATGTGTTCTATGTCCTCCCATTTCCAAACATATATTCTTTGTGTATTTGGTTCTGCATAACAAATGACATAACATAGTAATATCCCTCATTGTAATGTGCTTTATAATACCCAATTGTAGGGCAGCAGCTCTTTCAGAGGCTAAGAGTGTTATACCTCTTTCAGAGGCTGGATGTATCATACCTCTTTCAGAGGCTGGATGTATCATACCTCTTTCTGAGGCTAAGAGTGTTATACCTCTTTCAGAGGCTGGATGTATCATACCTCTTTCAGAGGCTGGATGTGTTATACCTCTTTCTGAGGCTAAGAGTTTTATACCTCTTTCAGAGGCTTGAAACAAATTGGCAAACCTTAACCATATATCTTCAGTATCAGGGAAATCTGAATATTCAGTTTGTTTGATTAATGTGTAAATATTATTGTACATACCAATTTCCCAATTGAGTTGAGTATTTCTTCTCCCTTCTCTGCAGTAGAGACTTTGTAGTGGCACTTATAAAAGATAGAATGATGTGTAGTGCAAGGAGGCAAGGGAGTGTAATAGATGTGTAGTAGGAGAGCATAAGGTCATGCATAAGTAATAGTATGGAAAGGGGTAAAGCAACACACCTGAGGTGTGACACATGATTGCAGGGGAACATGATATGGAGTTCAGGCATTATACATCAGGTGGTGAAGCAGGAGCATGGCATGTCTCACCTGGGATATTGATTTGCATTTCTGTATGATGCAGCAGGGAGAAACAGTGTGTTGGAGAGTGCAGGATGGCAGAAGAGGACAGAGGATCTTAGTGAGGGATGAATGATGTCATGGGTGTGGTGAAGGCAGGATGCTCACCTAGGTTATTAATCAACATATATGTGAGAGCATTGGTGAGCAATAGGTCATGAGAGGGTGTGGTATGGTGCAGGAACATGATGTAAGGTACAGGGTGTCACAGATTAGCTGTGGTGAGATGGGACATGATAGGGCCCACCTGCATCATTGTCAGTATATCCATGGGAAAGTAGCAGGGTGTGGAAGGATGGGATGTGCAGGAACATGGTGCAAGGTATGGGTGGTATGGATCAGCTGTGGTGAGAAGGGCATGATGGGGCTTACCTGCATCATCATCAATCAGCAACCATGGGTATGGGAGGGTGCAAGATTGATCAGGGATTTTGTGCAAAGGGTAAAATGGTGTGGATCAGCTGTGGTAATGTGGGGCAAAGGGGACTCACCTGTATTCATATCCATGGGAAGAAGTGGGAGTGAGGTGCAGGGTCACATTAATCAGCAGAGGCAAGGGTGGGTATGACTCAGATGGGCTCACCTGCATCATCAATTGGCATACTATTTGTGAGAAGAGGTGGGGTCTGATAAGGACCAGCAGGATGTGGGAGGGCACAGGAGGGCACAGGAACATAGTCTGGGGTCTGGGGCATTATGGATCAGCTGTGGTGAAGGTGGGGCAAGATGCGCGGGACACGGCGGGCGCGGTTGCCCACGCCAACCGCTTTGTCAGCATATCCCACGCTTAGTTGCCGGAGCCAAGCTTTTTGGCTCCACAGCACACCCAAACTCTTAGATCACAGCACAGTCGCAACCTGTGTGCAACAGGATCAACTGCTAATACATTATATTGATAATACTAGAACTACTACTATTGAGCGAGCCGTGATTCGTTGCGGGTGTACTTGACCGGCTCACGGCTGTGCTCTATTTGTCAATGTTTGGCGCTCGGCGATCGCCGCAACTTAACTGCGTAACATTGACCCTCGATTTACGACAAAACCGAAACCTACGTTTCACTCCGGCCTCGGAACAATGGTTTAACAACCACTCGTTTGCGTTGGGCTTGTTAAATAGTGAACAGCAGCAGATGTACACTAAAACTAGAGCTCTCATTTCGCCTGTTGTTACCCGATGGACAGCACAATACTGTGCTCTATCACGTCTTCTAGAAACCTGGAAGGCCCTTCAAGTCACGGTCATTAAACATGATGCCGAATTAGTGGCAAGCGTCGGAAAAAAGAAGAATCTGGTTTCCCGAGCTAAGACTGTCCTTAGCGTGTGCCGCGATGATAATTGGTGGAAAGAGATAACTATGTGCGTCATATTATCTATAAATCCATTACGACTGCCTGGCTTATCTAAACATAGTATTAAAACACATATAGAACCACTTGCAATCGCTGTAAACATAGCGCAAGGGGCCAATACTCGGTGTGACCAAGTGGTCTTGGTCCTCGGCCGTCTATACCGCGATTACATGAAGCTGCGTTTCAGGGATCGATCTGATCATAATGCATCTGACGATGACTCAGACCATCCAGTCAATGCTATCATCGATAGCATTGAAAAACGATGGTCAAAAGTCGACCAAGATCTTTTCATCAGCGCCTTCTACCTGAATCCGTATATCAATCGCAAATTACGCAATGAAAGCAAGTTACCGCTTTCAGTAATCATGGGAATGATTCGACGTCTCTACTGTCGTGTTTTCAAGGCTGAAAAGCCACCTCCCGAGTTACTTCAGGAGTTGGTGTCCTACGATAATTGGCGGGGTATGTTTTCGGCTGAGATGTGGCCGTTAGAAGACTTGCGAGATGTATTAAAAAAGCCGGTTAGTCAGCATCCGAGTATCCAAAAACATTAAGGTGTTAACATCTACGTCAGGATGGGAGTCTCGACCCCCTTGATGCATGGCAGGTTCTTGACAAAACGAATCCGCTAGTTAAGCTTGCTATCTACGTGTTCAACTTCATTCCAAACTCAGCATCTTGCGAACGGCTTTTCTCCGAGATGGGAAATGTCAAAACAAAGAAACGGAACCGCCTCTCAGTAAAGAAGACACGAGATTGTGCCTTTCTCAAAGGGGAACTGCGCCGCCGGCATGCAGAAGAAGGTACTGCACGCCAGCGGCTTAAACGTCGGTTTGGGAATAAGCCAGTAGGAGAACTTGATATTGATCCCACCGGAAGCCGTCTGGAAGAGGAGGAGTATCTGAAACAACTGAACGTCACCGAGTCAGAATATAGCGACGGTAACGAGAGTGACTCACATGTGATTGACCCAGTTCTGCAACAAAAAACCCAATCCCGTGTCCAACTAGTTGCAACAGAGCTGATACACGCTGTTGACGATGATAGCGATACGTCGGGTTCGGACATGGATATGGATGGCGAACCTGCGTCGTCTATACCCCACTTAGTTCCAAAGGTCAGTGCTTCAGCACGTTTTAGTATCACATGGGACTCACCAGCTACAGATTCGACTTTTCTTTGGTCAAAGGTCTTTGATTCCGATCAAAGATATATTCAACTGGTCAGTTGAGGCCGGTTGGGACGAATTTTGGGGCACAGGAGTGAGACATCATAGGGAAGACATGATGTTTTATGAGTTACTGTCCCAGGCTTCATCGGAGAACTACGAGAGTGGAAACGAGGCATCAGGGATCACTGGAACAAGGCAGGAGCCGATATCATTGTAGAATGTAGCGGTAGTAGTTCTAAACCCTCTGACCCGGGTTATAACCCGGTCAATTGATGGAGCCAAATAACCCAAATGACCCTAACGGTAATAAACCGGGTCAGACGCAACACTGCCCTGAGAGGCGTGGTGAGAGACTTGGATAGAGTCCCGCATCATCAACTCAACCAACACAACTTGTAAGTCCGTCGTTCAACTACGAGGCCGTTGCCACTGACGTTTACGCCAACAGGCCGTGAAGCATTGACGTGGCAATTCCTGAAGCGCAAGTTTGTGCTTCCGTTTTTAGGAATCTATGAACGTGAAGACGGAACCACATCATTCGTTTCGCCATATACGTAGAACAGCACTCTAATCCAGCGGCGTCAAAAGCAAACAAATGTATCAATTTGCTGGGATAGAAAAACGCGTACGGCTTCTCTTCCTTCAACTGTTTTTAATGCTTATGTCATGGAAGATGTCGCAAGTGGCTCAAGGCCTTGAATACATTCGTTCAGAAGGCGTGGTTCATGGTGATATCCGTGGGGTATTTCATCTGAATATTTAGCATGCTGAAATCTTGACCCTTTTCTTTAGGCAAATATTCTCCTGGACGACAACCTCCAAGTTCAGATTGCTGACTTTGGATTAACGCACGTCTTAGAAGCTACAAGCCCCGTTCGATCGGGAACCCTCGCGGGTGATCCCATCGAATCGGGGGAACAGTCGGAAACAGTTGTCCAATGCGCTCGATCACGCCGATATGATGGCTAAGAACGTCGCAAAGATCCTATTATATATGAAGGTTCGGCGGAGGTTATTGGTCCAACAATGGGAAAGGTAAGTGACATATAAACCATGCCTTTTTTACCAATTTGGTGTAATCGTATTTCTTATCTAACAGGGACGGATTAAGCCTGCAGTTCGAAAACGTGTTCACCAATAAATATGGAACTCTACGCATTCGATGATTTACGAGAGGTTCAATGTCAGGTCATAAGTCAATATACCGCTGGCGCTCATCCTTTTTTCTTTGTCATATTCCCTTACTATACCTGACTCGAATGCTATGACATTCTGTGTTGATTAATAAACCAAGTAGTGTACTTTAACGATATTGACTGTAATCTTTGTATTCAGGATGACACGATGTACCAGCTGGAATCACGCGGAGCTAGCGTTATCCAGAGTTTAGTCTGCCTCGGGTCACACCATATTGTGATCGATTGTAGATTTGGCCATTTCATATGTCCCCAGGCCAAACCCTTCGCAAGCAAACACGATTCCAGATCGTTGGTCATTTGACACAACCCCGAATAATTATCAAGGCCTAGAACAAAGAATGTGAGGCTGAACAAATGGTTATAATCCGTCATCGGTTCAAAAAAAGCAGGAAATCGCCATGGCTTCTAACAAGGAATATGAGCCGCCGCAGCATGTTGGGATACGAGCTGGTGGCTTACTTGTATGTACTTTTCATGGACGATAATGCTGATATTCACCGATTCGTAGCTCGGATCACGAGGACAATCCTGCACCATCGCCACCATCGTTTCCTCGACCAAATTTATATTTTTCTCCGAAATCCCGAGGAGACTGATGCCTAGAGAGTAACTTCGACCATTGCCCCAAGGCCATTTGTTTATCAATGTTGCCGTCTTCCTGCATACTTTAGGCACTTCTCCGGGGCGATAAAGAAAAGGTAACATATAGATTACGGGATGACCCTTATGATCTAGCATAAAGAATGATGGAAGTGGATGCTGAGAAGATAGGGTTTGAGAGAGTCTGTCAAACGTTTCCCAAAGACGCGTGTTTGGTTCGTCGATGTTGAAAAAAATCCCAAAGACTTCCAGGTGCGGCTGTTCTGTGACGATGCCTTCGATGTCATGAAAACCTTCCAGACATAGTGAATTGAGTTTAAAATAACCGCCCCTATGTATATGATACCAGATTGTGGTAAATTGCGGGATCATGACTGACTATTGGATACGAACCTGATCACCTGGCTAATTCTCCCTCCGCACGGATCCGTTTTCGTATTGTATATAATACGCAAGTCTACTAACGCAGACATTTTCTCGAGTGCTTCGGCGAGCTTTTCCACGACGAGATGCATAGAATGACAACAAATACCTCCAAAGTGAACGTAAAGCGCCTTCACTATGGACGCTTTCCGCGGGTTTGTGATCAATGTGGGCAAGGGTGACTCCTCTTCGTCCAATACAAGATAAGAGTTGTCGTAGAGCAGATTGTATTGCCGCGTACAGATATCGATGCGGCCATAGAGAACGTGCTCTGCGGCATCCCGTAATGAGGAATGAGTCCTGGAAATAACCGCCACGTCACCGGGAGAACAGAATTGCAATACGCGATTCTGTGTTTCGAGGGGAAGGTCTCCAAGGTGCATATGATTTCGGAATGTGACCATGTCACGCTCACTGGCGTTTACGCATCAATGGCTGGGATGCGTACGGCTTCTCTTCCTTCAACTGTTCATAACACTTATGTTGGCATGGAAGATGTTGCAAGTGGCTCAAGGCCTTGAATATATTCATTCAGAAGGCGTGGTTCATGGTGATATCCGTGGGGTATTTAATTTCATCTGAATATTTAGCATGTTGAAATCTTGATTTTCTTTAGGCAAATATTCTCCTGGACGACAACCTCCGACTTTGGATTAACTCACGTCTTGGAAGCTACAAATTCTGTTCGATCGGGAACCCTACAAATCAACTTTCCAGCCCCCCGAGTTATTCGGAATCTTGGAGGACGATGACACCTTCGATGATGCTTCCTTTAGAACGCAAATGTCGGACGTCTATGCGTTTGGATGCCTTTATTATGAAGTAAGTTTCAACAAACATTTCGACAAGGTTCTCGTTTAACCATTGCCCAGATCTTTTATGCCTTTTGCCGATAAACTTGACATTCAAATCTTTGCCCTCGTCGCTCGATGGTGTGCTTCCGCCTCGACTTGATACTAAGCCACCTTTGAGTGATGGGGCAGCGTGGCACATAATTCAGCGCTGCTGGACGATGGAACGATCGAAACGACCAAGAATGAAAGATGTTGTCGAAAGCCTGGCAAATCGTGAACCGGTACTAGTGCTTATCCGTATATGCAGACGGATTCAAACGTTGGGTGCGAGACCTAATAGCTTTAACTATCGAGTTACTTATACTAAAAATGAATTGGACCGTGACGCTAGTGCTTTGATGATACTTGTACATGCCTCAAATCCCTCAGTTCATCTCATTGCCGCGCACAAGTTCACTCTTTTACTCTTTCTACCCACACGCCCCACATTATTCCTCCCTTTACCAAAAAAACGACTGAGTAAAAAGAAAAGAAAGAGAAGCGGGCGCCATTTGAACAAAAAAAAGAGTGTAGCATACGTGTGGACCGGCAGAATGGGTCCAACGGAATGAAAAGTGTCAATGTTTCCATGTCCCTCGCTCGGGTTCATTGTAAGCGCTATTCGTTTGTATCAGCCGATCCTATGCCGCCATATTCGGATCTATACGCGCGTCGTTAATTCCAGCTCGATCCGGAGAGAGAGGAACGAAAACGCCCACTCGTATACGCGTTGATATCATTCTGTTGTCCCCTTTCTCTGATAAACCCTCACGATTCTTCGGAGAAGTCGGGGGTCTCTTTCATGGGTCGCCCCGATATTCGAAGCTTACGAATGATTAGCAAGGAAGGAAGGACGCCCGCGCGCACGCGCAGACATACTATGAAAAACCGCACCGCTGCCTTGAAACATATCACTCGGCATCTCCGCCAAACTCAACACAGCCTGCTGCAGTGACCGCCTTACCTTTATACGTATTCGGCCTCGCTCACTCGGCACATTATGAATAACAAACTCATCTTGCGTATTGTCCCCAATTGCGCCCGTTGAGAAGCGACGGGTTGACTTTATCTTTTTCAATTTCAAATTTGTATATTTCGGCTGCATCGCGGCCGGTGGGGGGGGGAGGACTTGTCAGAGCTGACACTGTCCTCTTCGAACATTGCTTAGACAATGCATATCACTTCGGGAACGCACATCGCGACGTGCGGTGTATCGCCTTCGGAAATATTCTTCCGTTTCTCGCTCGAGATCGTATCGTGAGGAGGTACCTGACTTTGTATTGCCTATTTCTAGGACAGTAAAAAAAAGCAACGATACTTGTATATAACCTCGCACGTGAATGATCCACTGCCCTTGAAATGCGGATTTGTGTTGAGAGCGGATACACTGAGGTTCATAATATCGCAGCAGTGGCACTCAAAGATGCGGGCTCGACATATGCAAGACTAAAGACTCGATGTCCTCCGGTACAGACGCGAAGTAAAATTGTGTTTTTTCTCTCTTTTGAGAGTTTCAGGACACGCGGGTAAATCGGTACGCAGAAATCCAGATTCAGCGGCGGAAACGACTATGACAGTGAGGCCTGAAGGAGTGACGTACTCCGTAAACATGAACTTGCGAATACGGGGATACAGATTAGTTTGAGCGTTTTAAGAGCAAGCTCGTCTTCACTAAAAGAGAGATATGAATGGTCTAACTCCCAGGGCATGTTAGGCGATCGTGAATTAGACATGAAGATAACATAAGTTACCGCGCAGAGAGGGCGTTGTTTTTAGCACGCTCAATGTCAAAGAAGATACACTGTAAGCTTCGTCTGGATTGGTAGGTTACCCGGTCGCTTCAAGTGACCGAAGTCGAAGCTTTAAAAGCGGTAATTCTCAAAAAGGCGACCCGGTTATTTGCTTAAATTAGAACGCGGTATTTTCTGCACAAACATTAAACAAGGTGGCTGACCGTCGAACGTATATAAACCCACTCACGCGTGTCACACTCCTCTTTCCAGTTAACCACATCCTACACCATGCACGCTATTATCACTTGCAATGCTGCTACCTTCACCGACGCTGGTCGTCAACCTTTCACCGAGATCCAAAACCTCCCTAATTATTCCTCTAAATTCATCTTCATCGAAGTGTCTGACGACATTTTAGGTTGCTTGGACAACGTTCAAGTCAACTCGGCGATGAACTCGCCGGTCGCCCAGTCGCCAGTGCCCATCTCAACTCTTAGGCGTGTCATGACAATCAATAGACTTGAAGGTCTGGCGATGCTTGAACGCAGAAAAATGCACCTCGCCCGGGAGGAATTCACTGTCGCTGTTCCGCTTGCTTGTCTGGCTCCTGTCTCAAATCTCAAGCGCGTTAAGACCATCAATAAACTTGAAGGCTTGGCGATTCTTGAACGTAGACGTGCCTTACTTGCGGAGAACACGCCGGTTGCCCAGTTGCCAGTGCCAGTGCCAGTGCCCACTATTAAACGCGTCAAGACTATCAATAGACTTGAAGGCTTGGCTATGCTTGAACGCAGAAAGGCTCACCTCGCCCGCGAGGAATTTACTGTTGCTCTTCCTCTTGCTGGTCTGGCTCCTGTTTCTACTCTTGAGCGCGTTAAGACCATCAATAAACTTGAAGGCTTGGCGATTCTTGAACGTAGACGTGCCTTACTTGCGGAGAACATGCCGGTCGCCCAGTTGCCAGTGCCAGTGCCAGTGCCCGCTATTAAACGCGTCAAGACTATCAATAGGCTTGAAGGCTTGGCTATGCTTGAACGCAGAAAGGCTCACCTCGCCCGGGGGGAATTTACCGTTGCTCTTCCTCTTGCTGGTCTGGGTCTTGTTTCTTCTCTTGAGCGCGTTAGGACCATCAATAAACTTGAAGGCTTGGCAATCCTTGAACGCAGACGCGCTGGATCTGAAAATGACTCTTTGGCCGTTGGCGAAGTTTCTTCTCTTAAGCGCGTTAGGACTATCAACAGGCTAGAAGGTCTTTCCAAACTTGAACGCAGAAAAGGCCGATTCGTCCAAGAAGATTTTACTATCACTTTCCCTTTGGCTGGTCTCGCTCAAGCTCCTGCCCTCAAGCGCGTCCGAACGATCAACAAATCTGCTGGTCTTGCTATTCTCGGTCAACGCTCTGCCAAGGAAGACTCTAATGATGATTCAATTGTACTCGCCGAATCTGGTTGTTCTCTCAAGCGCGTGAGGACGATCAACAAGCGCGCTGGACAAAACATCCTTGAACGCAGGAAAGCTCGTGTCTTTGATAAGTCGGCTGTTCAGGCCTATCTCGCTGCGGCGGCGGAGGGAGAAGCCAGCTCTTAAGCGGCTGGCTCGGGCGAAGGTGCCCGAATAGGATTTGTTTTATGTTCTTTCTTTTCGTTTTTGGCTGACGTCTTTTGTAGGGTTTTCTGCTTTGCTTCCAGGGCAAGACGGCAAGGGCTTCAACGGGGAACCGGCCGTAATATGTGAGTACCGTCTTAAGCGCATTGAATATATCCTAACAAACATTGAAGCGCCACGGTCGACGCCTTGGCAGACGTACTTACCGACGGATACACGAGAACAGTGAGGTTCGCTTCTCTGCTATGGCGACCAGGCGGAATGATTAATACGCTTCCTTGCAGACGCCTCCCAGCGGCGGGAGCCGGTGACGTCTTTTATTCTTTCTTCCGTCTGTTAGAGCTTGGCTGATTGCTGGATCATTGTTTTGCATTCCGTCTAGATACCGGGTCTACTTGGACGACAGCGACATTCAACGGTCTCTCTCGCGGCGCGGCTATGCTCAGACACGACCCTGGCCAGGCACGTCGTCTGAGCGGGGATGATGGGCTCTCGTGAACGGGCGGTCCTGGCCAGGCATGCTATTCACGGTTGCCTTGACCCATGGTTTCGTTTCGTTTTTTCTTTTTCTCTTCATCTTTCTTTTCTTCTCCTCGTAGATAGGTAGATAGTTCCCAGAGGAGGTGGAGAGGTTATCCTCTCTTCCGCGTGCTCCCTTGCCGTGGGTTCTGGGCTTAAGACCTCTTGGTCGAACTAAACGCACGTTAAATCAAAAAGGTTTGGAGTTGTTTCCTCACTTTTTCATAGATATCACTGGCAATGCAAATCATCCCAAGGTTCGTTTTTAGCCTGCTTTTTGTCGACGTTGTCCACTGACGAGTTTGTCGTTTCAGGTTACTTTTTTCTGTAAACCCCGTGAACCTTTATGAAAGGTATATGTACCTCTCGCGCCGCTTTCTTTTCTCCTTTACTTATATTCTTCAGCGCTTTCGTTACAGAATTTTTTAACCTACACGAGCCGTGAACCATTGGGCTTGTTTTAAGCTGCCGGTTTTCCGTGTAATTTGCTCAATTGTATATGCGTTTGACTTTCCATCGTTTGAACTGTGAGAACTCGGATTGAATGTTGAACTTGAAAGATTGGGGTTACTTGCAAGTCATATTACGCTTGAGATCAAGCCGACTCTGAAAGTGCGTTTGGAGGTTAGAACTTACGACATTCTCGAGAAACACTGATAATCGACGCAGACTCTCAGATGTGCGAATGATGGTCGTTGCCTCGGCACAGCAGGCAGCCACTCCACGATATCATGGATAATCTGAGACGAGTTATCCAGAGACTAGGAGAGTGTACGCAGCGTCGACGTCGTTCTGACACGAAAATTTTATGTGACAACGTCACAGTCACATTCATAACCATGTCACGTTCAATGTCGCGCACTTTGAACGACGCTCGGCCTGTTGATCTTTCAGCTTTCTTCACTCTAAAACGGAATAAAGAACGCAAGGAATATGATTAATTGATTGGTGTGAGTAACAACTGGAAACTGTGTTAATAACTCTGTGAAATGATGCTGATAACGTTTTTTCCAGCGGCGCAACCGGCTAGAACAAAGATGAGAGCAAGCTTGGTTGTTTCTGCGCCGAACGCCATTCAGACGAAATCTTGGGTCCTAATTGGTATCGGGGGCATTATCGAGCACCCCATTGTTGAAAGTCATGAAAAACTGGATTCACGTGGGTCGTCAGTCGGTCTCCATAAAGTTCACGTCTGGAACACTAATAGAAAACAGGTTAGCAAACTAAAATTCATAATGGACGCCTCTCGCCACTCACCATGTAAGACCAGCAACATACGGTTTCACGTTTGGATTTTCCGCAAAATAATAGTTGTTCCAAGAGTCCACTTCGCTTGCAACGGGCACAATGATATTTCGTGTGCGTGAAGGGAAAGGGATGCCGCATATATTTATAAACTTTTGACTGTGGGGATGACAGACTTCAGGTAACATGTCTTTCATACTTTCTGTCAAGGCGTCTCTCCACTGATGAAGCAAAGAATTTGGGTGGCTACTACTTAAGTCCACTTCTTGAGCAAGGTGCAAGTTGACAGGCCTACCTGTCCGTCGTATCCCAGAGGTCGTACTGGTAATCGGTGAAAATATCCGGCGGCGCGTGGTTTGCAGTCCCGGGATTCCTTCGTGCGTACGCCGCCTCTTGCTCAATGACAAACACGAATTCCAGGGGGTCGCAAAGAAATGGATAATCGTCGTCGTCTTCTAGCTCAATGCTAGCGTTTTGCTGAGTAAACGGTTAGCGAACGGAGTTGGATGGGATGCTATCACGACCTTACACAGGCATAGGTACGACACGTGTCAAACGCGTCGTACGGATGGCTTGCAGACGGGTCTTGTTGCATTTTGAGGCGTGACTGGACCTTTTCGCACCGTAAGCGCCCACTGGTTCGACTTTTTTTGAACTTGCGTTAGTGTAAAAAGTCCGAGTGTGAGAGAGGAACTTGGTGATAGCAAACAAAGCAGAGGTTGGAAGAAGGTACTTGGGAAGAACAGTTGCGAGGTTAGAGAATAAAAGGGTATTTCCCAAGCCAGTTGTTTGCACAGACGGAGTAGGCCTGGGAAAAGCAAAAAAATGTTGTAATCAGGGACCCACAACTTTGGACCAACCACGACACACGCTTTTTAGTAAAGGTTTGTAATATACTCGTCTTGTTGAAGATTACCCTGAGACTCTCGCTTCACCAGCCCCATCATGATGGTGATGACGTTTGGCTGCACGGTTCAAACGTTCAAGTCGGAACGGTACACAAGCAGGGTCGATTTTGTCCACCGCCAAGTAACGCGATCGGATCTCGGTCCATCCGTAACTCAGTGACGCTCGCATCGAAACAGATATCGCGGGAAGGTACTGTATTTTCCAGGATGCCCGGTGGCTTGCAGATATTACTCGGGATACCCGTTTTATGATGATCGATGATCTTCTCGTTTGTGGCATAGGTAGCCACCATTTCCTCTCGCACGCTAACATCCACCCGCGCATTCTCCACAACATAGTAATCAAGACAATACAATAAAAGCTACAATATCAAGACCTGCTGATAATACAACGTTGAACTTCTACTACACATATCCGAGCCCGTTGCCATACCAGATGGCCCCTAGTGATTTTTGCCTCGCGGTTCGCCATCATGGACTTCCTTCCTATGCCTCCCATACGCATCTGTACGGCTGAACCGCTCATCACAATCCTCACACGTCATCATCAAGCTGAGGAGATGCGTTCCGCATATATGCTTGATCAAGCTCTGAACGCTGATCAAAGATCCGTTGGGCTGAACTCCTCTCGACCGCCCAGCCTTGGCCTCGATTTCCGAATCCGATTCTTCGCTGGGCGTATCCGAATGTCGCACATGGATATTCCTACCCCAATCACTTCTCTTGACGCCCCGTCCAAACCTTTTCTGCATTTTCCTTCGCTTCTTCCTCAACATCGCCTCGTGCGTCTTGCTTTCGTACACGTCTGAATAAGGACAAGGAATATCGTCCCTCCATCTGCAATGGGTTTGGCATTTGCTAATTAGCCTGGATTTGGCTGGGCCTTTGAAAGGGCGGCCGTCGATGCTGGTGAAGAGCAAACCCTGCACGTATAGATCTCGGATGTGCTGACGCATGTGATCGTTGACGCTGCTCCTGTCGCAGGCGATGAGCTCGCCACAATGTTCCCACTGGCAATACTCCGATTGGGTTTCTTCGCCGATCCTGGGCTTCAAATAGCTTCCTTGTCTCTTCCTAATCATGACGGCGGTGCGGCCTGCGGAAGGTGACGGTTCTGCTATCGCTGTAGAGTCCAAGACCACAGGTGATGTATGTGGCGGAGGAGGCGGCGTCTCAAAGTCAGACAAAGAAGACATCGATGGAGAAGAAAGTGGGGGCATATGATCGGCATTGCGTAGTGGATTTTGGAGAGGCTCCCACCAGTCAGCAGGATCGCAAGGCGGTGCAACCGTAAAGGGAACAGCTGTGGGAATTTCTATATCCATCGGCCTAAACATGGCTTGGCCGGGGAACGGTGCTATGGCAATTGTTAGACGCGAGAAGATTAACGGTGGCACGAGTAACTGACCTGGGCAAGAAGCCATCTGATAATTCCACGGGCCTGGCGCATGCATAGTCCCAAGCCTGGCAGTGTTCGTTTGATATGGCGCTGGGACGCCGAAAACAATGCTAAAAAAACGCATTAAGTAAGTAATGAGCTGCATATAGAACGGAGTTGATGGTTACTTGCCTTGGTGGCATGGTGGCATTCACGACCCATGGATGGCTCGTATACCCTTGGAACGGCGTGCCACCGTACATTGGTAAAGGTTGCGGAGGTGCGAAGACTTCATTTCTGGGAAGCGAGGTTTGGTCGTTGACAATGGAAACGCCAGGTCCATAATTTAACCTATTAAAATTATGTAGCTATAGCCCAGTGCAATGTAACAGCATTACAGTAAAGCTCACCAATTTGAAGAATATAAATATTGAGAAGGGACTGGAAGGGATGAAGAAATTGGCGCAGCCTGTGCGTCGAAGGAAGGAATATATTTGGGCGTAACAAAACCATCGTAAAATGGGTAAGAGTTGGTCTCTGGTTGGTTCGGTAAATTTGAGAGACCCAGTAGAATTGATGAATGAGGATTCCAGCGGTTCGTATACAAATCCGACGGCTCCATAGACTGGAACAACAATGATAATAGCTCCTCGTCCAAAGAGTGGTGGTGGTGGTGGTTTACAACACCGCCTCCAAGGGGGCGCGGCAACGAAGAAGGGTCTTTCAAGGAAAAGTGCATGGATATGGATGCAAAGAAAGTGAAAAAAAAAAGTGCAGTGTGCAGTGTGGTCTAGCTACTACAGCTTTATACCGCACATACAGGAAACAAAGAAGGGACTCGTGTAAAGGCCGCTAGCTAGAGGCGTGATCCCGAGGCCAAAAAAAATCCTTTGTCGTTGTTCTGAGAGGCAGACACGCGATGGCAACAATGACCACATTGAGCGACGGGGGGCTTAGCGGACAAAGCCTCTTTACCGTAATAGTCAATCCACCTTTGAAAGGTGGCATATACACAGCAGGTGCGTGGCTTTGCTTAGCACATACATACCCCCAACTTGGAAATGGCCGTTGCCGGTGTCATTTTGGAAAGAACCCTGTTTTTTTTTTGGCTGTTTGTTTTGATCTACACGTTGTTTTAATGATGGTTATGGCAGGGAGGCACGGTGTTTGGGGGGTTCCCGAGTCAGAGGCGCTAGAAGCGTCTGGGTTTGAACGTATAGCCGTTTGATGTTTGTAATAGGTTTGAATTGTGGGTTCCTGTTTTATTTGATGTTCTTTTGTTGGTCCTTGACAAACATTTTCCCATCTTGCGCATAAACCTAATTAATCCTCTCCGTCGCTGTGGGTTGATCTATTTTTAAAGACCGCGTTGATCAAGTTTCGTTCACATTGTCACGTTTATGATCGGCTGCGCGGCACCTGAGCGTTCTCGCCCTGAAGACGAAACTTTGCAAGAATGATTTAGAGTGTCAATGTGGGTGCATTGTGGATGTGGATGTGATGGCAAGGCCAATCATTCGAAGCACAGCCACCCGAACCGCCGTTTTGGCCCCCAAATCTCACGGATGACTGCGACCCTTTTTGCACTTTGATCTGAGATTTTGCGGTACGATGAAACATTTTGGATAACACTATACTGAGAGTACGCAACAAAAAAAAAAAGGAGGCTTGGCCTACTAATCACGAGAACGTTGTATAGCATCTTGTCGGTAATACTGTACACAGGAAAGAGTCAGCAGCCCACTCTGCAACAGCATGTTTAACGTGACTAGCCACAGCTTTTTCCCTATTCGCGGTTTCCTCAAACACGCACATAATCAATCCACCCCCCAAATCAGTCTCGTGGCACAGCATCGAGCTGTTCAGAAAATTATTACCCGACTGGGGGTTCAACGGACAGTCCTTCGAATGCCGATCAAGTACATCTCTGCGAAAGTAGCCTCGCTGTAGGCAGTGTTCGCAGCCGTGTATGGCTCCAGACAGGTGACCTATCGCGGAAGAGATATGGCGGGCCAACGAATCCGCGTTCATGAGTCCGGATTGGCAGCCAGGCCATAAGCAAGCGATGGGAGGAGCTTTTTTCCGAAGGTCGAGGTGGTGAGCGCTTCGGAGGTGTTCAGAGACCGAACGACGGTCGGTGTTGATCAGTCGGCCGCAATTGCCACGCCAGCGGCAGTAGTCTTTTGGGGTGTTTTCACCGGATGGGGGGTCGTGGACGTAGTGGTCGTCTGGTGAGGCTGCGTCGATTTGGATGACTGTGTTTCCTGGAGAACCGCAAGTGGTAGGCGACGCGTCGTGTGGCCGCGGTTGGACCTGGGGTTGAGACAATAACAATGGGCTAGAGGGTATCGGTGAAACGTCCGGTGATGGATCAACCCTACTAGTTATCGCTTTAGGTACTTGTGTTATCGAGTGGATCATGAAATGAACTCACTGGGGAATTTGAACGTCGTCTGGAATGGGCACGTCAACGACCACACTGCAGGCCCAACGAGGCAATATCGTTAGCGTAGGGCGGGCGAAAGAACCAACTTTATAGCCCGTACCTGTAGATCTCCGAGGCTACAGGGGAAAATATTGGAGAGGGTACTAAAGCTGCCAAATCCTCGTTCGCTCCTGGCTGGAGGAACGGCTCTGGAATTTGAGGACTTGGAACGCCCGTAGGTCTAGGTGAAGGAGGTTCGGAGACAACATCCATTAGCGTGGTATAGTCGCGAGTAACCAAGGCCAAGTCAACGTCGGCTTGGGCGTCTTCAATCCGAACTTGCAGGGGATGCTGTAGGCCGTAGGTAAGAAGGCTGTGAAAGCGTTGCTTAGCAATACGTTTTGACCGCCAAAGCAACTTACACATCGCATATATAGGCGTAATCCTCTGGCGTGAAAGACATCAGGAGAGGGCAAAGGTAAAGAGCGTCTTCTGGGATTAATAAGGAAGAAAATTGGGGTCCAAACTTTTCATCAAGTCGAGATAGGGCACAACAGCCTTCTCTCCAAGTATACGTTATGCGGCGTGCCGGGAGGAGAAATATGTAAATGGTGTCATGCTATCCTATCCGGGCACGAAGAAGCCCAAATCATCCCTTGTGGGATTGTGAAACTGGCCAATCACCCAGTCCAGGAGGAAAAAGAGAAAAAAAGTTTGTCCACTCGCGGGAGAAGAGGGTGGATCTGAGATTGATGAGGAATGTGGCTTTTTGCACCGAACGGACATTTTGGGACAAATAGAGGGGATGGGTAGCACAGGCGCGTGCTTGCCAGAGGCAGTTCGGCTCGGCTACAGTGGTTATGTTTGGAATTACTAGATCGGCTGAGCTCGAATTGATGACATGATAGATTGGTGTGGCGCTAGGTTGATTAAACGCCCTTCGTCTAAGTAGTAAATTCAAGGGAGGGGAAAGCGTGTGCCTACCTTCACCTTTGTTCACTGGGATAAAAGAGATCCGATCCTAGAGGCCGCATGCTTTAGCTTTCCGTCGTCTCTGAATCGCCGGCGCAGCAATAAAGAAAGAAGCGGCGCCGCGTGACTGTTGTTGGACATAAGTATCCCAACTCGCAAGATCCTCAAAGTATAATGAGCTCATCGTTTTCCACACGGTGGTGTATACGTACATGGGCGCAGCGCTCGACCGAGTCAACCTTAAGCGTGGCAGTGCCCAATTCCGCCTCGGTCACGCCAGCGATGTCACACAACGGCACGACCATGGACCCTCTACCCTCCCGACCAATCGAACCTCACCTCCCCGCACGCTGTCCAAATTCTACCTGCAACACCCACCTTGAATTCCCTATACCATCTCCACCACCACCACCACGCTTTCCTCTCAAAATCCGCTGCTTCGCTTGCAAAACCATCTTCACCTCTCCATTCAACCCTACCCAACCCGAACCTCCCCCTCGCCCTCGTTCATCCTCCTCCTCCTCCTCACCTTCCACACCACTCGATGGCTATTCTACGAAACCACCATCATCATCATCCACACCCGCGCGTAAATCCCGAATGATCGGCACCCAAGAAAAACCCTTGGAAACCGAATACTACGACCTCCTAGGCCTAACCCCCACTTCCACCCAAGACGACATCAAACGCGCCTACCGCCGCCTCGCCATCAAGCACCACCCAGACAAAAACCTCCACGACCCCACCGCCTCTGAACGATTCAAGAAAATCTCCATCGCTTACCAAACTTTATCGGATCCCGAACTCAGGAGGCGTTATAACGAGTTGGGAGCCAAAGCCGGGACGCCGGAGGGAGGGTATGTTGATCCTGAACAGGTGTTTAGTGCGTTGTTTGGTGGCGACAAGTTTGTGCCGATTATTGGGAGTATTAGTTTGGCGAAGGAGATGAAGGCGGCGATGCAAGAGGCTGGGGGAGAAGATGATGATAATGAAGAGGATGCCAGTGCTGTTGCTGCGGGTGGAGGTGCGAAGTTGGACGTTAGCAAGCAGGCAGGGGAGAAGAATTCGAAACGAGATTCAAAGGTGTTGTCTCCGGAGGAAAGAGCGGCGCGGGATGAAAAAGCGAGAAAGAAGTCGGCGGAAAGGGCGGCGGTGAGAGAAGAACGGGTCTCGAAGCTTTTTGAGAACCTTGAACGCAAAGTGGCTATATTCACGGAGATCGCTGCGGGTCCGAACGACAGGGATATGCTCAATGGTTATAAACAGATGTGCGAGCTAGAAGCCGAGTACGTCTGTCTTCCCGACTTATTTTCTGATTTTTTACACAACGTCCAACCAGTGACCTCGTCCACGAATCGTATGGCTACGAACTTTTACAAACGATCGGTTTCGTCTACGCCTCCAAAGCCAAACACTTCCTCGCCACTCACCAAACCTTTTTCGGCGTCGGTGGATGGATACACAACGTCCAATCTAAATACCACGTATTTTCCGAAACCGTATCTACCCTCCGTTCCGCAATCGAACTCAAAGCGGTTTTTGATCAACTCCAAGCGGCCGAAAAGGCAGGCGGACTTTCCCCGGAAGAGAGAAAGAAACTCGAAGAGCAAGCTGCGGAAAAGGGCGTTCAAGCCTTGTTCAAAGGGACCAAATTAGAAGTGGAGAGCGTGTTGAGGGAAGTTTGTGATAGGTTATTGGATGCTGGAGCGGGGAGGGATAAGGTATTGTTGAGAGCGATCGCGTTGCAGATTTTGGGAGAGGCGTATATGGCTGTCAAGAAGGATCCAGATGCGCCTGGGTTGGGTACGGGGTTGGGCGGGATGGCGCAGTCTGGACAGGGTCGGGCGCAAGGGTCGGCGACGAGTTCAGCGCGCGGAAATGGGATGGGAGATGATAGTGAGTATGTCAAGGTAGAGACGAAGGCGAGTAGGGAGCGTTCGGGGCGGAGGTGATGGATCCGATTCGAGATACCGTACTACCTGATGATCATTGTAGATTAGAGTGCATTGTTTAATTTGGACTTGTGAGGTTTAGTATCGGGGTCCATAACGCGGCAGTTGGTGCCCTCGGGGTCCGTTCTGCAGGTTATCGGTTATCTCTCGCGCTCATCTACACGCCTTACACGCCTTTTGGCTACAAAACACCGTTATTCACCTCGGGGTCCGTTCTGCAGGTTATCTCTCGCGCTCATCTACACGCCATACACGCCTTTTGGCTACAAACCATCATTATTCACCGATCTCTCGCCGCCCTACATCATTGTTGTATATCAAATTGTCCATCTTCCAGTGTATCATTTCTCCAGTGGCGATAAAAGCATCAAGCAATGTCCGAGGCGAATAGCAGTGCGTTCTATGCACGTCGGTACACATAGTAACGATGATTAATTTTAAGTCACAGATCTTATTGATATGCTCAAGGAGCGATACAACTGCCCTTATTTTCGCATTCTTGTCATTGGGAGGGCAAATGCAGGCAAGACTACTATTCTTGAGAAAGTTTGTGGTGTAGCAATGGGCACAAATCCCATTGTCTACCATCAGGATGATAGTGACCTTAAACGTAATACATCTTTTGCACATCAAGCATTTTTTGCTTAAAATTTAATGTTAGAACCTTTGGACATCCATCTGGCTCCAACAATTGAGGTGAGTCGACTCATTTGGTAGCTAGCCCCTCCATTGAGACATAATCAATATCCAGAGAGGCATACATGATATTGAAGACCAAATTACATACCCTGGAAGCAATTTCATCTTCCATGACTCGCAGGGGTTTGAGGCTGGTAATAATAGGGAACTTGAAGATGTCTGGAAATTCATTGAGAGGAGATCTGCTTCAACTACAACAAGGCAGCAGTTGCATATGATTTGGTATTTTGTACTCTATTTTTATGGGGCTGGCAAGCTTAACTGTCATAGGTACTGCATACCTATGGAAGGATCTCGCCCTATTCAATCTGAAGAACTCAAATTCTTCACTAAAGGAATTGGGGAAGGTACTATGCAAACCACCAGGCATAAAATTGGATTACTGACCAGAAGAGGCCCACAGTTCCTTTGGTGGCAATATTCACCAAATTTGATGCACAAATTATCAAGGAATATGTGCAATTAAATGACATGGAAGATGATGGAGATAAGTGGTACAAGGCCAAGGAGAATGCTGAAGACACTTTTCAGAGAGTATATCTCCCCAAGGTCATGAAAACTGGATATCCTCCTAAGACATATGTGCACTTGGAAGGTGAGATTAACAACATTTGATCGTTTAAAGGGAGAGATAATCATGGTTGGAAGATATGGATATGCCAGAGACAGACTGTCATGAACTGACTGCAATATCAGCTGCTGCAATTGATGACCCCAGTCTTAACAGGCTGTTTGTATCAACACAAATGAACAATCTTGATCTTTGTGTCAAGTCAGCTGTTAAGTGAGGATCTTATTGTAGGACCAGTTTTAAAGTTTCATGGCTTCCAGATTTTCCTTGGGTGCAAGTGGTTTGGACTATGTTGTTCATCTTGCATTCAATAGCTTTCCTCATTATTGGGTGAGTTTTGAATACTTTGATATGGACAACAACTTACCAATGAGTCAAAGTTCCAAAGAACAGTAAGTATGTATGATCAATGGATAGCAGCACTAAAACTTATTCTCTAGAATGTGAGTATGCTGATACATTATTCCATGATTTTGCTAAATGCTAAAATTAATAGGATGTATGTGATTTGCACATATCTACCATTGAATGCTACTACAAATCTCTAAGCATGTTTTGATGAAAGTGAGTGTCACTATAGTTGCACCTGCAATAAGTCTGATTCAATTGGTAACAGTGGGTAGGCAAAATTAGACCATATTTTGCAATCACTTATGATCATATGAGCAACAGGAAGTGAGTGACACCATCTTTCCCTGGAAGGCAAATTCATCTCATGGCCAACAGGATGTATGTTACATACATTGCACCTTTCTTTTCAGGTAATTAGCTTATTGTATCTATTCTCAAACAGAGAAAAGTGGGTGAAAACACATCTCTTTAGATCTGCATTTTGAATTTTATGACAAATAGGAAGTTGGTGACCATGCAATATCATTGGGCAAATTGTTTAATGATTTGGTCCATAAATACATAATAGCGTGTGAGTGACAGTGTATTCTATTCTCTTGGGTAATTGTGCCCTAACTGGTTGCCAACAGTCTGTGAGTGGAACTACATCTCAGTCTTCATACAGACAATGTCATACATAATATTCATTCCCATCCAACAGTCTGTGAGTAGCTCTCTCTACACTTCACCTCCAAGGCAGTCTATCATGTGATTCATATGTTATTTTATGACCAACAGAAGGTAAGTAACACAGAAGCTTATTTATATGCAGAAAGTCACACCTTATTTCTTCTGGGATCAAAAGTTTGTAAGCAACATTGAACTTCTTTCTCAGAATTCCAACACATTTCTCACCATGACCAACAAGAGTGTGAGTACACCACAATTTGTTCTACTGATCAGCTTTTCATCTCATACCACAACCAACAGAAAGTGAGTGGATGCTGCACTCTTACCTATCAGAAACTTTATCATGCATGACCAAAAGGGAGTAAGCAGCATTTAGTCATATGTATCAAGTGATGTCATAAAATCTTATCTTACAATGAACAGAGTGTAAGTGACTTTTTCTTCCAGGCATCTCATCAGATCTTATACCATATTTGGCAGGTTGTGAGTAACATTATGCCTTTATCTCTTTATCTTACTTGATTTCATGATAAGGAGAGTGTGAGTGAAAGCACAGCTTCAACAAGTCTGATCTCTTATCTTCTAATGATAAACAGAAAGTGAGCAATACTGCACTTTCATGTTGGTCTCATGAGTCATGTTATCCTATCTCACAGAATGTTAGTAATGCTGCACTTGCTTATCAATGAACAACTCCATCTAATTTCACCTGATTGCTCACAGCCTGTGCATAACATTTAATGTTTTCATCCCAAGTAGTCATCTTGATAATAACCAACAGAAAGTGAGTAACATTGTATGTACTGCAATTTTACATATCTCCATAACCAACAGGATGCAAGTACATGTCACTTGATGTTTTGTCTCTAATCCAATGATGCCCATAACACCACACCCATGGACAACAGGAAGCAAGTAGCTCTGTACATTACTTGCTATTGCCTCTTATCATATTTTGTGTTTACAGAATGTAAGTGTCAGTCATGAGACTATCATATGTCATGTGCTTGCACCATGTCTTATTATCAACAAACAGACTGTAAGTGAGGCACTGCAATAGCAAAAAAATCATCTGACCTCATCATATCTTCTAACCAACAGGCTGTGAGTGGCCCTGACATTTGTCTGAAAATCAGTTCTGATCTTGTAACAACAGTTTGTATGTAATGTTGTATTTCTATCCATTTGTGGCCTGATTTGATGTCCTATTATGACCGACAGGATGTAAGTTGCATTGTATTTGGCATCCCACAAGCTATCCTAATTTATTTCATGGCTGATAGGATGTGAGTGTTGCCATCATTTATTTGCTATTCAATCTTACTAGATCAATTCCAACAGGTTGTGAGTGATATGGCAAATTTTCTGCTGATAGATCTGATAATAGGGTCAATAGGATGTGGGCTTGAATGCATCTTTGTTTTTGTACAGATTATTGATTCAATTATCAATAGAAGGTGAGTAAGATGATATTTCCACATGGAATTTATCTCATAATTAACAGAAAGTGGGTGTTGGTGCAGTCTCATCACCATCACCATCTCATGGTCATAGATTGTGAGCAACATTGGATTTCTGAAATAGAATATTTCCATAAGGATATTACAGAATGTAGGGGAAAATATTGTCCTTTCTGGGGTCAATCTTTATGTTTCCTTCACAGATGGTGCAGCTCTATTTTAATTTTTCCATAGCTGTTCCCTCACCTTTCCTATGTCCTAGGTGAGCAGTGATGTACACATCACATCATCAGAGACATTCTAACCTGCTTTAGGTTGTAGGTCATTCACTGAACTGAACTTGGAAATATTGCCTATCATGATTCACCTCCTCAGGGCCAACTTTGTGATCTGTTTGACTTTGGAGAACAAGCAAAATATTTCAGTGAGACAGTGAGACTATCAATACATATCTTGCTGTTTAAAAGTTCTCACCCTTGAACCAGCCCACATGCTATCAAATTATAGCAGGTAGTAAGATGCACTGTTCTGTATTTTCCCTCAATTAAGAATTCACAGCAAGTGTCATCATTGCCAAGAAATCATTTTGGATAAAAAAGCCACTTATTGAATCAATCCCAGAAGCTTTTAATCACTTCAAGAAAGCTGGAAGTGTTGATAAACTGAAGGCTAGAATCAAATCAGAATATCTTCCACATGATCATCAAGATTTAATTGAATTTTTATATGATATAATTAAGGATTTCTGATTGCTCAAATGCCACTACAGAATATTGTATTAACTGCTTGCTAGTGTGCATCTGCTAGTACCCACCTGTTCTATTTGTGCTAGCATATTTTCCTTCCTACATCATGTGACATGCTTCCATAAGTTTGTACTATGAGTCTCATCAATTCTGTAATGTTAGCAGAAACTTCTTTTGATGTAAGTTTTCAATTTCAGGTGAAAAAGGTGGCTAGTTTGAGAGGCCGTTGCTTATAAATAATGCTGAATGGACCTGTAGTCCCCTGATGGTTCCATGGTGGACTCAAATCCTCCAATTTGTGTATTCTTCTGGGTCCCAACTCCAGTGTTGTACTACACCTTGAATGTAAGCCTGCTTTACCAGTTCATCCATTGGGGTTTATTTACACATGATCATGACATGATGAGGGATTATACTACTTGTGCAGATGGGTTTTGTTGCCCACTGTAGTTATGGGTTACTTTTGGTCTTGTGCTGTGGCATGGTAGTCCACTGTCATCATATGCACCTAAATATCAAATTTGTTTCTTGGACCCTCCATGAAGTTTTTGCTCAATTTTTCCAAATGTACTGTGAATTCATAGACTTACAGTTCAAGTCTATGACCCCAAATTACTGATTTTTTCACCTCAACTTGTTGAACAGTGAACTTAGCTATCATCAAAACAAGTATACAAGAGCTAATAAAAGCAAAGTGAAAGAACCAATGAAATGGAAGCATGTAGGAAGGAAATAGTATCATGGTAAAAACAGTACTGGTAAAGCCCTGAAGTGGCATTGAGCAATCAGAAATCCTTGATTTGATCATATAAAAATGTAATCAAATATTGAGGATCAGATGGAAGACATTTGGCATTAATTCTAGTCTTCAGTTTTTCAACATTTCCATCTTTCTTGAAGTGGTCCAAAGCTTCTTGAATTGATTCAACAATTGGCTTCTTCATCCAAAAGGATTTCTTGGCAATGATGATGGATGCTGACACTTGTTAATTGATGAAGAAATAAGACAGAACATATTACCTGCTAAAATTTGACAACCTATGGGCTGGTTAGACAAGTGAGAACTTTTAAGACAGAAGAATACATATGGATGTCCTTACAGTCTTGTGAAATTTCACTGTTTGTTCTCCAAACAACTTGCAAAGTTGGTCCTAAGGAGGTCAATAGGTAAGATTCCCAAGTTCAGCTCAGCAAATAACTTACAACCTAACCAGCAGATTAAAACCTTTCTTGATATCACTTGTACATCATTGCTTACCTATGAGATCAGACAGGTAAGTGAATAGCTGTGAAAAAATTGAAATGGTATTGCACAATCTGTGCATGAAATTAGTAGCAGAACAACAAAATATTTTCCCTCACTTTCTGTGAAATATTTATAGAAATACTGCATTTCAGAAGTCAAGACTTGCTCACAATCTGTGGCCATGAGATGGGAATGATGAGATTGCACAAGCACTAACTTCCTGTCAATTGTGAGATGACAACCTAGTGGAAAAATGCGGTGTTACTCACATTCTTTTGATCATGAGATAATTGACATTGAAGACAAGAATGCAATGCTGCTCACATCCTGTTGATTATAATGGCAGATCATTCAGCAGGAAGGTGCAGTATCACTCACAAGCTGTAATCATGATTGATATAATGAGACTATATATACAGGGGCATTGACACTCACAGACTGTTGGTCATGAGATAAATTAAAACAACTTGAGAGACCAAATGCAGTACAACCCACCACCTGTATATCATGATGGAACATCTGATAAAACTGGGTTATGAATAGGAATATGTGATATCACATACAAACTATTGGTTATGATGTTGAAACTAATTTTCAGATGAAATTTCAAGGCCACTCACAGGCTGGATTTTTAAGATGGAATCATTATGGGGTTTCTAATGCAGTATTTCACTCACCATCTATTTGTTAGCAATGAGACAGAATCACAGATGGTAGTCAGACCATGAAACTTACAGGCTGTTAGCCATGGAATGAGATGAGGTTGCAATACATATATGGAATAATATTGTAGTATCACTTACTTCCTGTTGGCCAAGGATGGTGAGCATGGATGACAGATGAAATTTCAATGATGCTTACAACCTGTAAGTTGTCCAAATAAGAAAGTGCAGGGTAGAAAAAGTGTGTGTATAGCATACTAACTTCCTGTTGGTTATGAGATGAAATGGCCACTTGACACAAAAGCTCAATGTCACCCACAATCTGTTAGTCATTGAATGGGATGAGTTTATCTACAGATAGGTGAAGTGCAGTATTACATACATCCTGTGCCTGGGGTAGAATGGTATAAGATCAATATATGTACAAATGCAAGGTTACTACTCACTTTCTGTTCATAGTGGGCGATAGGGATCAAACATGCAGGTAAATTGCAGTCTTGCTCACCATGCCCTCCTTACAACGGGGTGAACTTGATAAGATTTGTCAGGAGATAATGTGAACTGTTACTCACAATCTGTCAAACATGGGGTGAGACTTCCTGGAAGAAAAATGTCCAATTTAACTTACACTCTGTTGTAGGATGAGTTTAGATGATTGACAAAGTACAAGTATGGCCTTCCTACTCACATTCTTTTGATCATACATGATGTTTATTGCATAATAGGAAAATGCAAAGTGCCACCCACTTTCTGTTGGTCATGGTGTGAGATGGAAAGACTGTCTGACACATATGGTACTGTGATCCCTCACATTCTGTTATTCTTGGTGAGAATTCTAATGGAACTCTAATACTAAAGTTCAGTGCCACTCACATACTACTTGTCACAAAATAAGATATGAATTCCTGGATATGAACAAATCTTGTTGCTTACACCACGCTAGCCATGGAATGAGTAGCCTTGGAGGTTGTAGTGAATGGCCACTCACATCCTATTGGATAATAATATGTAGTAAGTACATAGAAGAGGAAATGTCGATCTACTCACTTCCTGTTGACCATTAATCAGTAATAAATCATGATAGAGACTGTTAGATGATGTTGCAGGACCACTCACACCCTGTTTTAACAGAATAAAAATGTTGATAGAGAGAGGTGTAGTGCCACCTACATCTCGCTGTTTAAGGATAGATGCAATCACAAACTACAATCTGGAAAGAAAAGTAACTTACATCCTTTGGCCATGCATTAGTTTGCTCTCTGGACAGAACTGTTGCCACTCACTTCCTGTTCCCCATCCCATAAAACTTGCAAAATGTGCACTGGTTTTGCTTACCCACTGCAATTATATGGATCAGATTTGCTTGCGGGTACATATGAGCATTGGAGTCAGTGACACTCACTCTCATCAAAACATGCTTATTTGGGATGATTCCCACATAACCCATTACTAGTGATAAATGCTAGATATTTGGAGAATTACACACATCCTACTCATTCAGACATTCAGCAAGGCATTCATCATGAGAGGGTGATGTCTCAAACACTCACTCTCTGCAAGAAACTTTTGAGATATCCAGTATGATAAAGCATCCCCCTATACTTACTGTTCTTTTGAACTTTGAATGACTCAGCCAAAGCTGCTATCTATATCAACATATTCACAAACTCACCCAATAATGTGGGAAGCTACGTGTTACAGTCATTATAGCCTGTTTCATGCTAATCCCATCATCAATTTGGAGGCCCAGTCTGGATACTATCAAGGTTTGAAATTGATCATGAAGTATGATGCTTACTGAAGTGCTGACTTGACACAAAGATTGAGATTGTTCATTTGTGTTGATACAAACAGCCTGTTAAGACTAGGGTTATCAATGGCAGCAGCAGATATTTCAGTAAGTTCATGACAGTGTGTCTCTGGCATATCCATATCTTCCAATCATTATTACCTCTGCATTTGTAAATGATGCAATGTTGTCATTCTCACCTTCCAAGTGCACATATGTCTTAGGAGGATATCCAGATTTCATGACCTTGGGGAGATATACTCTCTGAAAAGTGTCTTCAGCATTCTCCTTGGCCTTGTACCACTTATCTCCATCATCTTCCATGTCATTTAATTGCACATATTCCTTGATAATTTGTGCATCAAATTTGGTGAATATTGCCACCAAAGGAACTGTGGGCCTCTTCTGGTCAGTAGTCTAATTTTATGCCTGGTGGTTTGCATAGTACCTTCCCCAATTCCTTTAGTGAAGAATTTGAGCTCTTCAGATTGAATAGGGCGAGACCCTTCCATAGGTATGCAGTACCTATGACAATTAAGCTTGCCAGCCCCATAAAAATAAAGTACAAAATACCAAATCATATGCAACTGCTGCCTTGTTGTAGTTGAAGCAGATCTCCTCTCAATGAATTTCCAGACATCTTCAAGTTCCTTATTATCACCAGCCTCAAATCCCTGTGAATCATGGAAGATGAAATTGCTTCCAGGGTATGTAATCTGGTCTTCAATATCATGTATGCCTCTCTGGACATTTGTTATGTGAGGTAATAGCTACCAAATGAGTTGACTCACCTCAATTGTTGGAGCCAAATGGATGTCCAAAGGTTCTAACATTATATTTAAGCAAAAATGCTTGATGTGCAAAAGAAGTATTACGTTTAAGGTCACTATCATCCTGATGGTAGACAATGGGATTTGTGCCCATTGCTACACCACAAACTTTCTCAAGAATAGTAGTCTTGCCTGCATTGGCCCTCCCAATGACAAGAATGCGAAAATAAGGGCAGTTGTATCGCTCCTTGAGCATATCAATAAGGTCTGTGACTTAAAATTAATCATCGTTACTATGTGTACACGTGCGCAGAACGTACTGCTGTTTGCCTCAGACATTGCTTGATGCTTTTATCGCCACTGGAGAAATGATACACCGGAAGATGATGTAGGGCGGCGAGAGATCGGTGAATAACGTAGCCAAAAAGGCGTGTAAGGCGTGTAGATGAGCGCGAGAGATAACCTGCAGAACGGACCCCGAGAGCACCAACTGCCGCGTTACGGACCCCGATACTAAGCCTCACAAGTCCAAATTAAACAATGCGCTCTAATCTAAAATGATCATCAGGTACTACGGTATCTCGAATCGGATCCATCACCTCGGGCCCGAACGCTCCCTACTCGCCTTCGTTTCTACCTTGACATACTCACTATCATCTCCCATCCCATTTCCGCGCGCCGAATTCGCCACCGACCCTTGCGCCCGACCCTGTCCAGACTGCTCCATCCCGCCCAACCCCGTACCCAACCCAGGGGCATCTGGATCCTTCTTGACAGCCATATACGCCTCTCCCAAAATCTGCAACGCGATCGCTCTCAACAATACCTTATCCCTCCCCGCTCCAAGATCCAATAACCTATCACAAACTTCCCTCAACACGCTCTCCACTTCCAATTCGGTGCTTTTGAACAAGGCTTGAACGCCCTTTTCAGCAGCTTGCTCTTCGAGTTTCTTTCTCTCCTCTGGGGAAAGCCCGCCTGCCTTTTCAGCCGCTTGGAGTTGGTCAAATACGGCTTTGAGTTCGATAGCGGAACGGAGGGTAGATATGGTTTCGGAAAAGACGTGGTATTTAGATTGGACGTTGTGTATCCATCCACCGACGCCGAAAAAGGTTTGGTGAGTGGCGAGGAAGTGTTTGGCTTTGGAGGCGTAGACGAAACCGATCGCTTGTAAGAGTTCGTAGCCATACGATTGGTGGACGAGGTCACTGGTTGGACGTTGTGTAAAAAATCAGAAAAAAAGCGACAGACGTACTCGGCTTCTAGTTCGCACATCTGTTTATAACCATTAAGCATATCCCTGTCGTTCGGCGTCCCAGCTTTAGCGCCCAACTCGTCATAACGCCTCCTCAGCTCAGGATCCGACAAACTTTGGTAAGCGATGGATATCGTTCAGCGGCGGTGGGGTCATTGTAGGTTTTTGTCTGGGTGGTGTTTGATGGCGAGGCGGCGGTAGGCGCGTTTGGTGTCGTCTTGGGTGGAAGAGGGGGGAAGAGGCGGTTAGGCCGAGGTCGTAGTATTCGGTTTCCAAGGGTTTTTCTTGGGTACCGATCATTCGGGTTTTACGCGGGGTGTGTGGATGATGATGATGAAGGGCCTGGTGGTGGTACCGCTGGTGGTTTTGTACTATAGCCATTGAGTGGTGTGTAAGATGAGGAGGTTGAGGATGAACGAGGGCGGGGAGGTTGAGGATGGGTAAGATTGAAGGGAGAGGCGAAGATGGTGTTGCAAGCGAAGCAGCGGATGGTGAGAGGAATGCGTGGAGGTGGTGGTGGAGATGGTACACGGAATTCAAGGAGAATGTTGCGGGCAAAATTTGGACAGCGTGCGGGGAGATGAGGCTCGATTTACCGGGAGGGCAGAGAGTGGTCGTTATGCGACACCGTTCGTATGCACAGGCAAGAAGGGAGAGCTCAAATATTCTTGTAGTGTCTAGGCTTGAAAATAAAAAACGATGAGCTCATCACACTTTACGTAGTAACGAACAGGGGAGGAACTTACCAACTGGATACATCCAATAACGGTCGCGCCGGCGCCGGGTTCCCGCTCGGGTGCCCATACAATAGTAATGAAGACCCGCTTCAACCGTCTGCAGGGGGGGAGGTAGCATTCAGCAAGATCATTCGAACCGCATATACATGTCCAAGTACCATTTGTAGTCTCTCCGGATGGTCCAGGCAATAGAGGGTGTTTGAGAATGAGGAGACCTTCGACGTTGTTCCCCATAAGTTCATTTCTGGTGAAGGCATCTAAGATTGCAGGTTCAATACCGAAGAAGGGGTCCGCGGCGGAGCCGGGTTTGCCCTCAATGGCGCATTGTCACCTTCTGACCAGTTTTGCACTTTGGGGTTGATAGGCTCACCTACGCTCCCTAACACGCAGAGAATGGACAAGCCGAAGTCCTTGACGTGTTTGCCAAAGCGGCGGGGAAGCCTAATCACGGTGGAGACAGAGTAGAATTGAGTCAAGGCACGTTTCTTGGATGATTTTTCAGTAGCGAGAGGGGGTGGTGGATGCGCAGCTGCGGAGACAATGTAGGTGTGGCTGGTGATCCGACCAATGTCGGACATGCAGGCGAACTTGTCGTCGGGGTCGACATCAAAGATGTGTTTGACGGTACCAAGAGGAGCGATGATTCAGAACTTCAGGCTAGAACTCATAAGGCGGAGACGAGGGAGGGGTGAGTCGGTGACAGTAGAGAGCAAAGTTGGGCTGAGGCGTCCAAAGACTACGGCGGCAGAGGTATGTGCACGTCGTGGCATTTGATGGGCAGTTAAACCGGTTGCGTGGGCCGGGGGGCCTCGAGCTCCAGAGGATCGGGTCGAGTCTTCGGTGACGAAGGATGTTTCAGAATGGCTGGACCTATGGAACTGGAAATCGTCGACCAGGAGGCAACCTTGACTCGGATCTTTGAGTCGATGTTGAGAACGCGCAGGGTATTCATCCTTCCAGTGAGGCGGTGGAGAAAAGCCTAAACAGCTGTGAGCGCAAAGTCAGTGTCGTGCGCGCTGGTTTGGTTTTGGCTGGAAAGTAGGCTGGAGAGCTTCGTGGCCTGGGGGACGATGAAAGAGTCTGTCGCATGCGCCGGGCCGATTTGCCGCGCAGGTGCGTTCCACGAGAGGCTGTGCTAACGTTACTATGGCAATTCATCGTACGCGTCCCGCTCTCTGCCCCGCGTCCTCAAGCAGGGTTCGGCTAGATCGAAGCGGTGGATGATGTGGAGACGAAGGTGATGGATTCTTTCAACTACCACAAACGTTCGGACATTGCACAAATCACCGTGACGGCTCACACAATTTTTCCTCGAAAATCATCCGCTGACGTAGCAAATACCAACGCATATAGGGCCATCCCAACATTGGGAGGAGGCTCTGTGCGACTCTTATTGGAGGTGTAAATCCCCTCTCCTGCTCGTTACTACCGGACGAGTGCTACACAATCCGACCCGACCATTACACTCATCTTCATGTAGAAGGAAAACGGTCTATGAAGAATTCAACTAAATTCCACCCTCGATCTTCCTCCGACCTCTTCTCGCTCTGATGTTACTTTGCCCGCAACCGAATCTCCACCACAATACAGAACCTTGCAGGCACGGGCAAGGGATAACAGCTCATCGCACGGATAAGATGTCTCTGGGCCTTGAGACGCTTATGACGACTTCATCTACGTCCACCACTCTCCAAGGGAAAAGGGAGAGTGTGCCTACCTGCACCTTTGATCGCTAGGAAAGCGCAAATCATTGACTCTACCCTCTGCCGTCGCGCAAATGGTTTTACACCCCGACCACGGACCCTCTGGGGAGAAGAAGACGATAATCAAGAGGACGCCGCTGTTGCTGCAGGTCCAAATGCTAGTGGAGGTACGAAGCTGGATGTTAGCAAACAGCGCGTGGTGGTGGCGGCGGTGGTTTGGAAAGCAATTCAAAGGCGTTGTCTCCAGCGGCGCGGGATGAACACGTGCGGCGGTGAGGGCGGTGGTGAGAGAAAAACGGGTCTTGAAACTGTTTGAGAACCTCGAACCAAAGTGGCTATATTCAGAGATCCGAATGACAGGGATATGCCAAATGGCCACTTATAAGCAGAGTGCGTGTGTCCTCCCGACGTTTATGTTTTTACCTAACATTTGCCAGTGACTTCGTCCACGAACCTTACGGCTACGATCTCTGACTATGTCTTGGGAGTGGGCGTATATGGCTACTATCAAGAATGATCCGGATGTGCCTGAGCTAAATGCGGGACGGCGCAGCCTGGTCATGGATGGGGAAGGGGCCGGCCATTTTGGCGCAAGGAAATGGGATGGGAGATGATAGTGAGGATGTCAATGTCGAGACGAGGATCACGCGCGCTGGAGGTGACGGATCGATTCAAGTACCTACTACCTACCTGATGTTCATTGTAAATTAGAGCCCATGTTTAATGAACTCCTGTTCGGCGATAATGCCGAGGCGGAATCGGTGTTCTTGGGGTCCATCGGACTGTGCTAGTTTCTCGGGGTCCATAACGCAGGTTATCTCCCGCGCTCATCTCTTCAGCCTTACAAGCCTTACTCGCCGCAACAGTGTGCAACTAACCATCATCTCCCTCGACACCCACCTTGCAGAGTTACTATTTCTTTGGCTAAGAGTGTCTAGTATCCTACAAGGATTGAGCAATGTATGAGGCAAAGAATGGTGTGTTTATCATCCTATTCATCCAAATTAACAGTGATGATTGATCTCAATGGGTTAAAGACCTTCTCAATATACTCAAAGAGCGATATAAATGCTCTCATTTTCGCATTCTTGTCATTGGGAGGGCTAATGCAGGCAAGACTACTATTCTTGAGAAAGTTTGTGGTGTAGCAAAGGGCACAAAACCCATGGTCTATAGTTGGTATGATCATGACCTCAAAAGTAATAATTCTTTTGCACATCAGGCATCTTTACTTAAAATATAATCTCAGGACCTTCCAATATCCATCTGGCTCCAACAATTGAAGTGAGCCAAGTTGTAACTTGTTTGGAAGCTAGTCCTCCATTGATGTATAATAAATATCCAGAGAGGCATACATAATATTGAAGCCCAGATTTCATACCAAGGAAGCAACTTCATCTTCCATGATTCACAGGGGTTTGAGGCTGGTGACAAGAAGGAACTTGAAGATGTCTGGGCATTCATTGAAAAGAGGAGGACTGATTCAACCAGAACAAGGGAGCAGTTGCACATGATTTGGTATCTTGGGCTCTGTTTTTATGGAGATGGAAAACTTAACTACTCTAGGTATTGCATACCCATGGGGGGATCTCGCCCTATTCAATCTGAAGAACTCAAGTTCTTTACTAAAGGAACTGGGGAAGGTATGCAAACCACCAGGTGCAAAACTAGACTACCAATCAGATGAGGCCCACAGTTCCCCTGGTGGCTGTATTCACCAAATTTGATGCCGAAATTATTAAGGAATATGTGAAATTAAATGACATGGAAGATGATGAGGATAAGTGGTGCAAGGCCAAGGAGAATGCTGAAGACACTTTTCAGAGGGTATATCTCCCCAAGGTCATGAATACTGAATATCCTCCTAGGACATATGTGCAGTTAGAAGGTGGGAGTCACAATGTTGCATCATTTAAAAGCAGAGATAATCATACATAGCCAAAGATATGGATTTGCCAGAGACAGACTGTACTGAACTGACTGAAAAATCAGCTTCTACAATTGATGATCCAATTCTTAACAGGCTGTTTGTATCAACACAAATGAACAATCTTGATCTTTGTGTCACAACAGCATTTCAGTAAGGATGATACCTCATGATCAGTTTCAAACCTTGATATTTCCAGGCATGTCCTTAATAGAGATGGAATCAATATGCGTGATGCTCTATGGCTTGTAACCAACAGCTTCCCACATTATTGGGTGAGTTTGGTAAATATGATGATATAGATAGGAGCTGAGGCATTCAAAGCACAAAAGAGTAAGTACTATAAGCTAGTACATGATGGCACTGGATAAATCAAAATCATCCTCCAGAACTTAGTCACAGTGAGTCTAAGCTCTGTTGAGACCTCCTTGCATAATGAATGTCTTACTGAATGTCTAAAGGAGCAAGATGTGGTGATTATGCAATTTTTTTGCATTTACATAACATCATTGAGTCATGTGGCAATTGCCCAAATAGCATATTTTGATGAGAGTGAGTGTCACTGATGGTACCAGCAAGCAAATCTGATTTGCATGATTGCAGTGGGTAAGCAAAGCCAGTGCACATTTTGCAAGCCTTTATCATGGCATGAACAACAGCAAGTGAGTGACACAAGCTCTTTCTGGAAGGTAGACTCACATATGGCTGATTGAAAGGGTGTAAGTTACTTTTCTTTCCAGGTTGTTAGCTTATGATTGCATTTATCCTCAAACAGCGAGGAGTAGGTGGCACGATACCTCTCTCTATCAATATTATATGACAAACAGGATGTGAGTGGTCCTGAAATGGCATTCAACAGTTACTTTCATGATCTATGTATTGCATCAAATCCTGTGAACAGCCTGTGAGTGCCATGGACTCTATTCTTTCATGGACTCCTACTCTCATACACTAATCAATCATCAACAGCATGTGAGTAGATCCACATTTCCTTTTCCATGCAATTTCATAACTCTTATCATTGTTCAATAGTATGTGAGTGACTCTTCACTCCAATGTCCAAGGCTATTCACTAGATCCAATCCCATGGATAACAGCCTGTAAGCAATATGCAACACAGATATTTATTTATATGCAGGGACTCACACATTCATCTCATTTTGTGACAAGTAGTATGTGAGTGGCACTGAACTCTGTTAGAGGTCCATTATATTTCTCACTTGGACTAACAGACTGTGAGGACATCACAATATCTAATTGCAAAACAGTATTTCCATCTTATACCATGACCAACAGTCAGTGAGTGGCACTTTGCAGTTTCCTATCAGGCAATATTCATCATGTGTGATCAAAGGATGTAAGCAGTATTGTACTATACTTGATCAAATGGTCTCATCCAAACTCATCCTACAATAGAGTGTAAGTCACCTTTTTCTTCCCAGAAGCCTCTCTTACTACCCCAGATTTAACAGGTTGTGAGTAACAGTTCACATTTATCTCCAGACAGGTCTTATCTTTGTCACAAGGAGGGCCCGGGAATTGTGGTGAGCAAGACCACAATTTATCTGCATCTTTGATCTCTATTTATCTTCAATGATGGGCAGGAGGTGAGTAACCCTGCACTTGTAAATTGGTCTTACATATGTCATTTCAGGGGCAAATTGTATGTAATACCACACTTTACCTATCTATAGAGAAACCTGTCACATTCCATAACTAACAGATTGTGGGTGACATTGGGATTTTGTTTCAATTACTGGCCATCTCATCTCTTAACCAACAGGAAGTGAGTGAGCCACACATTTTCTGCCCTGCACTTCCCCAATAACTTACAGAGTGCAAGTATCATTGAATTTCTATTTGTGATGCATGCTTATTGCCAATAGGAAGTAAGTGACACTACATTATCTTTCCATATATTGTGATCTTACCTGAACTCACAACAAACAGACTGTAAGTGTCATTGTCTGACCATCATCTGTCATGCTGTTTCAGCCTGTCTTATTGCTAACAAATAGATGGTGAGTGAGATACTGCACTAGAAACCCTATGACCTCACTTCATCATACATATTCTCAAAAATCCAGCATGTGAGTTGCCCTGAAACTTCCTTAGAAAGTTTTCATCTCATGGCCAACAGATTGTATGTGACATTATCCATCACCCAGCTTTATCAGATGTTCTGTCATGATGAGCAGCTGGTGGGTTGTACTGCATTTGTTACCTTCTAGGCCATTTTAGTTTATCTTATGACCAACAGCAAGTGAGTCTTACTGCCCTTTATATACAGTTATTAGACCAATTTTAATTCATGAATGACAGATTGTGAGTGATATTGCATGTCTGCTCAATGATCTGCCATCATGATCAACAGGAAGTCAGCAGTTTTTCATTTTTGTCTTCCATGTTAAGTATCACATGATCAACAGGAAGTGAGTGAAACCACATTTTCCCACCAGGCTATCATCTCATAATTAACAGAAAGTGAGTGCAATCATCAATGTGTCTCATTATTCTCATCTCGTGGTCATACATAGATTGTGAGCAAGTTTTAATTTCTGATATGCAATATTTTTTATGGAAACCTGACAGAAAGTGAGGGAGGAATTTTTGTTTTTCCACTACTGATATATTTCATACACAGATTGTGAAGTACCATTTCAATTTTTCCACAGCTATTCCCTTACTTGCCTGACCCCATAGGTAAGTGATGATGTACAAGTGATATCAACAAAGATTCTAACCTTCTGGTTAGATTGTATGCCATTTGCTGAATTGAGTGTGGGGATCTTGCCAATTCACACCTTTAGGACCAACTTTGCAATTTGTTTGGAGAACAATCAAGGGAATTTCACAAGACTGTAAGACCATCCACATGTGTTCTTCTGTCATAAAGATCTCAATTTCCTAACCAGCCCAAGTTTTGTCAAATCTTAGCAGGTAATATGTTCTGTCTTATTTCTTCCTTAATTAACAAGTCACAGCATGTGTCATTATTGCCAAGAAATCCTTTGGGATAAAGAAGCCACTTGATGAATCAGTTTCAGAAGCTTTGGATCAATTAAAGAAAGATGGAAGTGTTGAAAAACTGAAGACTAGAATCAATTATGAATCTCTTCCATCTGAGCCTGATATTCAGTGTTTCATTACATTTCTATCTGATCAAATTAAGGATCTCTGATTCTTCAATGTCACCATTTCTTCCATTTCTCTTTTTACCTCGATACTTCTCCTTCCTACATGCTTCTATTAGTTGTCATATATATGTTGAGGTGAAAATATTCCAAGGTTATTTGAGGGCATAAAGTTGGATCCTTGTTTATCATCACTGTATTCACATGACTCAGAATTGGGTCAGACATGTATGTGATGTCAATAGCTCTGTTATGCTTGGCTCTTGCTTAGCTGGCTCTATCTCTTTGGCTTCAGAGCAGTGATACCAGTTGGTACTAGCCATAAATTTCTGGGACAATGATCTACATAAGACTACCACCAGTTATACATTAGACTTAGCCTACACTTTTAGCTACATGAACAGTATAGCTGATAGTCTGAGCCTACACTATAATATATTTCTAGATTTTCATAGTCTTAGCCTATGTGTAAGGTAGTACAGTTGATTGGTCACAGGCTGGATGTGCTTGTTTGAACATCATGATGTCCTAAAATATTCAAGGTCCATCAGCAATTGTCAATGACCATGCTGTAGAGCAAGCAGTCCATCGGCATGGGAGAGTGTAAAAGGTTTCACTATGCACATGATATTGCAATATTTGACTATCAAGTCCAACAACCCTAAAAATGATGCTTTGATATTCCACTTTTGTCAATGCAGCCTCAATGCATATCAAATCATGGTTGACATCAATTACAATTTTACATTATAAAACATCTTACATTTACATCAGAGAAATTCATTTCTGTGTGGCTTTGGCTCCATGGATCAGTAACACCTCGGCAACCTCTTGATGGCCATATTTCAAAGCAGCATGAAGAGCAAGGTCAAGGTGCTCATTTTTGGGGCCATGGTCAAGTAGCAGTTCAACAACTTCCTTACAACCTACAACAGATGCAGCCTGCAAAGTATTGTGCAATTCAGCTGACTGATAACCCCTCTTTTCCCACCAATTGATTTCCATGTGATGATTGTGGTTAACATCAGCTCCTGATTTAAGCAACAATTCAACTGTGGTTACATGGCCTTTGAATGATGCAGCCTGGAGAGCATTCCCATATTGTCCCCCCTGTGCATTTACATCTGCTCCCCTTCTAAGTAGCAGCTCAACAACCTGCTCACGACCCTCACATGATGCAATTTGAAGAGCATTTCCCAGTCCTTCTCCCTGCACATTCACATTGGCACCTTTGTCAAGCAGTAGCTCAACAATTTGTTTATGACCCTTATATGATGCAGCTTGAAGAGCCTTTTCATAGAGTCCTCCTTGTGCATTCATGCCTGCCCCTCTTTCAAGCAGCAACTCAACAACCTGTTTATGACCATGAAATGCTGCATGATTAATGGCACATTCATAACATCTTCTAGAATTCATATCTTCTACCTGGTCAAGCAGTAGTTTAACAATCTCTTTATGACCACATGAGGCTGCAATATTCAGGGCATCTCCGTATCCACCTTCCATACACTGTCCAAGAAGGACTCTGGCAGTAGCTGTATGACCATATTTTGATGCTGCACAAAGTGCTTCTGTAATAAATTGTAACTCATTGTCTGCAGTCAGCAAGAGCCATTCAACAATGCTGGTGAGGCCATGAAATGCAGCACTCTGCAACAGGCTGCAGCTCCACATATATTCACTGCTTAGCTGTTCTTCATAATTATTCACCTCTGCCCAATTGTCAAATGCAAAGCTCCTCAGTACAAACAGTTTCTTCATCTGTTCCATAATAGATTCATCCTCATGAACTGCTAATATATGCTTTGGCCATTTCTTTGCAGCATATCTAATTAGTGAATGCATATATTTGCTATCACCTCCAACAGTATCAAAGTAATCACCTGGAGGGTGGCTTTCCCTTGAATGAAGCAAATAAGCCAAACAGCAATGCCCAACAAATTCATTCCCAATTGAAGGGTTGATAACAATTCTTGACTGTATTATCCTTGGCCTTTCCAAGATGTACTGCTTTACAGAAGCATGGGCCAGTTGTACTGTGTTGTCATCCATTTTAGTCACAAGACTGGAACAAATAATCAAGATATCATCTGGAGATGATAAGCCTCTTGTGCTTGAATTAAAGGTTTTGTCCTCCATATCAAATTCCACAATAAGAGCAAGATAGTCAATATGTAGTGGATGTTCTGCAAATGTCAGCCATAGTAACAGCTTCATGGCATCAGATGCATCAGCAGTTGAAATCCTACTGAGGATTTGGTCATATGTTGTCTCTAGAGTGTTGGGAAGATGATCAAGAATATAGTTCAATGTTGTATTCCTCTTGGTGCATTTCTTCAGCTCATCTAGTTGGCAGGCAACCCAACGGAACCTATATCTTCCCTGTCATGCAAATCACCACACTGGTCAAGCTACACTTACATTCCTTTGGCATTTTCCAAAAGAGCCTTCCTGATTGAAGCTTTATCATTTGGCTTCCATCTTCTCAACTGGAATGAAGATTGAATAGTATGGTCAATGTATTTGGCAATGTCATCATCCACAGGCATCTTAGACATATCAATTTCCACAGGCTTGATTAAGGCCATTGATTCAAATATCTGTTGTTCCTTTCTGCTGGTCACAAGGAGGTGACATTGCACAAAGCCACATTTGTGCAAGCTTTGAATGAATTCCAAAATCTTTTCAATGTCCAGACATTCATCCAAAGCATCAACAAGCAAATAAACCAGTTTAAAGCCAGCTATAAATCCCCTCAAGACTTCCAAAAGCTTATCATCTGAAGGTTTTGAAATCCCATCCATATGATCCCAATAAGCTTTCTCCAGAATGGAGAGGTCAGATGGTTCCTGAGCAAGGAGGCTGGTGACCAGTCCTCTGAGGATATCAGTGACAGATCTCTTTTTAGCATCAGAAATGTCACAATAGAAATATCCCATTGCAGTAGAACCCTTCTGAACAATACATTGGATGTCTTTGATGACAGTAGAGCTTCAGGCCATCAAGAAATGTTATCAACCAGAAAGGATTACTTGACTCACAAGGCCACAGTTTTTCCTGCACCAGCTAAGATGATGTTAGCTATGTATAGATTCAATTTAACATTTGCTCACAAATTCCATGAATCCACATGAATGCATTGGGGTCCTTTTTCCAATCCATATACATTTTATGTTCCAAGAGCCATGTTCCAGTGCCAGAATGGTGTTTTTCAGCAGCAGTGTGATGGTTAGTTGATGGATCACAAGGAGCCAACCACTTTGTATACTTCTCTGTTATAGATGTGCAAACAAGTTGTTGGACATACATAAATAAAGGACATACCAATACTTAATGCATTGGTGTGTTGAACTAAATGGAGGACATGTGAGTGTAATGAATTTTGGTGATGTAGATACCCACTATTTATCTATGCATTTACCATGTGACTCAGTGAGCATTCGAAATGAAATCTCAATTTCAGAAAAAACATACAAAATTTGCATGAATCTCATTATAATCCCCCCGGATATCATACATAACAGAATCCTCGATTCTGAAATCATGAGCCCCTGAGAATATACTGATCCATTGCTTCAGCAAACAGTGGAACAAGCCAAGTTAAATGTACCCTGAACTTGGTGAGAGAACAACAAAGCTAATGAGTATTTTATTAAGAGGATACTGTCCATGCTTACTACAGGTGGTTTTGTACAACTGGCAGTAGTTGGCTACAACACAACTTATGAACACATCTGAAGCCAAGTAATCAAGATGCTGACCTTTTCTGTCTGACATCAATATCTATTGGCATATCAATATGATCATTGTTCTTCTTTACTCCCACATTCCTAAATTTATGATCATGAACATTGGCACCATCGGATAGAGCATGCTCGTGAGCAGTTGCTGAGTGTAACATGATGAAGGTCAGAGGTCAGAAGAAAGATAAGCAATGTGGGAAAGTTGCATTCGTGTGACTCTTGTCACCGTCCTACTGATGCACCGCCTGAATCCTAGCCTCGTCGCTGCGGATTCACTGAGCGGCCAGATTACAAACCCTCGGTGCTTCTTTACTGTCTCAAGTTATGCCTGATTGATTAATGTCCATCCGCCACCTTTTCTGCTCCCCACACACCCTACCATGTGGATCCCACCTCAACCTCCAACACATCGGCGTACGCGACAAGCGCATCACGACGAAATCTTCATGAATTGCGCCAACTGAGACAAAGAGGACGAAGCGACAGAAGGCGATACACATAGCCCAACCATAGCGAACAACTTAATACGTGCAACCTGTCTCTGGTGCGTTTTTTACATGTTTATCCTCGAAGCGAGCTGACCCGTGTTCAATGCAGCTACCACCCTCAGCTACCCGCATTTCTCGCCCTCACGTCGCTCGACCCACCCAATTATCGTGCGCCCCCGCCATGCTCACGCTCACTCTCCCAGAGCCTCCTCCGATTAATCACACCTGCATCCGCCCACACTCACCGCAGCGCTCCTCTGCCCCCTGTCCATTCCCACACACACACACACTTCCCAGTTACCGGTACCCGTGCCCTCAGATTATCATGCATTTGAGTTAGCATCCCAATTAGTAGACTATACCAATAATCACAAATCTGAACGTGAAAGTGTAAAGAAGTGAATGTATGAAAGTCATAGTCAAGGATGACATTTTCGTGTGTAGTAAACTACGCGAACTATTGAGTCTTATTACATTCGTCTACAATGGTTTAAAACGAACTGCAACTGTCCGAGAACGAAAATACCTAGGTAATACAATGGGAAAGAACGAATGCGAAAGGAAAGAGATAATCGACCTTGAGGTATAGTACGCATTGTTTGTACCCAATCGCGCAATTACGCAAGGATCAAACATTCTGTATCGATCCTCTTGCTTAAACAGCACCAGGGAAGGTCGTGGGGTTGGTCAAGAGGTTAGGGGTGTTGGTGCGAGCCTTGGGGCCGATCAGGTGGTCGAAAGATGGGGAGTTGGCGACGCGAGGGGTGAAGTCGGCAATGTCATAAAGGTGTCCAAGGGTCTTCAGGACAGACGTGGCGCTGTACGGCTCCGGCTCACCGGTAGTGGGGTTGATGCCGTAGTTCTCGAGGTGTCCCTTGGGAGTGAAGGGGGAGATGAGCCAGGTGGGCATGCGGCCACCGTAGCGGTTGAAGTCCAGAGTGTAGCTTTGACCATTGACCGCAGTTTCGGTGTAGGTCAGGTTGTCCGGGCGGACCGCCAACGGGGGTGGAACGTGGTCGTGGAAACCACCGGACTCATCGTAGGTGATGAGGAGCAAACTGCTCTCCCAGAGAGGACCGTTGCGAAGCGCCTCGTAGATTTGCTTGACAAAGACCTGACCGTAAGACACGTTGCCGCTGGGGTGCATCGAGTTGGTGTTCGCGCCACAACACGACGGGTTGATGTAGGACAAGGCGGGCAGCTGACCCAGGTAGGCATCCTGGAAGAAGTTCTCCACAGGGACAACACTGCGTGGGGCATTCTGGGCGGTCCAGTTGAAGAAGAGAGCGTCGGGCAGGAAAGCACCGTTCGTCCCGTCGTAGTTCAGCCAGCTGACTCCCTTCTCTGTGGCCGCCTGGAAGATCGACATGATGTCGACGCCGGAGACATCGAAGCTATTATCGTTCTTTCCGTGCCCTGCGGAGGTACCTGCGAGAGCGCAGAGACGGTTGGGGTTGGTAGGCTAAGTAGCCACTGGTTAGTCATGGTTCCCATACAAAGATAGTGATGACGACGTACACCCGGAACGCAAGAGAACCAGGAGTTGAAAAGGGTGAACTCATCCACCAGGTCCACCAGGGTTGGTATCTCAGCCTCAGAGTAGTATCCCAGAACCTCTTTGGCGGCCACCTGGGGGGAGATAGTGGGATACGAGATCAGCTGCTTGTTGACAAAGCCGAGCATGGTGGGCTTCAGCTGGCCATCGGCAATCTCGGTATTGTTGGGGGAAAATTGGCCGTAAAACTCGAGGTCGTTGCCGGTGACGGAGTGGTCCGGGTCGTTCGCGATCGAGTCGTAGTCCTTCAGACTGGTGCACCACTTCGGGCTGTTGGGCACGCTGACGTTCTGCGGCAAGCAGTAGTCGCCATTGTTGGCCGGGTTATCCAGGCCCGGGCGCTTCACCCCGCCGAGAATGTTGTCAAAGGAGCGATTCTCGAGCAAGATCCAGACGACGTGCTTGATCTTGTCCTTCAAGTTCGCAATGGACTCCGGAGAGCCGGCCTTGTAACCAAAGGGCGCATCAACACTGGGCTGCTGGCTGGCAGAAGCCAGAGGACTCGCGACCGCCACTGTGACGAGGCCGGCGAGAATGGCCGTGTTGATCTTCATTGCGACAAAACCTGGCAGATAGTGACGAAGGTTGTGGTATCGGAATGCCCTGACGAGCACACACAGGACCACGACATGCGGGCCAGGTTCTTATACTGGAATGCGGGAGATCGCACGTGTCATGGCTTGAAGCTTGATCCATGGACCAATCCCACGTAGAAGTAGGGATCCCAGGGCGACCTAATTTCAGCATGCACATGACCTGAAAAAGGTTCCTGAGAGAACGGCGGCCTGATGAGAACCTCACGGGCGGATTTCGAACGATCAATCCAGACCTGAACGTTTGAACCACCATATGGTTCTTGCGTTCATGGGCGAACGTGCGTCGACAAAAGGGCCTATAAGAAACAAAGCCCGCCATAGGTGGGAGTCTAGAGGAAGATGCGAAGATGGCAGAACGTATTAAGTCTAGACGGTACCTACGAATTCAGGGCATGCCAGAGTTTCCGTCCCCAATTTGGATCTTTGCTAGTTTAATACGGAAGTTGGTTGCCATGTACGTTATGTAAGTTCGAAACGGGGAAGAGTTGGACGTTTCGGCGAGGCCCGGATAACCGGTGACCTCTTAGCCGGAGTAACGCTACTACGGCCACTCTGCACTGTCACCCTGGCTGTTCGAAGACGGCGGCGCTCAACTAACAGGAATTCGGGCATGACGACTCTCACCTCTTTGCACGTAAAAATGTGCTTCACCGCCCAGCCCAGCCAAAACTTGATTGAAACCTTCTCACTTCCACGTTCGTCGAGCGCTGGAACTTCAGCAACGTACCCGAGAGCCTCACACGGGTATCATCCACGTCATCTTGCTGCTCACTCGACTGTGTCTAGAATCTAGATCTTTGGGTCCCTCAGTGACGTTCGTTTTTAGGTTAGACGCCGGCGCTGTTTCTCTATTATTGGATTCGTGGTATCGGGGATTGACAGCGCCCATCGTGGTGGCCATCGAGACGCCCAACCTGTACGTTGACATTCATAACAGTTGGTCACCCTTTTACTGATTATGCTGCAAAGTCTGCGTATCCGTCTTTCCACGCGCCACCTTTCTCAGGGTTTCCTCTTCGCCAACTATTTTCATCGCCCTTATGCTCGTGCTACTATCGATGGCGCTGACCATTGCCGCGAAGAATGCCGTCCACCACCGACTTATCGGAACTCATTTCCAAATTGTCTCTGCCATACCTGTTTTCAGCTCATACCAAGCTGCGGGTACCGTTGCTTAAGCCAAGATTCTGGCTGTTGTCGAACATGACGATGTGCAACCCAGCATATACCCTATGTACTTTGCTCCTGAGACCACCTCAATCACACCCGGCTCTACCACTACTTCATGTTGTCATGAAGGTTTTGTTCAGAGGCGAGCGATTTCGGCGATGGGAAAAGTGTTCTGCAACATAGGCTGGGAACTGCCGGGTGCAGAGTCGCAATCTTACCCACAACGCAACTAGTCACTTTCTGTTCAGCCTTCCACCTCGATATATGCGTTATGGAACAGAGGATGGGCGAATACACAATCGAAGGGTAGTGGCGCGACGTTTGGCTCCGAGTGATTTCAAGTTACATACGTAGGTGTTCCCGACTTGTGTTTGACAGCCCCGTAAAGCTTACCTCTTACAAGACAACATAGGTAGGTGAAGGAAACCGTACACGTAGAATTGTGGCGTTGATGAAAACGATACGAATCTCCAAATGTGCATAGTGGAATTCGTGTGAATGGAGAAGAGCGCAGGTAACGATTGTTTTCTTTCCTGTCATTGAGCACCACGCACTTAGACGCCTCCCTCTAGGTTTGTTACTCACACCTATTCTCGACTCGTTGGAATCCTTCAGGATGAGAATTGCGCGCTTCGCGGCATTAGGGGCTGGAGCGGCAATGGAACGAATCTATATCCGATATTCAGCCCCAGTGTGCATATAAATATAGAGAGATAGACATCAACGCAAAGAAAGTGTTTCGCATCGTCCTATTGCTATTCTTGAATCTAATACCCTCTCCCATTAGGCACCCACACAGTGTTGTGCATCAAGCAGGAACGCAAATTACCTCGGGATGGCAGCGTGCTTGACAATTACCGACTTACCGAAATTCATACTTCTTGGGACAATCTTGGCTCTGCGGTGGGCAATGCTCGGTATAAAAGTTCCCACCATGGATCTCAATCGCTAATAAGGTCCTGTTCTCTGAAGCCTCGTCTAATGCGGCTCTCACCCCTGTTTGCGGCTCTCTCTTTCGCCTTACTTGCCTACGCTTCTATTGGTCCCGTCACTGATTTATATGTCGTCGTGAGTAACGCATTATTCGAAAAGCTTTTGTATTGACAACGTTTGACAAAGTGCCGTTCTCGCTGGTGCTACGCCAGGATCCGCTTCTTTTCCAGGACCCCTTATTGTCGGAAACAAGGTATGTGTTGTCATAGCCTTTCAAGTGCGGCCCCTCATCGCGTTGTTTAAGGGAGACCAACTTCGCATTAATGTCAAAGATCAATTGACTAACAGCACCTCGTTGTTAACTACTACTAGCATTGTACGTTCTTTCTTGACCAAAACAGAAGTAGGACTCTTAACGGCAAAATATAGCATTGGCACGGCTTTTTCCAACAAGGAACTCAGTGGGCCGATGGCCCCGTGGGAGTCAGCCAGTGTCGAATATTTCTGGGAGAGTCGTTTCTCTATCAGTTCAATGTTCAAGACCAGGCGGGTTCATTTTGGTACCATTCCCATCATGGTACGTGTGCACGTTTTGTTTTTTTTAAACATAGATAGGCTAATCGTCCATTAGGGACACAATATTGCGATGGGCTGCGAGGACCCCTCGTAGTTTATGACCCCTTTGACCCCCTCAGGCATCTGTAAGTAAATGTTTATCCATCTATCGCAGAAATTAACTTGCATTATCAGGTACGATGTTAACGACGGTAAGCCTAGAGGTACGTATTGTCCGCTCATTTATTGACCCCCGTGAACACAGAGCACCGTCATTACTCTGGCTGACTGGTAAGCCATTATTGCTACTCGTTTGGCCTTGTCTAACGACATTAACATCAGGTATCATATACCGTCGGGTGCTGAACCTCTAATCGCCGCCGCCGATTCCACCCTTATTAACGGTCTTGGTGGAGGTCCAAGTTCGCCATTGGTTGTGATTAATGTCCGCCGACATAAGCGATCGAATGCGTCTCTTTTCAATCTCCTGTGATCCCAACTTTATTTTTACCATTGATAACCATAAAATGGTATGTATCACACGCACAAAGGACGAATATCTCACCTTATGATCATGCCACTCCTATAGACTGTAATCGAAGCTGATGGGGTTGAGACCAATCCCGTGACGGTTGATTCGATTCGAATCTTTGCAGGCCAACGTTATTCATTTATTTTGGAAACGGACCAACCGGTGAACAATTATTGGATCAGACAAACTCTAGCGAAGGCACGACAACATTCGCGAACGGGCTCAACTCCGCGATCTTGTGATATGCAGGTGCTCCCATCGCAGATCCGACGACGATGCAAACCCCGAGCGTCAACCCATTGTTGGAGACTAGTCTATCTCCACTACGACACCCAGGTGTACCTAGAGAGCCTTTCCAGGGTGGTGCAGATATCAACCTGAATCCTAATATCGTTTTCAATACAACCGATCTGAAGCTTTTTATTAACGGCGCATCATTCAAACCTCCCACCGTTCCTGTAATTCTCAGTGGTACAAAGACTCCGCAAGAGTTGCTCCCACCTGGCAGTGTCTATGTTCTTCCACGCAATAAAGTTGTTGAGGTATCAATTCCTAGCGGATCTCCCGGATCTCCCGTAAGTTTAGGTTAGAACCAAAAGATGTCACCGGCACTGATCTTCTTGATATAGCATCCATTCCACCTACACGGAGTGAGTCCCGGTTTAAATTAAATTTCCGTTTCTTATGCCTGGATAGCAAACTTTTGGTGTCGTTCGAAGCGCTGGTAATTCCAGCTACAACTACGTGAACCCAGTGAGGCGCGATGTCGTCAGTACTGGCATTGCTGGCGACAACGTTACTTTCCGGTTCAGCACGGAAAACCCTGGACCATGGATCCTTCATTGGTGCCAATGATTGCTTTTTCTCCTGTTTATCTTCCTGATACATCGTCTACTCAGCCACATCGATTGGCACTTGAATCTGTAAGTTGTTATGAACGCCCAGTTAATCGTGATGAAACTGATACAATGAAATAGAGGCCTTGCTATAGTATTTGCCATGGATGTCGAAACGACTTCTGAGCCCCATCCCCCTAGTAAGTTTCTTCCGCGTTCGCGATATCCATTTATCATGACCCGGTGCATTTAGCTTCCTGGGATAATCTTACGAGAAGAGCGGCCTCCCGTGAGGACGTCAAGGGAGAGGCACGGTTAGAGCGATATAGGAGAGTGCATATTCCTCGTTCAACTACGAGGTTTTATCATTTTCGCGCGACGGGACGAGATATATGCTATTTATTTCGAAGACTTGCATCGTCATTTTGTTTGATTCCTACAACGAGTTTTCCCTATATATCAAGGAGTCGCATATGAGACAAAGATGACCCCTTTCCTGCCGTGTGAATATCAATAAATTTGAGCAGAACCACCACCATCTGATTTCGAATCTCAACCGCCTTCGACATACAAGACTTTCAGAACCAGGTAGCCGTGACTATTGGATCTCAGCTGGTAAAACCGAACAACGCGGCCCTGCATTCAAGTTGGACCCCTTCTAAAACATGAGCGAGGCTTCGGCGTCGATTACGTCGCGGCTATCAGATAACATTATACAGGAGATATTCATCTGGTATATCAACGATGACCCCGTCGTGGACGTGCCGTTCCTTCACTTGGAAGAAGAAAAGTGTGGCTACCCCTTGGCGTCTGCCTATTGGGATAACCTCTTCTGCTCCGATTCGCCTAACGACTCGTCATTTGAACTTCCTCTGCCGTTCGTCATATCACGCGTATGCTCAACGTGGCGCCGCGTCGCTCTGGCCACCCCTCTGTTATGGAACAGCGTATGCATCGCAACATTTGACCTGTCCTCGAAGCGACTCGCGGCAGAATGGCTTCTAAAAGCAGGAAGTTCTCCTGTTTCCATTACCATTCACGACCTGGCTTCTGACCCTGACTTCAATATCTACGACGAACTTGAGGAATTCCTATCAGATTACCATATCAAAAGCCTCGAGCTCCCTCTACTATCTGAAACGTGTTCAAAACTCTCTGTGTTTCTACACAAACTTCCCGAGGAAAAAATCGTACAACTTGAATCGCTTTCGCTCGTAGACCTGGAATTCGGTCAACAGGAGGTTTTACTTCTTGACAACGCCCGCTACCCGTGCCTCCGAGAGTTGCAGCTCATAGGACGGTTTGTCGCTGACATGATTGTTCTTCCCTGGAAATCATTGCGCCGTCTCGACGCCGCAACCGCTCTCTTGCCAATGATGCAGTGTTTGCACATACTACGGGATTCTGTCTCTTTAGAGGTCTGCTACCTGGGTATTTCGTCTGATACGGAGTCGGGATCAACTGTGGGAGATCTTAATCTCCCGGCTTTGCACGAGTTGACCTTGTCTTTCAACTTTGAAGCAAACGTTGGCGATTTTATCCGGCGGCTGACTACTCCGAGCCTAAAGATTTTGAACATTGAAAGAGCTGGATTTTACGACGAGAATCCATTGTGTTGGTCGGATCTGGAATACTCGCGTATGATGGAGAGGTCGAATAGACCACTCTACCATCTCGCAGTCGGGAGAAGCACCGAAGTCGATGTTTACAGCATCCTCCAAAGTGGTCCAATGTTAGTGGAGGTCAGCCTTCACCGTGGCGCGTTTCGGCAGGAAACTCTAGATGATCTCGCAACGGGGCAGTTGGCGCCACTTTTGCAACATTTTTGTGTCGACGAGATCATCGGTGTTCCCGATTCCGCATTTTCAGAAATGATACAGAGGCGGACTGAGAATTCTGCGGCGCTAATCGGAAGCGCGGAGCATCGTTTGATGCCGTTTTCATCTGTCATGGCTTTAGGCAGCAGCAGAATGAACGCAAACTTTGGGATTGTCTATCCCCCGCGACAGGCTATAGCATTTTTTCACAACGAGACCATATCCGAGCGCTGTTGTTGCGCTTCCTGCATCACTTCGCGCACCCAGTGAGAGGGCATTTGTCATACATAGTTGTGTATTGTGTAATCGAGAATGTTACAATGAGAATGAGGACTGGCCAGAGCGGAACTATCGAGTTTGAATGACGTGTCCCGAGGGTGGCGGCATCTTCCGAATTATTCGCTGTTTCTGGACATCCAGACGCTGAATGCTGCGAGCCTTCGAACCCTCAGGCTCCCCCTTTAGTCCCTGCCAGCAGGTGGAATGGATCCAGGCTGCTCAGCGCTCCCCGAATAATCGAAATCAACATGGCCGCAACCCATTTGTAGAATGCATCGGTGATCGCCGTTGCCCATGGTCCTCTGGCCGAATCTTGGGCTAACTCGACCGACGACCATGTCGGAATTGGTTTCCGACCAACTCTAGGCCCGCTGAAGATTCGGAACATATATTCCAACATTCCTGCTGGAGTCGTTGTTGCCGCTTGCGTGTCGAAATTTGGGCCAAAATGTCGGTTTTTACTTCCAGTGCTTTGCGGCTTCGGGCGTGTAACCATGTACTCCAAACTCGTCTTTGGGGTTCTCGCGCTCCTTATCATGAGCGGCGGAGAAGTCCACGCTTTCAAAGACCACGACTTCAAAAAATGCTCTCAATCCGGGTTTTGTCGTCGAGGAAGAAGCATTTCAACGCGTGCCGAGCTAGCAGGGAAGAGTTGGAAGTCACCGTACTCCATTGTTACCCCGGTGACGATCAATGAGGACGGAAAGGCGACGTTGAAGGCGGCGATCCACTCCTCGCTGTACCCGGAGATCAAGTTCAACCTTGACGTCCTCGTTCACGCAGATGGCGTCGTTCGGGTACACATGGACGAGGCTGGAGGGCTGAGGAAGAGATACGACGAGACTGCATCCTGGGCTCTCGTTTCTGAACCGATTATGATGCCGAAAATGCTTATGCGAAGGATGTTGCTGGTGTGAGGGTGAAAAAGGTTGTTGTGCTCGGTTTGGGTAAGACGCCGACGAATGTGAAGGTGGAGGAGACGGGAGATGTTCTGGAATGGGAGTATAGGCCAGGTGTTGCCGCGGGTGAAAGAACAAGGAGGGTGTGGCGAGTGTGTTGGTGATAAAGGATCCGAAGCTAGTGGGAAGAGAGTGGACGATTGGGATTTATTAATTCTTTACAAATTATATATAGAAAGTTCGTTGTTGCTCACTCGAGGTGCATGAAGAACGGGCTTGGTTACGATATTATTATATCTTTAAAGCAACGTCTACGCTAAGGCACACGGGAGTTGTCTGCCGTGGATAATTCTTCGAATGTAGAACGCATAGTAACATTAAATATTCAATAGATCGAAACCATCTACGTCTTCCGCATTTTTGGCGTGTAATACCCGGAGAAAAGGCCTTCTCACCGAGTGCGTGAAGTATTGCAGGAAACGCAACAACAGCGCTCGGCTATGGTCGGGTCATGAAAATATGCTATAGGTTGTTGCGGGGGATAAATAATCCCAAAATTTGAATCCATTCTGCTACTGCCTGATGCCATGACAGATGAAAACGGCACCAAACGATTCTCCGCACTTCCAGTCCGCCTCTGCATCATTTCTGTAAATGCAGAATCAGGGACGCCGCTAATCTTGTCGACACAGAAATGTTGCAACAGTGGCCCCAATCGTCCCGTTGCGAGATCATCCAGAGTTTCCTGTCGAAAAGTGGCTCGATGGAGGATGACCCCCACTAACATTGGACTGCTTTCGAGGACGCTGTGAGCGTCGACTTCGGGTGCTTTGCCTGACTGTGAGGTGGTAAAGTGGTCTGTTTGACCTCTCCATCATGCGCGAGTATTCCAGATTCGACCAGTGCAATGTTCTTGCACTGTCGAGTTCAGCTCTTTCAATCGTCAAGATCTTTAAGTTCGGAGTAGTCAGCCGCTGGAGAAAGCCGCCAACATCTGCTTCAAATTCGAAAGATAAGGTTAACTCGCGCAGAGTCGGGAGATAAAGATCTCCCATAGTTAATCCCAATCTCGTATCTGACGAAATACCAAGATAGCAGACCTCTAAAGAGACAGATTCCCGTAGTATTTGCAAACACCGCATCATTGGCAGGAGAGCGTTTGCCGCGTCGAGACGGCGCAGTGACGTCCAGGGGAGAACGATCATGTCAACGACAAACCGTCCTGTGAGCTGCAACTCTCGGAGGTATGGGTAGCGGGCATTGTCAAGAAGTAAAGACTCATGGTGTTCGTCTTCCAGATCCACGAGCGAAAGCGATTTAAGGTGTGCTATTCTTTCCTCGGGAAGTTCGGCTAGAAGCAGAGGGAGTGCTGGACACGTTTCGGATAATAGAGGAAGCTCGAGGCTTTTGATACGATAAGCTGATAGGAAATCCCTAAGTTCGTCGTAGATATCGAAGTCAAGGTCAGATTCCAGATCGTAAATGGTAATGGAGACAGGAGAACTTCCTGCTTTTAAAAGCCATTCTGCCGCGAGTCGCTTCGAGGAAGGGTTAAATGTTTCGATCCACACGTTGTTCCACAACCGGGGGGTAGACAATGCAACGCGACGCCACGATGAGCATACGCGTGATATGACGAACGGCAGAGGAAGATTAACGAATGGTTTTTCTTCGAAAGGCGAAATTTCGTCAGGCGAGTCGGAATAGTCATCGTCATCGTCGTCATCGTCATCGTCGCTATCATCCGAATCCCAATAAGAGGACGAGGAGTACTTTTCATCTTTCATGGGAAGGAACGGCAGAACCATGCAGGGATCGTCATTGACATACCAGATGAGTATCTCCTGAATGATATCATCTGGTAGCCACGTAATCGATGGGAATGGAGTTGGGGTATTTTGGAGCTTATTCAGTCATTGGATTCGAGAAGAATAAGGAGTGGGGGTATATATCGAAGAAGGACGTAAATGAAAGTGGCATGGGCAACTCGTGAATACTGGAGGTTTTACGGGGCAGACATGAACTCACATTATGCTCTAAACTGTAAACTTCTCGCGAGATAGCATCGAGCAGGCGTTCGTTGATGATACCGATGTTGAAACCTTCTCCTCTTTCAAGAGAGTCATGCCACTCTCGACGAACTCGTGAAGCATAAAGTAATAAAACTCTCTCGCCATCATTTCGGAAGCGAAGGTTGTGGGTGAAAATATTGCGGAAGAAATTTGATAATGAGTCGATGTAGCGTTGGGGCCATTTGTAAGAACGGGTGTTTTCTAGAAAGTGGAAGCGCGCCAAGCCGAACTGACACCAGGTCAGCTCGTGGTCTTGTTTGAAGGCGACGAAGCCGGAATTCGTCCTCGTGGACTCCGAAGCGTCGTCAGTTGGTTTGCTGTACACCTCAGTTGCCTCGGCGCATCCTTCTGGGCAGAAATACCAAAGCGGGACGTATTGCCAATTCTTGAGCCGATCGCATGCGTATTGGCACGGGCGCTGGATGATGGAGTCGCCTATTTGCTTGTTATCATCCCACGTAACTTCTTTAGGGACCTTGTCATCTCGCCCTTCGTCCTGGCGGTCAGCTCTCCAGGATTCGAGCAACAGGCTGGCTGCATCCTCGTCAGAAATGCCTTTGGCTGCAATCAATATCTGTCTGAGAGCGGCGAAGGCTGGACCTAAAAACGTCGGTTCTTCAGGCATCGCCAAAATTCGGTCACGGTGGGACGCGTGACGCAACGTCCTAGGCCGAAGTCCCGCTAGTCCGTGCACGAAAAACTGTGCAGTGGTGACCATTATAGGCAAAGACGAGAACACTGTCCGCCTTACTTAAAGGAAAGGCTGGCCCGCGGAGAATTCAAATGTGTCAATTATCTATGACAAGCAATCTTTTTGGCGTGTAGCTTATAATATACGGAGAAAAGGTCTTCTCGCTAGAAGCGCGAAGTAATGCAGAGCTGGTACGGTCGGGTTATGAAAATTCCCTCGAATTCGAAAACCGGAAATAGCGTGGGAGTCGGCAGAGTGATTTACCAACACGGACATTCTGGTCACGTACATACCAGCGTACGGCGGTCCGACCTCAACAAGGATCTCTACCCACTGCAGTCCCACCATGTCACACTCACTACCGGATCCCACCATTATTATCGGTGTTATGGGATGTCTGGCGAGTCTACGGAGGCGCCGGCAACCGAAGGACGTGCGACCTGGATGAAAGTCATTAGAGAACGCAGCGGAGTAGGCAACGGCGGGGGAAGATCAAATTTCAAAGCTTGTGGAGAGTCATTGAGCGGAAGCCGAGGATACTCGCTACTTACCTCCTTCCTCCCTGCGCAAGGCGTAATTGACGCTGACGACGACACGAGAGCCTTGACAATAGCTTACATAGGACGAATGGTAAAGCAGTCTTTGGAAGACGTAGAATGCAAGACGCTTAACAGTTCATTTATCTTTTTTAGACCCGTTGATCTCATGGCACAAACAAAGCTAAGAGGCTCCGAAGATTGTTCCGGGAGCCTCATCACCTCTGGCCTTTGTCTTTTGTCATATTATATATGTGGCGTGACGAAATGCGCGACACTTACTACAGTAATGAAAAAATGTGGCATCTCTGGGGAGATTTCTTCCGATGTGAGTTTCAGAATTTTGATGATCAACGATTGAGTGAATTATGGTTGAAAGATTAGTGTGAAATATACTCTGTCACTTCCTTAGGAAAAAGCGTCCACCGTTATTTATCAGTTGAACGAGGTATCACCCCAAATTCCACACGTCGGACCAAAGTCACTTTTTCATTTATGTCGGCATCGTTCCGCGACCAACACGTTTTAGGAACAACTCCGCTCTTTGCTCTGCTCGGACAGTTACGACCAAGTGTGGCACCGACAAACATGTGTTGATGATGCCACACAGTTCCTGAACTTCGCCGACTCTCATTTTTCTCCTTTATAAATAGGCCGCCTTCGCCTCAAACATACTCTTCAACAATTCACCTTTATTCCTTCTTCGTTATCTTCAAAACACCCTCCCTCCCTCGTCATGGACACGTTTGACACGTTTGGCTGCGATCCTGTTTACATGGACGTCAGCGCTCCGGAGTTTTTCGATGTCGACAATTATTGTTACCTTCACCAGGTGACATCGGGCGACGTTCAACAGCAGGAACAGCAAGAAATTTGGCTCTGTAGCGTCATGAATGAGGAGATGGATCTGACGCGTTCCTCCTTACCCTATTACGGCGATTTTTCGGTTGCCCCGCATCACGCTATGCGTAATGAGGCTCCAATAGCTGTAGAACATGCACCTCTTTCAGAGATCCAGTTATACGCGGAAGTGTACAACGCTGCTAACGCGAATGCGTAAGTAAGATTTCTTCTTCATATACTTTTCATTTAACGCAGAAATATCTGACAGTATCGGGGAATATCATCTATACCCTACTGCGTTTCCAAACGCGGCCATCGGTGCACTGATTGATGCCAATTTTGGTCCTTCTCCACCTCAATTCCCCGACATGCAAGACTTCAACGACGTTATGTATGGTGGAACTGCATTTCCGGAAGCCGTAGAAAAACTTCCGCCTCCGCCGTATACCCAGTACACCACGGACGACAACAATGTATATGGGCAAGGACAGGAAATGTGCGTTATTAGCACCTACTCGACACTGGCGCCGAATTTGATACCCAGTTATCCGTACGCGTATTCTCTCTGGTTTCTTTCTTTTTGCCCAAGTCAGTTTATAGAGAGAAGCAAGATCATACCACCAAAACCCCGACCGGAGCCGCAGCCGCCGACAGTGCAACATCCCTGACTGAGAATCGAGAAGTACCCTCTCTTACTGTTAAGGTGAACGAGCCCGCTAGGAAAACTAAGAAGTCCAACAAAAAATCGTTAAGGTAAGACCATTCAATAAAATTTCTCTCTGAAGCTCGAACCTGTGCAGAGACGGGAAGATAGGTTGGATTCATTGCACGCCTGTTGCTGTGAATGATAGCTGGGACCCGGATAGGTAGGTTATCACCGAACTCTTATTTCAACGGATACTCATCACCCATAAGCCCTCCGACGTACCGAGTTGTTAGTCATCCCAGGGCCAGAAGAAAGCTAGGGGGATCCAAGACTCCCGCCAAGGGAGAGAAAAAACCGAGAGTTGCCGTAGTCGTAACTGGCGCAGATGGTGAGGAAAAGGTCCTCCTTTTCCGCAGCTGCGTCGTTAAGCATTTCGACCAATGCAAATGGGACGGATGTCAGGACGTCGTGTGGACCGACCGCAAGTCCATCCGAGAGCATATGGAGATGGCCCACGGCGTGTACTGGGACCCGGATGAACGAATCGCCTGTCGCTGGGAAAGCTGCGAGTCTAATCTCTCAGTCGACTCACTTTTCCGCCATATCACGAACACGCATATGAACGTCACTCGTGCGCCCTGCGATGGCTGTGATGAGGGCTATTCTTGTGTTGACAGTCGGAATCGCCATTTCCCAAAGTGTTCTCTCAAGCCAAGCCAAGAGTAACAAGCGAAGTGACTTGTAACGTTCACTTAAGTATTGGTGCAACCTTAATTATTCTATTCCCCCGGCGGGAAGCCTTCCTTAAATATGCACTCTCCTTTCATGTACTCTGTCATCGTGTCCATCGTCGTTGGAAATGGATTATTTATTTATCTCCTTTTTTAGACTGCCACGTGTGGTACTGGGTCTTCTATTGGTTCATTTTGCCTTGACTCCCGCGCGCAACCTATGTCTCGAGGAATCACAAGTCGCGTCGGACCGCCGCGTGTTTAAACGCTTAACGGTCAAATTTTCAATCAAAACGTGCTTGTAGTCTTGACGATGTGGCCAGCTCTGCTCAGGGATGTGATATCAAATCCCGCCGGTCAAATTCTTTGTTAAGGATTCTCGACGCTTGAGCCAATATGCATGTAAATCTCCGTCGTTGACGGATTACGCCACCAGAGCCCCGCAATGTCTTGCTAAGGACGACATTACTTCCTCTTTGCAAAGACGGTTGTAGGCGCCATTACACATAATTAGTCAAATAATACGTAATTAAAAAAAGTTAATTTATCGATTCTCGCAGCCTTGTTGACCGAAAAACAGAAAGTGCGGGGTTACAGAGCGCGGGCTGCAGCCACTTTGTGTCCCGTCGATCATATGGAATCCTAGCAAACACAAAGCACCCGAAACGAAATCATCTTCGCTCTCAGTTATCCAATTCTGGTGTACGGATTAAATGGCTGGCGCGTGCCCTCAACTCAGAAACCGTTTAAATACGGTGCGATAGAGGTCGCTTGTCCCTCTACACAGACCCCCCCATTCTTTCGTCCAAGTCGTCCTTCAACCCCACCTGAATCGACTCGAAACATAACAATGACTGAACGAATGGAAAATTGCCCTCAGGACGCGTGTCAGGTTCCGCCTGGCTTGTACGTGCCACTAGGCTTAAATTCGGACGGGTGAGTACGCCACTCAATATTTGCACGTATCTGACTTTCGCCATTGCTCTTAGACTCTTCGGCCCTCCATCTCTGGAAGATTGGAGGCTAGGAGTAGATAGAGTTCCACAAGAACCCTTAGCTACGTTCAACTCGAACGCAGCAGCGCAAAATGGCCAATGGGCCTTGTTAGACTCTTCTGAGAATGTGGGCATGATGAAGTACGTATCGAAAATATGCATGCTTTGACCATTTACTAACGCCGAAATCTGGCTTTAGTCAAGTCAATTACGGCGATTCGTGGACTGGCAGCGGAACCGGAGAAAATTGGTATCCCCTCGGCTCCTTCTCTCGTCAACCAGACGCCAATTTCAATCTGATGTTTCGTGGGCTGCCCGAACCTGCTGTTTCAAACTATGCGCTTCCCGCGAACATGACCTATGCATCCCCGGAATCAGGGAATACGTCATCTGTCGTCATGGCGAACTATGCCATAAACAGTATGCCGATCCTCGATTCCTCATTCACTTCCGCCACAATTAGGGACAACGAGATCCATCGATCGTCCGATCCGTATTCCCGTCTTCAAGATTATCCCTCTTTCTCCGCTTCAAACCCTTCCTATGGTGAAGCTGTTCCTTGGTCGGGAAACCCCGCGGCCGCCTATTATCCCCGACCACTTGGCGAGACACTCCATCAATACGGAGCCGTCATTTTTTGTCCCCACGCCGCTCCTTCTGGCTGCTTGGGCGGCCCTAGTTTAGAACAGGAGCCGAGAATGCTCCACTGCGAGTGGGAAGGTACATGTGGGGTGTCCATTACTTTCGACCAGGCGAGCATCAGCAGACACATCAGGACCCATATTGCGGAAGAATTGGCGAAGGCTATGTCCGGCGTTGCTGGTACCACGCCAGACGGCAAAACGAAAGTGCGATACTTGTTTGATCCGACGCGTAGTTGGTTGCCTTCTGGTATCACGTTCGACGACCTTGAGGTGGGCGCAAGGGTTAGGATGGTGATGGAAAAGGGGAAGGTATGGGCAAGGTGTCTATGGGGTGCTAATGGCGCTTGTGCATATTGCCGCACGGTAGGGGAGAAAGACAAAGGAGAGTTGACGTTGGAATATTTGCCCAGGCACATCTGGGGAATCCATTTTGGTAACAGGCTCCCCGGAAATTAGATTAGTAAAGAGTAATAGATTTCAGGTTTCGCGTCCACCGTCGTCCGTCATCATCAGGAATTTATAAAAGATTTGCTTGCGTTGATGGAGTACCAAGTGGCACGGTCGACTGACGAGATCTGGCTCTGGAGGCCGCGTTGGCGTAGTGGTAGCGCGTCGCACTTGTAATGCGAAGGTCACTCGTTCAATCCGGGTACGTGGCATTTATTTTTCGGCCCGACGTATTTTATTTTCCCACACTTTTGGCAACACCAAGTCACCTTCAAGTTCTTATGAAACTCGCGGTCGTCGGGGGCGGGCCTTCGGCGCTCTACGTCACATCGCGCTTATTCTCACTTCTCAAGCATGATCCCGATATACGAGTTCATGTATACGATAGATTGTGGTCGCCGTATGGACTGGTAAGATATGGTGTTGCGCCAGATCACCCAGAGGTCAAGGTACGGTTTCTTTCCTTTTGTATTTTTGCTTAGTTTTCACTTCTATCCACGATCTCCCTTGTTCTTTAAATCCAGAATTGTACTCATAAATTTGATCAAACTGCGCAAGATTCTCGATTTCGGTTCTTTGGCAACGTTGACGTTGTTCCTTCCTCTTCCCTCTCCGCAAAAGCCTCTTCTCGCCTCAATCATACCCTCAAAGTACCCCTTTCATCTCTGCTTCCCCACTACACCCACTTGCTCTTATCAACCGGGTGTACAATACCGACATTGCATCCAACCATAGCACCATCGGATTATTGCATTCCCGCGTTGTCACTGGTACACTGGTACACCTGCCACCCCTCGAAACCTTCTGCTCCACCAATAGATAAATCCCAACATGTTTCCATTATTGGTGCGGGAAATGTATCATTGGACATCGCACGAATGCTTCTTACCTCCCCTTCTCTCTTGTCTAAACACGATGTTCCGGAACATGTGCTTAAAGCTTTACGTCGTTCTGCCGTAAAGCATGTATCCATTCTTGCTAGAAGGGGTCCGCTGGAGGCCGCGTTCACTGCCAAGGAGCTCCGCGAGATGATGAATATCGTGGGCGTCTCCATGCAGCCTATTTCTCCCGATTTGCTCGCTCCACTTTCCGGTGCGGAACTTACGCGACAGCAGGGAAGAATTCTTGATATACTCAAGAAGGGTTCGAAAGAGAGGCACGGATCCACTGAGAAGACATGGTCCCTCGACTTCTTTCGTTCACCAACCAATCTCTCCTGGAGCCCGGACAAAGGCTGATAATCTTCCTCTCAAACTAACGCTAAATCACACCACACTTGATTCAACTACGCGGAAACCAGTACCAACGGGTATAACGTCCGAACATCGTACCTCACTCGTTATCACGTCGCTTGGCTTTCAAGCAGACCCCTCCTCATCACCATTCTATGATCCAGAACTGAGGAGGTTGAAAACCCTTCCGGGAGGAAGAGTAATAGATGGAGAAAACGGAAGACTGATAAAAAACGTGTACGGAAGCGGATGGGCGTCAGGCGGCGCTAAAGGAGTCTTGGCGAGCACGATGATGGATGCATACAACGTCGCAGGAACAATAGTGGAAGATCTGATGTACCTCCCCTGATCCCGTTCATTCGGTTCACAAAGACCTGCAGACAGAAGTAGAAAGGGAACCGCTAGAAATCATGAATCCATCATCTTTGCCAGATTCGCTGCCACTTGAAATTGCCCATGGACTTGAGGGAAGAAACATAGTAGGATTCGAGGATTGGAAAAAGGTGGACGAAGAAGAGACGAAAAGGGGACAAGCGATCGGGAAGGACAGAGAGAGGATGGGGTGGGAGGAGGTCAAAAGTTACTTGGGATTGGCGTCAGGTAACCCGATAATCCCGATGCTGTTTGGATCCTGCGATGCGATTGCTTTGGAAGGTCCTGCTGTGGACGTATGATGATTGTGCTGTACGAGAATTCCCACATTCCGGCGATTTCTTTTTGCACCGAGGATGCGAACCTGTGGCCTGATCCCCGGCTTCTTCAGGGTGCCAACAGTGGCAGTACCAAGTAACATACGGTATGTGCGGCCAGATCAATGGCAGGGTCCAACAAATGAAATGTATATACCTGTACGTCCGAGTCATGGCTACCCTTCTGCGATCTCTTCAGCGGCCAAGTGGAAGCCGGTTTTCCCCGACAGGCACTATGGCACAGCACGCAATGCCACGTCATTCACCGACGGGATCTACGTCGCTCCAGGAACGACAAAGTGCTCGTTTGCAGATTATTTTTGGATCTGAGCTGTATAAAAAGAAACGTTGTGAACGGCCTTATATCGTCCTCAAGTCTCGCACACCGCTTGGAAGCTTCACCAAGGATGCTTTGAACCCACGGGCACGATGTGGACAACGGCTAACATGTCAATGCACCGTCTCAACTTTCTTGCTAGGCAATGCTATACAGCGTCAGAACATGCTCCGCTAGTACAGAAGTTCGGAATCAAAGAACAGGCACGTTTGTGCTCCACTGCTGGTCAAGCAGCCCTAACAGGAAGTGCCCGTTATATGGTGGCCAGTACGTTGACCCGCCGAAGTACCGAATCCCTTTTGACCACGTAGACAAAGGTAAATCCAGTCCCACCATCCACTGCTTTCATTCACCAATACAGCATGCTTCAACCTAGATAAAAGGCCAGAAAAAACGATGTCAGAAACCCCGGTGACACTTAAATCATGCCTATCTCACATGTATACTCTCTTCTGCACAACCAACCGGCGTCCTCGTCTATGATGCTCAATCGCTACCTGGGTATCGAGGGCCCATCTGATGATTCCGTGACGCGCGGGAACGGAGGTACTGGGATGCCTGAAAATCAGTAAGCACTTTCTTCTTAATTAATCGTATCTACGAAATCACTTACGTGATATTATAGACGAATTGCAGAGCACGATGACGTCTCGATAACAACATCCGAATTTCTCGGCGATATGGACGAACATTCAACTATCCAATCTATATACGAGGAGTGTGGAGCGATCATTGAGGAAGGATTTCCGGAGCCAAGCGATAGTGAAGACGAGGTTGCTGATTTGGATTGGGACTCCCCTCGCCCAGACCTCGCCCCAGACCTCTCGACCCAATACTCCAACCCCAGTTTCAACACCTGCAGTGAACATATCTGCAGTGGAACGAGTCGTAGCATTTCGTCCTCGGACGGGACTCCCGATACCTCCGTTCATGCTTCACAACCTTTCGCCGCCCATACCGGACCGGCGAGGATCGTCTCACGCAACCTCTGATCTTTCTCCGGAGGGTTACATTCGGCTAGACCCTACACGCCCGAATCCGCATATGTATTACCTATGCCAATGGCTCGGATGTTTCTCTCGCGTCCGGGGCGCGTCGACAGGCCTCATCCAATACCACTTGAGACGTGTACACCAAGTGAACGACAGCATAAACCAGCACGTCCGCTGCGAATACCTCATATCATGCGAGGAAGATCGCATCTGCGGCGCTGAGGTCCTGGTCAAGGACCTCGGCAGTCACGTTTGTGATATACACTGGCGCAGTCGTGCGGTCCAGTGTCCGTTTTGCGGTGCTTTTCAGACGCACAGGGGTGACTGTGCCGGAGCATTGGGTCAAGTTGTGCTCGGAATTCGCAAGTGCATCTGAGGAAGAGCGAAAAGCGTGGAGGCAGTATTGGAGGTGGCCAGCGAAAAATTGGTCAGAGACTCCGCCGCGGGAGGCCTGTCGTTTCCTCTCTCGACCTGAAGATGTAGCAGTGGCACGAGTTGCAGAATAGCCCGGTCACCTCTTTCATCTGCGTAGTGGTGACTAGACCCTTACTATTAGTGATAGAACCAGGGCGCATACGTGCTTAGTAGCAAATCTACATACGATAGTGCCGTAACTGATTTAGGCCAAAAAGCTTGTACTGCTTAGTTCCTATCGTTCGTGGGGCAGTTTGACGTAACGGAAAGTAGTAATCGGCCCAAAGCTGGATGCAATATCTGAAGTAGCCTTAAATAACCCTTTGTGATTGTGCAAACTAAGGCTTGATGATACGTGTCACCGTCGTCCACTTTACCCGCTGGAGAAACTAAGTTTAGCTTATTACTTTGCCGCACTTGTTTCATTTCAAAAGCTTGAGTTGCAACTATTCTTCTTCTGGTCCCGAGTTGAGGATGTTTCGAGTTCGGGGCGGCAGGACAAGCTCTTTGAATTTCATTCGAACAAATATTCGTTTCTAGCAGTAGTGTTTGTATTGTGTGGATGTAAATTGTGGACATGGACGAGATGTACAATTGTAAAATACTAGTCATACAACCGAAAAGCGGTTCATTATCTAAAGATACAGTAAAACATGAAACTCATCGTGCTTTTGAACAAAGCGTCGTTATTCTAAAATTCAAAGGCGTCTCCAGTTGCCGTTGGAGGTAGTACCGCGCTGCCTACCAAAAGGAGAAGCAAGCGGCTTCCCAGATGCGGGCCTCTCATCTCGAGTCCCCTTCTTCGCTGAGCCAAGCATGACACCGCCGGTGAGGACCGTGCTAATGCCACCCTGGTACAGATACTTCTGGACAGTCTTCTTCGACTTGTCAATGTGAACCTGCGACTCGTCCGCGTCTTCTGGCTCAGGAACGTCACCCGATCTAGTGAATCTAGAGGGAGGAGGGGTGACAGGCTTAATTGAAGCCTTTTCGATGGAAGGCGATGACGTGGAGGAGCAAGACGTCATGCTGTCCGTCGAGGAAGCCAAAGAGAAGAAAGAGAAATTTGATGATCGAGAGCTGGGTCGAGAACTGTCAGGCGAAGATCCGGATGACGGATTATCGATCTGGAACTGTTCAAAGGTCGGTGTGGGAGTGATTCCAGTCACGTTAGAAAGGAGGGCAAAGATTTCATCAGTTTCTTCCTTGTCATTGGATGCGAGAAGTTCTTGCGCCTTTGTACGTCCTTGAGCCCTGGAAACAGCGGAATCGACGGTGGCGCGTAGGAAAGATCCAGAAGGTCTCTCGTGGATAGAAGGTGGCACTTGGACGCGGAGTTGAGGACGATACACACTGGATTCCTGCCAGATAGTCTTGATGGTACCGTCTTGGCCGCCATAACGAATGACAGCGCGGGAAGGCTCGACAAGGATATCGAGCTCTTTTCCGCCAAGGACGACGATCCAATCTGCCCATCGCACGCAGGCAGCGATACATGCGGCCAGGATTGGGCGCGGAGGTTGGCTTTCGGGGGAAAGCATAAGGAACAGATGAGGTTCGCGAGATGCAAAATAAGCGGCGGTGAGGGTTGTTTTCAAAACGACCTCAAGCGCCGCGATTTCACTCGGCGTATAGAACACGACCAATGGGCGTGTAAGGAAGGCGATAACTTCCGTTAAACTTTTGGGAATGCCGGCCATCGAGTTAACATTACGAGCGTTGATGGACATCATGTTAAGCTTCGTCGATTGAGATAGCCGTGCGTTGACGTGAGATGAGGCGTTGAATGGAATGCAAATAGAGTCGGCCGGCGACAGGACAAGAATGGTTCCACCTTCAGTAGAGATACAAGAGTAAGGATCGGACGAATATGACCCCTGGTGGCATGATAAGAGACAGGCTATCGTCTTCGTTGTAAAATCGATACTCACCGTGCCCAAGCGGAGAATTATCAGGAAAGTAAGAACGAAATGAGAGTCGTAGAAAACAGACAGACGATTGTAGATGCCAGTGGGTTAACAAGAGCCCGTTGAAAGTCCGGGGCCAAAGCCAGCCAGTATTTATATTCCATTACAATAAGTGGCCAGACAATGACACGAAGACAAAGTACGGTTGCTAACGCGAGAACAAAGAAAACAAAGAGACGTTGTTTGGCAAAGCTTTTTGTTTCATTGTTTGTGTAATAATATATTACATAACACCTTCCATTCCAGGCAACGATGCAAGGCTTCGCCGCCTAGACAACAGCACCTGCACAAATGGAGACAATAAGGAATGACAAGGTTTGATAGAAACCGAGACGGTATTGAACTTAATATACATTAATAATTATCGATGCTTATGACCGTGAACCCTGAGTGGTGTATCAATCAAATCAAGGATCAGATTGATGTCTTCCTCGACATATACTGATCAACTGGTCTTCGGATAGCTTGTCCTTTCTTGTCACGGTAAAAAAGAATATCACCTGTACATCAGTTTCGATCAATTTAAGCACAGAGTGTGTTGATTTCATATACCTTCGTTTTCTACGAATTGACAATTATTATAGTTATCCCAGAGAGCTTTGAACGCTGGTTTATCGGAGCGAACGTAATGATCACCAATTATTGCCTTCAGGTATTGGGTAGCCTCCGGTCCATGGTCTGTTATGCGTTCGATATTCTAGTCGGATTCCGAGGAGAAGCGGTAGAAACTCACAGAAGGGCATCTTGGGAAAGAACTGGCCACGGGAACAAGTCAGTATCAGAAGTTGTCAAGATTGATAGGCAAACATACATGATGTATGACGTGATAATGAGCGACATCATGAAGGAAGAAACGGCCTTGCCATCCAAGAAAGTCTCTATCAACTGTGGCAGCGGCACCCCTTTGGAAGTTCCACTCCTTGCCGCGATAGTGCGGCAAGACGGGATCGGTATGGTGTAGATACGTGATCATGATGACTATGCTAATAAGTCAGCTGAGCCCATCACATGAAAGCTTAGGCAGTGCTTACACCAATGCGTAACCGAAAGCCAGGGTATCACATAGTACTTGATCACCTGCAGAGTACCGTAAACTGCACAAGCATCCGAGACTATCCAGGCCATCACGGCGATTGCTACATTTGACAATATAACCGCATTCCGCTGTTCTGCTGTGAATAAAACAGAATATGCTACCATATTTGTTCATATCATTCTTTTGGTGACTGACCGCAAACCATACTTACGATTGAAATGGTTTGTTCCTTTAGGATAACCTTTCTGTCCCGATACGTTGTAAACTGGAGAAGGTTAGTCGCGGATGATACAGCCCGAACAGGTACTTACGAAGATATGTCGGGAATGCCAGGAGCTGCTGACGAACAAGCATGAATAACGTGTATAGGGGTGTATCACCAAATATTTCGTCGTAGTCAATTTTCCCGGACCCATCATCCAGAATACCAAGGTCTGCCCTCGTTTTTGGTACGTATACTTCATCCCGTTCCATTGACGCATGGTTTGAGTGGTGGCGGTGATGGGATATCTTCCAGCTAAAATACGGCGTCCATAGGATGGTGTGGATGGTCTAGCACATGCGTCGCGGTTCACAGATAGTAGGTGCGTCAAAAAGAAAACTTACAAATCCAATTGCGTCGTTAATGATCTCGTAATCGGAGAAAGCGCCGTGACCGCACTTCAGGAACAATTAGCTCTTGCGTAAAATACTCCACTGGAAACTTACTTCGTGGCCAATGACCCATAGTCCTGTGAATATTAGCCCTTGAAACCACCAACTGGCGAAAATATGTGAAACCAGAAGTGGTTATTCTAATTTTACACTCACTACATCAACCACATAGCATACAGCGAGAACTTCGCTATGGACGGGGACAGCGCTTGGCGCACATCTTCGCGTGTTAAACATGCTTCTGTGAGCACCATCGCTTTCCAAGCAAAAGCGGCCATCGAGAGATCACGAGCAAAGTATAGTAATCCTCTTCTCGTATCTTTAATGAACAAATGCGGTGGAATGGCATCTCTGATTTGCTTCATAGACCTGACAAATTTCACGTCAAACGCGGTGAAGACTATTGCCGACACCCTGCTTACCAGTCAAACGGCGTGAATGGAGGGAGCGCCTCTTCCGAATAGGCTTGGGTGGAGGTGCGATTATGGTCCTCGGTTGGCATGATTTAGACTTTGGTTCAACGGAAGGAAACGTAACACTAGAGGAGGTTCTAGCACTTGTTTGAGGTACCTGGCGCGTGGAAACTGCCTGTTATATAGCCTAAGCGAAAGTGCGTGTGTCGTGTTTGTTCAATTTCGCTGCATTGGTTCCTCATCGGATCGAACAGAACAGAGTAGCTATACATGTTTCACGGCAATGATTTTCACCCATAGTCCGCGCCACAAGACTTTCCGGAATCGTCCCCATTCGATATAGCTATATTTGCTCCTGAATTATCGCAAAGCATACGTGAGAACCTGACTTCCGCAGATGATACGCACGATGAGCAAATATTTAAACAGAACAGCCATCGGAGGCGGACATGATCTCGATTTGCGGCCTTTCGTGGTTTGGGGCTTGGGAGCGCCTTTTTGAGCGAGCTTCGAAGAGTGGGATAGATAGACATCATTCCGGCAGTAACTGATTATGGTGTAATCGTCGGGGAGTGTGGCTAAAATCCACAGCCTGTACTTACTGGTATGGGACTGGCATGAAAATCTGTCGATTCGACGGGAATCTCGGTTCTGCACAGGAACATGCCGGCAGATCCAAGCAAACGGTGAACTAATAATAACAACCTTCGACGTTGAACGTAGCCAGCGAATTCCGCTTTTGGTAATTATGTAATATACACAGCTTCAAACTCAGAGTCTGTTGCTCATCGATCTCTGCTTCTCCCTGAATTTTTTTCTCTGTTTTCAGATTTTAGGGATCTCGGAGAGCAGATAACCCCAGATCAATAAAACTGGGCAAGAACCAAATGTTCAAAAACAGTAATACCCTTTTTGATACACGTTTGTTCAGCGCACACCCACGGCCGCATACGTTTCACTACTGTTCAAAGATATACAATGATATGCATTAAATCCATCATAATTATGGAACAGCCTCCGTCGAGAGTAAGCAAATCAGATAGCCGATTTTCATATCCCGCTAATGGGGAATCAGCGGTTCTCGGGGTCCGCAGCTTTGGTACCGAATCCTAACTTATCCAGGAGGCCACCCCATAATGGTTTGGCAGGAGAAGACGAATTATCAAACGAATATGATACGTACAAGATTGGCATGCCAAATTTCACAAGGTAATCGCTTAAAAGACGGTGTTCGGCGGAGTTCTCGGCCGCCCCACGTTCTCCTACTCGATGCTTTCATCGATATCTCTATTCCGCGATAGCCCTGAATATCAGAGGCGCTTGACCAAACCCTTCAAACCTACCAATGTACGTCTGCACCAGACTTATCGAGCTGAGCCGTCTAATGCGCCTTTCAGGTCACGCTAGCAGAAATACGTGCCGTCGTACCTCAACATCTCTTTCAGAAAAGCACGCTTAAGGGCCTGTATTATGCCGCGAGAGACTTGCTTTGCGTTATTGCCTTCTACGAGTTCGGTGTCCGCATTGACCCTTTTTCTGCCTGGTTTGCCCATAAAGTCAAAGTCCACACAGTTGCGATCGCAGTCAAGTGGACACTATGGGCGCTCTATTGGTATTGGCAGGGCGTGGCCTTCGCTGCTTGTTGGTGCCTCTCACACGAGGCCGGTCATGGTAACTTATCACCCCATGCATGGATTAATCATACCATTGGCTTTACGTTTCACACTGTAGGTTCTTTTGCTCAGCATGATCCGCGCAGTTCATATACGCAAGTGTAGGCCGTTCTTGCTCCATATTTTGCTTGGAGATCATCTCACAGGGCCCACCATCAAGCGACTATGTCGATCGAACGCGATGAAAATTACGTTCCACGTACACGATCCAATTATAAGCTACCTCCCGCGAATATTGCAGAATTCAGAGACTATCACGAGATCCTCGAGGAAACTCCCCTCTACACTCTAGTTCGAATGATGATCATGCAACTCCTGGGGTGGCAAATCTACCTCTTCATGGATACCATGGGTAGTCCGAGACATCCTCGGGGCACTAATGTGAGTTGAATCCTTATCTTTGAACGCTAAATATTTATAATGCGCCAGCATTTCTCGCCGTATTCTTCGCTGTTCAAACCAGAAGAAAGATATGGCATTATTGCATCGGACATGGGTCTCATTGCCATGTCTTTCGTATTATACACGTGGGCAACTAAGATTGGACTTGCCAAGTTTGTGATGCTATACGGCGTGCCCTACATTGTAAAATCTTGATTGCATAACTCATACACTGTACTGACGATGTCCTAGCTGACTCATCATTGGATTGTCATGCTCACGTATTTACACCATTCTGACCCGTCCATCCCGCATTACAGGCGGAAGGAATGGTCGTTCCTTAGAGGCGCTTTGTCCACTGTCGATCGTCCGCTTCTAGGCTGGATAGGCCGATTCTTCTTCCACAACGTGTCTCATGACCACGTTAGTTATCCTCGCTCCAGTTTTACGTTTACTGACAGATTGATATCCGCAGATTTCCCATCACTTATTTTCGACCATACCTTTCTGTAAGCAATCTCTGATTTTTTAAAAGCCCCTTATCAACGATGCGCTATTGGAAGACAACCAGCCACAAGTCACCGAGGCGATCAAAAAAGTTCTGAAAGAAGACTACAATTATGATTCAACGGTGAGAGACTTTGACAACGTTCATCCGAATGATCCTCATAAACAAGCTTAGAACTCGTTCCGTGCGCTTCATCGTAGCTTTACTCAATGCCTCTTCATCGAAGATGAGGGCGACATCATTTTCTACAGGAATAAGTATGGGCAGCAAGCACGTAGCCTCGCAGAAGAAACTATGAAGAACGAATGAAGTAGGGATGGTGCATGGAACCCGGAGTGATCTCCAGCGCCACGCGGAATCGTATATTAATGTATTGTATTTTCAGTAGTGATCACAGGAGTATGTATAATGTTACGTGTTATATGTTTACCAAATTATTCGGACTCACTTCGTTCAATATAATTGCTATCCGCGCGATTTTCTCGATTCCATGTGATCCAACTGTTCGTGAGCCTCATTGAATTCTTATTTGATTTATCAGCGGGAGAATTATATGATCTCATAAACTTCCCGCACCGAAGCATGTCCCTTATTGGTTCCGGGGTAATGGGTAAGCCACCAGTTGGGAGTATTGATCGCATGATCCCGTTTAAAAAATCTCACGAGGTCACATTTCGCTCCGATCCGTCGACGCCCTGAAATTATCATGTGCAACTTGCACGACTGATCCGTGTCCCAAAGCGAAGGTGGGAATTTTAGATTTTTATCATAAACAGCCAGCACTGCCAGCAAGTCGAAAAATGAAGAGCGGCGAGGTTCCAGTCGGACGCAGGTGAGACGTTGAAAAACAGCATCAAGCAACACGATTAGCGAGGGAAAGAGAATCATGATTCTAACCCTGCAAAGCATGGCACTTCAAAATCCAATTGATTTCTTATCGTCTGAAAGGCAAGTAATTGAATCGTGACGACCGTTCTTGGTAGTAATGGTGCACGCATCGTTAGACTATCATTTTCCCTGCAAGACTTGTTGTAAAGTAAAGTTTCGCCTCGGGCATGGAGTGCAAACTATAACCCAATTTAGGGCCTACATAGCATGCGAGGCTAGCGTTATGATTCCGGGCCGAATTTAGCACATTTAGCACCGGCTTACCCATCTACCTGATCGGTGCGAAGCGTACTAAACCACGTCAGTGTTTACCTATGATTTCTTTGCGCGTCGGATGGACTTGGGTAAATATCAGCGCAAGACACTGCAAACACCACAAATAACTGATAAGAATGTACGAAATACTACAGTGCCTGGTTAGGCGGGATGAAAGCTTGCTCGAAAGGTATGATAAACATTCCGTGTAGTAACGCGCGATTACCCATCGGCCGAACCACCAGTCATTTTGACGTAGATATCCGCGTAATGTTGGCCAGGTTTGCCTTGATGGAGTCCTGAAGAGCCGTTGCCCTGTCCGTGCTTCCTAATAATCTCACAACGGTAGCGATATTTTTGGCATCACTGGAGTCGGAGATCATCGCTCAGCCTCGTGATATTAGCATGACGAAATATGTTCGAGCACCCGCAAGACAAACAGCCCGTTCTCGTTTAGTCTCTCTTTAGCGCGGTGCTGAAGAAGCATCGGCCATGTGCGGAATACCTGTAAGCGAGGACCCCGAATGCATGAGTGTTCGCATACTATTTCTGCTTTGTAGGTCCCTTCGGCGGCACTTACAGTCATACCTATCTGATATAGGCAGAATGCTCTCAATACTGGCGGCCGCCTGACCTCGGAAGTCGACTAAGAAGATACTAGCGCCAGGGGCCAGGAATTGAGCCACTGTTCACATCAATATCCCCTTCAAAACCTCTCTTGTTTCCTGCAGTCCTTCTTTCGTTACAAAACTGACTAGTTATAAACACGCCATCTTGACGGATCCCTCTTACCTTGTTAAAATTGGTATGCGATGATCATTCGCTTCCAAGTGTCATGGCTGCACAGCTCCTATGACAAATCATGTAAGCGTCAACTATGCTCGGCAGCGAAATTTCACATGTTCCCAGCCACGTGAAGGAATACAATCAATTGGTCCCAGCTTCCTTTCTTCCATGCATCTTAATCAAACTGATTATAGTTAAAGTAATCCTGCTCATCAGAGCAGATGCCCAGTCCTTGTCAGACAGAAACCCTCAAATGACAAAATATGTTTCCAATGTCTCCGTTGCAATCTTCATCAAAGACCAGTGCAGCCCAAACCCACCGCGATAAGCCCTCAGAATACGCCTAGGCATGACATCCAGTGAATGAAGCTAAATTCGCAGTTTGATGCGCTATGTGGACTGTAAGTATTCCTAGCTTCTTTGCATATAGGTCATGATCATTAAACCCACGGCGTTTCTCCACTAAACCTCTTTGGGAGGTCTCTAAGCTCTTAGCCTGCAGGGTTAGCGACGCCAACAGACTATAAATGGTTCACACTGTATCCCTGATCCGACTTCCCTTCTATATTCGCTTCCGCCCCGAAAAGAACAAGCAACCGAACGAATATGTACTCCGTAGACTAAGATTTTCGGAGCACCCGAACCGCCTCATGCCGGATCAGAATTAGGATCTCGTGTTGCATTAATCTATTTGGGCGCTGCCGTGCTTAACCCCTTTCAATGACTTAGGCAGCAACCATTCACCATGTCATTCGGACGAAAGCACAGCAGTACGTCTATCTGCCGACGCTGAATTGCTTCTGTTCTTGTTTGATCGTAACAGTCTAGCCCCTTCAATGCAATGCCGACTTCTTACGGTCGACAATGCAAGACTCCGCTGGATATCGCGAATGTATATATGAACACACTGAAGCTACGCATGAGCTTTATTCCCATTTTTTACAATATATTGGCCATTCTCCCAGGAAAGGAGAGATATCGGCGTTTAGCGACGATCATACATACGTCCTAAACGTGTTAGTCTGATGCGGCGAAGTGATTAACAGTCCCCGCGTGGTCTTCGTCATTAACTTGAGGCCTGGTAGTATTGATGCTCCTGCCATTGCGATTGCCAAAGGGTCAGAAATCTCCTAACCTTCACAGATTTAGTACGAATGGCTAGTAGTCATGTCAAGCAAGTGCCAATTGCCCGTGATTTCAATTCGCTGCGCTGTTACTGGTTGTCTTCTTGCGGGCTCGTGAGATCCTCAAACAGTCGTCCAATTTGAGTATTATGAACCGGGGAACCTATGCATTCAGGGCCACAAATAGTCCTCACACGATGTGGCGCAGATAACCACAAAAAAGGTGAGTGCATGTGCTTCCATCCGAGACCTGTACGCATGCATGAAATATATTGATATAAAATTTTATAACTAGTCCACAAACGATCTAGTAATATCCTTGGAAAAGGTTTGTATTTGACCAACTTTTTTTGTCGGCCAATGGTGCGAATACTGGTGTCCACGTTAGGGGGAAGAGTTGATAACAATCACTAACGTGCCACCCATGCTGTTCGCCGTCCATTCTTCATTTTCGCTCCTTTCTCCTAACTTCAAATGTCGTAGGCTTAAAATTCTGGGAGCTATACAGAATCACGCTGGACCATTCAGGATCCTTCGGAATCTCTTCTCATCCACAATTATACAGTAACCCGGTGCCATGAATGGCTGTATAAGCAAAGGGAGCGAATTGCGACCGTAAAAATTGACACGGGAGCCTCGACCGAATCAAAGGAAAGTTATCCGGATGTGCTCACAAAAAGCGTGTCATGGTTGCGTCGGCGAACGACTCGTGGACCATGACAGTGATAGTGGTAGCTCACTGCGGATTCAAAGCAGTAGCACACGCAAGATGAACCTGATCACGAATGTCAGAAGCAAGCAGATTACAGGAGGAAGTTGAAGTTCGCCGTCGATTGTATTTTTACAGAAGATGGGCGAGTTCTACGTCCACTAATGCCGCGTAGCGGCAATGCGTCTTCAGTATCCCTTGAAATCTCTTCGATCCATCAAATTCGTCCTCCTCGGTGGCCGGTGGCTTCTCCAGCTGGAGGTGGGGTACGTTTCGAGGGCATGGCCGTAATTACGTCTGGACATCCAGGGCGACAGTTAAGCCCGAACCTTCATGCCTGAGCCGCATCCCGTTCATGTGCGCCATAATATGAATGTCACAATTACAGATCGATAACCGCCAATTCTTTATCGATCCGTGAACAGAGATTGTACGAGCATTTCGCGGTCCTAGATAAAAGCATGCCAAAGGTGCATTGGGCCCTAGGTGAAGAGGTCAGTCAGATACGAAAATTAGATAGTTTTGCTCTTCAACTACCTCATAGATCACACACCAAACTGCGGCCCAAGTTAGGATTCTACTGTTGGACTACAGGATCATCAAACTTGTCTTGCGATGTACACGAGTTCTTGGCGCGTATGGTATAACCGAGCCTTGACGTCAAGGGCCATTAATCATTTCCCCATTCGGAAAATTATCTGTCGCGTGCGGATAAAAATAGATTCAAGTCCGTCCACCCTGACAAGGCCTGGCAGGGTTCCACCCCTGTTCCGCGAAGCGTTCAAAAGGTAACTTCCAACACGATGCAACACCATACGCGCGCAGACTGCATGTTCCAGCATGATGTGTATCAGTGAGTATCCATCATGGCCCCGGCTACCTACGCTCGGTAAATGGTGAGTAGTAATCAAGCTCAAAAATGATCTGCGGTCTTCCACTAAAATCGACGAAGACGGCTGCTCTGTAAGCAAGGCACGGCGAAGCCTCCGCATTTCACCATAGCTTCACAAACAACTATCCTGCGGCGCACGTGTCGGGTTCCATATAACCAGAATCTTGCATGCCTGCCAACACGCCCTTCTTAAGCCCCGGCCTACTGCTTGCATCGTTTTCCCGGATATCCAACTACATCAGCCATGAGCGGTGCTGTCGCTGTCTGTTCAACGTTGGCAACTCCCATAGCTTTCAGGAAGACTCAATCGTACCATCCTCGTTTCTCCTCTCCAGAAGCAGATATTATTCTGCGTTCTACCGAGGGCATATTATTCCGCGTCCATTCATACGTCCTTCGTGCCACGTCTGGCCTGTTCCAAACGATATTCAGCCTTCCTCAACCAAAAGCATCTGTGCCACTCAAGGAGGAACGCGGGGGATCTACCTACGAAGCTGGATCTTCTTCCACCGCTGTAACCATTCCAATATATGAACCGACACTCCTTCTCTCCTACATTTTGCCCCTTGTAACTGGAAAGGCGCCACCACAACCGTTGCATTCGCTTTCTCTACCGATGCTTACCCGCCTCCTCTTCCTCGCCGAGAAGTGGGACACTCCAGGACCTATCTCTCAAATTCGCAGCGTAATCAATGGCTCACGCGCAGGGGGTGGAGTGCAACTGTTCTCCCCCAATTCTCCATTCTGTCCATTTTCACCATTTTCATCGTTTTCATCATCCTCGTTCATTCCACCTCCGATGACCTTTCCTTCAACGCAGGACAAGCCAGAGGCCCTCACTGGGTTTTTCTGTAGCGATCCCCTTACGTGTTTATGTGCTTTCTCGACACTTTCGGTGGAGGGAAGAAGCTGAGCGCGCTGCAGCCAGCCTGCTTGCTCTGAAAATGGATGAGCTCAAGAGACAATGGGAAGAAATACGAAAGGGTAAGCCAGAGAAGGCAAGGAGATGGAGAGAACGACATGATTATGTTCATGGCAAATAACAAGGACTTGGAATTGCTCGTTGATTTGCGGAGACGGAGGTGTGAAGCATTCAGGGAGCTGGTTGACGATCCAGAGAGATTCACAGCTGGTAACAAGTAAGCCCCCTTCCGACGCGTCGTTCTTATTTTCGGTGCTTAATGGGTTCAAGTCCCAACTACAGTTGCCTACGATGCGGGTACGCAAAACTTGATAACTCGCCTTGGGATGCTCTGAAGAAGACAATGATGGCCGAATTTGGGGCAAGACCGTCTGGCGATACCTTACTAGCTGCCTTGGTAGTGCCACCGCCAGAATGTTCCAGTGAGAAAATCGACGCAGTTGATAATGTCGTACCCTTGAGGTGTGGCAGATCCGATGACGAACTTTGGCCGGAGTTGGTGTCTTGCTTCAGGGCGAAATGCCCTAGCACAGACTGCCGCGCGGCAAATTACGACCCGCTAGCAACTCTTAAACAGATCAGATTATGTGTCGAGGCATTGCCTTGGAAAATATCTTGGGAAGATGACGCATTGGTTTAGTGCCAGAAAGGAACGAGGAAGGTTGGCGCGATGACGAATTATATTGTATCGTTTGTCTAGTTTCGCATGTACGCATCTAATATGCATAGGTATTTTTGTCTAATGATATTCACGACTATTTTATCGGATATAACAGTATATAACATCAATGAACCAATGAACCAATGAACCAATGAACGCACGAAAGTATATTTCATTCATATCTATGAAGCTACCACAGGTTGTTCTACCTGCTCCCCTCTTGTTTCCGCTGGCTTCGGTTGCGCTTCTCCATTCTCTTCCACGTGTTTGGCATTTTTGCCCTTGCCTGGGGGAGGAGGGTGATAAACCTTTTCCTGCGCATTTTTTCTACTTAGGTCCCGTTACAAAGAGGTTCGTATTCGTACCTTTTTCTTTTTCTTCTCAGGTTTTGCATTTGGATCTGGATACGCCAGCTTCTCGACTTCTTTCCACTCCTCATTCTCTTCAAATGTTTTCCTAATAGGTTCTAGCAACCTAACAATTGCATTCCCTACAGCACCCTTGAGATCCTTCGGGTGAATTACCTTCTCCTTGAAATCGTCTTTTAACTCCGAGAATGACTTATAATTCAATGGGCCGCCAAACTTCTCATCCCGTTCTATGGAGAAGACGGTCCCATCGGGTGCGTTGTCCGAAATGAATGGCCGCTGATCGCCCAATCCGCTCTCCAAAAAACTATCTCCCTTTAGACGGTCAATTCTAAGTTGGCTGACAGGGATCAAAACTGCCTCGACGAACGACAGAAGACCATTGTCTTCTGCGTTACCCTCCTCGCAAAAGGCCGCCTTCACCTTTTTACGAATAAGTTCGGGCGTGTCAAGGAAGTCAATCTTCGAATTGGGATCGGATGACGACATTTTCCCGCCTGCCAACCCGGGTACCATGGCATTCATCAGATGGGCACGCTTGCGGTACCCGAGCCTAGGAAGGTAAAGTTCCGCAAAGGTAAATATTTTCCGCTTAGCTCCAGGGGTCAGAGTTGATCCATAAAACCAGAGCACCGCTTACCTGGTCAATACCTCCGAACTGAAAGTCCACCCCTAGATACTCCTCATCAAGCGCCTGTAAGCCCGGGTAGAGTAGTCCACTCAGCAGTGGACTCTCCACTTGTTTCACTACCTCGGCACCCGCTTTTTTCGCGTCATGTTCGCTAACGATAGCGCAAAGCTTGTAGTTATCGAGGTTGTATTCTTTCGTCAGCTGGTAAGATGACCCTTCCACAAAGCGCAATTTGGAAGTTGGGATGCCGAGCGACGTGAAAACGGCAAGTAGGAGATGTTTGTAGTACTTTGTTCGGTATGCGACGAGTTCAAGGGGGGCTTTGAGGTTATCCAAGAACGCATGAACATCTAATTGAAATGATTAGCAAATTTGTCTAAAAGGAGGCAGGGCTGAATCATCTGATCGCCAGCATTTCCTGAAAAGAGGAATCATGCGCTTACCTGCTAATAGAATCGTCATCTTGACGAAGAAAAGAATAAAGTATGAATTAGCGCGCCGCCCTATGAATGCGTCATGATTCCCTATCAACGCTGTTCATAGATCGCAATATGGACAGGCTGCAGAGAATAGCGCAGGGCTGGAGAAGAATCGACGTACCTCAACATCAGCACGAAGAAAATCAGCGATCTTTGTCAAGGCTACGAAATAACCGATATGAGCTTGATAAACGGAATCAGAGAAAGGCTCGGATGTGACTCGGGGGTGTATCACTCACGACGACCTGTAGGTGCCGTTCCTGTTGATAATGTTGAGCATTACCATGTTCGCATCGAGGATAGATGTCACGCGTACCCCAATAAGCTTTTGGCGAGCGCCCCTCTGCAAGGATAGCCTTTATAGATTCGCCGCCTAGAACCTCTGGCAATCTTCTCTCAATAAGTTCGTATTTTTCCTCTGGGGATGCCATTGAGGGGTATCGGATGGCGGAGCTGTGGTATTTGCAGCGCGAGAAGCAGAGATAATGATTCGCTGACTCGACTCGGTTATCGCCGATGTTTAAAGCAGTTGTGTTTGCCAAATACTAATTGAAATAAAATTTGCGATACACGTTCCATAAATAGTAGTAGTGGTTTCTATGTACAGCTGAATACACGATTTCTGACGAGGGGTTGCAGATGTAGAGTACTCCGGGGTATGATACACATAAACTAGTGCCCAGCACCCTTTTCGAAAACAGTGATAGATTCGACTTCGTCAAAGTTGTACAATGGCTTGAGGACCGCATTCCTTTGGAAAAAGACCCAGCGCTTGATCCAGTACGGCAAGAAGACCGACATCTGGTAACCTGCGTGCTTGCTGGTGGGCACGGCAAACACGTAGTCCAGTTCTTCTAGAGTTCGTTGTTTCGTTTCTAATGAAACGGTCAGCCAGTGAATTCAGAGTGTCGTAGAATTGACGTACCAGGCACGAGCAAGAAAATCATCACGAAAGCAACGCAGTTGAGGCCGGCGTAGAAGCCGAAAGCTAAGGAGAGCGTTACATGGAAACCTCAAAGGGAGAAATCGACGACTTGCCTCCGGGAGAGCCGAGAGCACCAAGCATACGCGGGAACGTCAAACCGAGGACAGAGGCCCAGAACAAGTTCGTAGAGACAGCCCATGCCCTAAAAAATTATCTTAGAAACTTTTCAGGTGTGGAAAACATATAAACTTACATTCCCATTTCACGATGTGTCAGAGGGAAGACTTCAGCGGAATAAGTGAAGGGCACTGGCCCTTCTCCAGGTGAATAGAAGGCTAACCGATAATCATAAATGGGAGATTATATGAAAGAGCATCGATACACACCGGCGAACAAGAAGACGAACAGAGCAATGAGAGGTACCTTTGCTCCGTTGCCGGTCGGGATATAGAAACAGAACCCTGCAGTGAGCAATGTCCAGGCCATATTTGGGAAAGTGAACAGTAACAGGTTGCGACGTCCAAATGTGTCAATAGTCTAATTTTAACCATTAGATAAACCGCATATCGAAATGGAAATTCCAACTTACCCAAACAGCGGGGAAAGCAAACACCCAGTTCACAAGACCGAAACCCCATGAAGCCAACAAAGAGTTGAGCGTGGAGTAACCGGCCTCAGAGAAGATCGTAGATGAGTAGAAAGAAATGATGTTAATACCGCACATCTGTTGTGCGATCATGACGACCCAGCTGGCGAGTGTAGCACGACGGATACGTGGGATGGTGAAAAGCTCCATGAAGCGACCAAGGTAAGTGGATCCTTGAAGGACTGCGAACTCTTCGGTCAGCTGGGCGTGGACATAGTACATATCACGAGCTGCTTGGAGAGGGCTATTGCGGAGACGGCAGAAAGACTTGTATGCCTCTCTGTAGCGACGCTTCTTCATTAACCAACGAGGAGATTCTGAGAATGACAGTTAAGCTTAGAAGTTCTACTAGACGACTAATAGACTTACCGGGGCAGAAGTAAATTCCCATCGTCAATGGTACAGCCGGTAGGAAGGCAGAAGCGATTTGTAGTCGCCACGCAATGGTACCAACATGATAGAAAACCAAGTTTGCAGAGAACCCGAGCATGATACCGAAGGCAGTCTAGTAGTATGCAGGTTGGGAACCTCAATAGCACTACAACGTTTGACGTCACTTACCCACATCTGCCAGCACATGACCAAACCACCACGGATATTAGCAGGGACATTCTCAGCAGCGTAAACAGGCGAAGTCGAAGCTTTCGGACCCATTCCCAATCCAAGCAGAAGACGACAAACCTATCATGGCATTTAAGAACTGATAACCAAAATTAGACGGGAAACTTACGAAGAGTTGTGGCCATGTCTGGGTAAAACCTTGACCTAACACACTGACGATACAGAAGATACCACACCAAAAGAGCGTCCCTCGCCGACCAAAAAAGTGATTCAAAGGATCGGTTAACCAGCAACCAATGAGACATGACGCAATGTATGGACTAAATGTATATCATAAGTATTGTTGATGATAGAGTCAAATAAGTTGAATACCCAGAATTGATGAGTCCGATAATCCATTGGTTGCGAGCTGCTTCCGGGCCGCTGTCAGGTATGCCGAACTGTTGCGGGAAGCTAAGGTTAGCTCCGTTTGATCCAGTCTGATCCCATCCCCTGATAATGGATCAGAACGTGCGGAGCGGAGGGGGAAAAGTAGATGGCTTACTGTACGGCAGCAGCAAGACTGCAAATAATGACGGTCATGTAGAGATCCCGAGGCTGCCTCCATTTATCTGATAGTAGTTTTAGTCTATGCGCCAGCAGAGAATGGATGGCACTGACGTGTGGTTTCTCGGCGAATAATCTCCCTGTCAGTCTCGTCGAGTTCTGGGATATTTTCAAAATCTTTGGGATTCTGTGCCAACAAAGCACCCTTTCGCAAGTCTGGAAGAATATCTTCCATGTCCTTCTCATGTGCAAACTGCTCTACTTGTCGCAAAAGTTCGTCTCTTGGAATGCCATAGAGGGGGTTTTGAATTCTGTGGGTAAACGAACGATAAGCATTGAAACTCTAACTCTTTGGCCACGCGTACGAACTTTGCTTGCACGTTATTTGCAAGGTCGGCACGATGTTTCTCGTTCTCCTGAATGGAGCCTTTGTCGTCGTATGGCATGGTCGTTAAACAAGTAGGCGTCAAGTGAGAAGGGGTGGAAGAAGGGGGCCGTTCTAACGGTTTTGCTCCACAAACCATCCAATTATATACCGCCCATTTTTGTTTCGATCAATTCTTTTGACATGCATCTTGATCTCAAGCATTACGGAAAGGCTTCTTCGGTAAGCAACCGGATGATATCTCCATCAGGCTACCATCAAACCCGAAGCGATGAGAAACAATGAGAAACCATTCGCTGGCACGAGACCAATTCATTATTTTCAAGGATATCAGTACAGCACGCACGTATTCCTGTGATCTATCTGCATTATGCGTTCCCGCAGTCGCAGAACGATACGCCCGTCTTAATAGCGCATCTGTGGAGAATCACGCTTAGCCTTCCTAGGCTAGACGGCTTACATACCTGTTGTCCTCTAGCTCATCGCGAGAAGCTGACTCAAACAACCAGGCACGCCGGTTAAGCCAAAATCTTTTGCCTCATGCAGCCGCAGGAAGCCGAGGTCCATGTGCCACTGCTCAATACGCCGTGGAACCCAGAAATACATGTGGAGCACCTGTATCAGCCTGTGTCGCTGAGTCAATTAGAAAAAAAAGAGGGGCACGCGGTACCTGCTGGTACCTGTCGCGTCGTATGAGGTCGTGTGAGGTCGTATGAGGTCGTATGTGATTCCAGGTGATTCCTAAGCCCGTGGGGTGATTTCTCCGGCAAGAAAACGTTCCGTGTGGAGATTACGGGGAAATGATCCGGGCCGAATCACTTTCCGTCACTTCAGTTCGTTTTTCAAGGTGAAGTGTAGAGCAACCGTTACATTGCCCGTCTACCCCGCCTCCTCATACCTCCAGCCTCATCTCTAAACAAGTACGCTCGTGGGTCTTGCAATCAAGCCACCCTTTCCCCCTGCGTTTTGATGCATGATTATGATTGAGAGGTGGAGCTCTTGAGAACTTGCATCGCCCGCCGCAAAATACGGGTAAACAACTGCAGCCGCGTCCTGCTGCGCAAAGCCTTGGTTTGTTCGCAGTGCAGACCCTTATCAAGGCTGTCCAATCCATTATGCTGCTTTTAGCAGTTGACGATAGTTAGCTCCAAGTTGGAGCTTGATATTCATAGCCCACGAGCATGATTGGCACGACTTGACGTGCACGCCGGAGGATTAGTAATCACTATGAAACCGGACGCCGGTTAACTTGAAGTCCAAAATGAATTCGGAAAAAACATTTGGACTCCATCATTGTGCGACAATCATCATTTCGTCGTCCATGTGACCCAGGGGGGCCAGGGCACAAGCTCGCTAAACACAAACTGGTCGCTCGACGACTCCTGTTCTCTCCTGTTACATATAAGTCTCTTTCGCGGATCACGAGCACGGCTGACCGCGCGCGAACGTCTATTCAAGCACAAAAGTGAACTCTACGCTGCTCTTGGCTTCTTCTTCGGCGGTAGGCCATTCCCCTCTAATCTACGAGACTTTTTATTTGCAATACGCTGCAACGCTTTTTTGGTTTCTCCCTCAGGAAAAGCAGAAAGATCAAAGTAACTTGAGGCAAGTTCCAGTAACCTAGTCAACAGTCAATCACGTTAGGCCTCGCCAAATGGAATAGATAGACATACCAGTCTGGTTGCACTTCAGACACAGTTCTAATAAAGTTACGTGTCGTAAGCACAAACTCGTTGAAGATTACCCATTCAGGCTGAGTATCCAGTCCACATGATGGGTGCAATGCGACGACCTGTGGCAAACATCACCCCCGTTTCACACTTTACCCATTTAGGACTTACCTGATGGTCCTTCACAGTCGTGTACGATCCTTTCTCACCCTCTTTGTGTGCAACTTGCGCGAAGAATCCGCATACGAGTGCCTTTCGTATATTCAGATATAATTTCTTTTCATCTTCAAGCGATAAGAGGTCGATTTCAGATCGCTCCATAACGCGTTGCAGCTGACTACGGACGTTATCCGCCTGCGCAAGTGCTCTTTGTGCGACGTAATTCTGCCAAGCCCAGTTCTTATTATACAAATCTGGTGAGCGGATCAGTTGAGGATCCAGGAGTAAATCGTAAATCGTAAGATGACCTACTTTGCTGGTACTGATTATAGACATTTAGAAGTGTAAGATGATCCCCATCCGGTACAGTGAGCTTGGCCTTTGCAGCATCAGCTTCACGTCTTTGATTATTCGGCCGAAGCCAGATATTTGGTACTAGAAAAGCAACTTATTAGTTCCATTCATAACGATAATTTTGATATAGGGTACCAGATAACATCGCAGTAATCGTTAGAATCTCATTACTGCATTTGAACTCGGGACTACTAATCAACAATTTCGATAGCTGGGTAATGGCGTCAGATCACGAAAACACCTTCCAAGACGAGTGAAAGGGAGCCCACCTGTGGATCAAGAGGGAATTCCGCCATCAGCTTCCCAAGAGCTGTCAATGCACCATCGTCATCTATAGCCGCTAAGAAATTGAGTAGCTCCAAAGCGCGCATGAGCGTCTCAGGTGCAGGAGCGTCAACATAGTCAAAGTGCACAAGATCCTAAAAGAACGGATCAGCCACGAATCGAGTGTGAACCCACACGAGAAACCCACCTTGATGCCCAACTTCATCAACTCAAGGACCGTGTTGCTCAAATTACTCCTCAAAATCTCGGGATGCGTTTGTTCCTCAAGCTCCTTCATGAAATCCTGCTCGGTGTAGAGCCTAAAGCACTTCCCGGGCCTTGTCCGGCCAGCACGCCCTGACCTTTGTTGCGCTGAAGCTTTCGATATAGGGCTGACAAGCAAACTCTCTACCCTGATCCGAGGATTGTACACCTTTTGCTTGGAGAATCCGGGATCCACAACGTATACGATCCCATCGATCGTAAGCGATGTCTCCGCAATGTTCGTTGACACCACGATCTTGCGTCCAGGCGCTCCGTCCGGAGTTCGTGCCGGTGGCGCAGGGTCAAAGATGCGTTGTTGCTGCTGCGGAGGAAGAGAAGAATAGAGTGGTATGCAAATTAATGGACCAACGGATGAATCCGAGCTGGTGAGGTCGTCCGCTTCAATTTTGATCTTTCTACACGACTCTTCAATTTCCTTCCTCTCCAGTAAGGAAGAGAAGGATGTCGCCAGGGTCTTCTGCGCGGTGGATCATGAGCACAGTGCGAATCGCAGCTTCGACGTAATCAGGCTCGGGCTCCTGAGTGTAAAATACTTCTACGGGATGCGTGCGACCGGGGACCTTGAATAGAGGGGCCGTCTGCTCGGAGTGAAGCCCGAAGTACTTCTGGAATTTGAGAGCATCCAGAGTCGCAGACATGACAATAATCTTCAAATCAGAGCGCTTCTTGGCAAGGGATTTCAGTAAGGCCCATGAGGATATCGGTGGCTAATGTCCGTTCGTGTGCCTCGTCAAGGATGATGGTGGAGTAACGCTCAAGGTTGGGATCGTTCATCGCTTCACGGAGTAGCATACCGTCCGTCATGTACTTGAGGAAGGTCGTCCCCGGCTCTGTCATATCTTCGAAACGGATTGAGTACCCGACTTGACGACCAAGTTCAACTAAGGACGAAAAAAAAACGTGTCAATTGCAGAATAACACTGTACGGTGAGTCCACGCACCATCCATTTCATCGGCAACACGTTTTGCCACTGACATGGCCGCGACTCGTCTGGGTTGTGTACAAGCAACCAACTTGCCCCTCGTGTGCGGTAAATCGGAGTACACGACAAATTGCGGTATCCTACACGCCATATGAGTCCTTGTGCACGTTCGAAAAAGCATGGGAAACGTACTGTGTTGTCTTTCCTGAACCAGTTTCGCCGACCATGACTATAATCTGGTTTTCACTGAACTAACCCATGATGATCAGTTTATAAGTGTCTTCGCGTCGAGAAAACAATGCGACGACGAGGAGGGTCGGCCTATTCCTAAAGGAAGCAGAACTCAAACCCCTCCCCAAATCGAGGCATGCAACACACCGCATACCATTTTGTAAAAATCGTCCATCTGCGTAAAGACCGGTAGCTTCCTTCGTGTTTCCAGTATGTTCCTGTATTGCGATGTGTGAGGCTGCTTCGTAAACGGATTTATGTCGTGTTCCTTGAGAATAATCATTTCAGAGATTGCCTGACACGAAGTGAAAAGGAAAACTCACCAGCGCTTTCCGTACTTGCTCGCCCTTGACTTTCCGCGGCAGAAAGCCATATAGGGGCTCTTTTGTGGATGGGTCAACCTTTGAAGATGTTGGAACTCTTCTAGCGGACATGGTGGTCGCCATATTGTGGTGGATTGACTTGACTCAAAATGTCATTGGTCACGGTCGATTACTAATCTGCACAGCCACACTACCCAAAATAGTACACTCACTTTGCCATTCCGCGTGCTACGAACGTAACTTTATCATTGGAACACAGAAACAAACTATTTCACAGAAATGCCCGCTTATAGCAGCTTATAGCCCCTTGTAAGTCTCTTATAACATTGCAACGCGTCACGCGTCACGGCGCTTGTGTCTCTCTCCATGGCCGACCGACGTAAAGGCACTGCACGAACGATATTCAAGACGCTCCTAAAGCCCCTTATTAAGAGGCACAAATCAGCCAGCGCCTCGGCTAGCTCGTCGAATTCAACTCGGGTTTCCATCTCCTACGCATCTGGCGCTCACGATCCTAGTGCAGGGCCGACGGGTTCAAGTAAGTATATTGGTCCCATCTTAGTTTTATCCGACTCAAACACTCTCCAGGCACCGATGCTACCTTGAATCAGGGTATGGATTTCTACCTCACAGATCTACCGGACTCAGCCTACCATCCAGGTCCTACCACCCCCTTCCAGTCAGTAGAACATCTTTCATCAAGCATTCCGGATCTGCGGGGTTCCGCTGTTCAAGGTGGGATTGCAGTACGCTCGGTCGTCGCGTCTGAGAATTGACTTCGAGCACGGCCGCGAAATCCGACTCGTAATGAAGAACCAGCGTCGACCCATTCTCAAACGCCAGTCTCGGATTGGAAGGCGACTACAACAGAAGGTCTTGGAGTAGCTTCGCGGTTCATGCAAATGCTTCTCAAGAAGGTGCCGGACTGTGTCGGTACTAATCCAGTCAAGGTGGCGTTCTCCATTGCCAAGGCTATCATCGAGATAAAAGATGTGGGTCGTCGTCTCTGTATCTTGAGCACAGACTGACTATTATCTTAGGCGGTCGGAGACAACAAGGACGAGCTTGAACAACGTCTCGTAGAAACGGCAAATAGAATCCTAGCTGTGGAGAGAACTATAACTATTGGTATTCCGGAGGCTGCCGAACAGGAGATGGAGAGACTCAAACAGTACGTCGTCCTCCTTGCGCTAAGTGGTATGTCATGACGAGCACGTCACCGTCTAGGATCCTTCAGGAAGAAATGAAGAAGTTGAAGGACCTCGCCAGTAAATCGCTGGTCGCACAGACGCTAGACCATGAAGAATACCAGAAGAAGATCAGGAAGATTTTTGAATGCGTAAATGATGCTACGATGTCTTTCCAGGTGCATGCTCTTATATTCATCTAAGCTTATGTATTGACTCATTGTTCGTTCCGAGTTCGAAATGTCGAACAGCATCCAGAAAACGGCGAACATGATACACGGCGACATCAAGGCAAGTATCTCGGTTTCCTGGCTTGTGACCGTCACTGATTGATTGAACAGAAAGCGGCCCTGGAACGTCTGCGTCCCTCCGAGAAGGCTGACCACAAAACTGTTCTCGAAGAGCAGGGCGTGAAGCGTGAAATGTGCACGGACGGAACGCGTGTCAAGATATTGGGAGATATTATCAAATGGGCTAATGATCGCTCATCTGGAAGCCCGCGTGTCTTCTGGCTGACTGGTCCAGCTGGCTCCGGCAAAACCACAATTGCGTATACCATAGCCAAACGTTTCGAGAAGGATGGTGAAGCCAACGAGCTCACCGTCTTGGGCGGCAACTTTTTCTGCTCACGACAATACCAAGAAACGCAAGGCCAGACCCGTATCCTTCCCACCATCGCCTACCAGCTTGCTCGTAAATGCAAATCGTATGCAAACGCTTTGCATGTTGCCGACAAATTCGACGCAGTCAATCACGACGTCTCCTGCCAGATAAAGAGTCTTCTTCTTGGACCTTGGCAACTGTCCGAAGCGACACGCTCCCCTAAACTACCACCCTACCTCATTGTCATCGATGCTCTCGACGAGATCATGGACAACGGAGGGTCAGCATTTCTGCGTGACCTACTTACAGCAATCGACGAATTTGATCTCAGAGGCTTGAAGTTTCTCGTGACGAGTCGTTCAGATCCTAAAATTGTTACACTCTGCCAGTCCTTCGTGTCCGAGGCTGTCTGTCGTCTACAGGATGTGCCGGTAGAAAAGGCGAAGTCAGACATCAAGACGTACTTGAACATCAAGCTGCCAATGCTTGCCGGCAATCCAAAGCTGGCCAAGGTTGGACAACAGGCAGGCGGTCTGTTCATCTACGCTGCCACGGTGGTGAGGTACTTGACCCCGGATGACTCGATCTCCATTGCAGAGCAGATCGAGATGCTTGATGATCTCCTTTCCAAATCATACGAACCGACTTCTGCAAGTGATGCTACATTATTAATTGACATATTATACCGGCAAATTATGCACGACGCCTTTTCAAAGTTCAAAGGAAAGCTCTTGACTCGCCGATTGCGTATCCTATATACCTACCTATGTACGGCTGAACGCACATCCACCTCTACCGTTGCTGCACTCATCGCAGACAATGATAATAAAGCCGCGCGGGCCGTTCTGGACAATCTCCATGCCGTGCTATATACCCAAGGCGATCGGGTTTTTTGGTACCATGCCTCGTTCCCCGACTTCATTTTTGATCCAGCCCGGTCAAACTTCAGCGTTGGTGAGAAGAACTTTTCGTTTTCGTGTAACGAACCAGCCCACCACAATCTTCTTGGTGAATCTTGCTTCGGCGTCATGAAGTCCGGTTTGCGATTCAACATGGGTGATATAACTTCATCCTTCCTGTTCGACCGCGACAACGCCGCTGCGCTGTCTAAGCATGTTGACCAGAACATCAATGATGTTCTTAGGTACTCATCTCGCCACTGGACTCACCACTTGCCGTCACCCCAGTCAGCGATCAATACTGATAATCTTCGTTGCTGCATTTCGGAGTTCCTCCAAATTCGTGTCCTGTTCTGGATCGAGGGTATGAATTTACTTGGATTATGCAATCAGTGTACCCCAATGCTTCAGCATGCACGTCAGTGGGTATTGAAGGTATGGATTGCAAGGCTTGAGTTGTCCTGCAAGAACTAACGGTGTCGGTCAGTGCGGGAACAGTTATTCGGAATTGGCACGTGACCTTCGTGAAGCTGCCAATTTTGCTACCTATTTTGCTGGGAGCCCGGCTGCCGATTCGACACCGCATCTGTACATCTCGGCGTTGGCAACATGGTTGCGGGAAACTAGTCTCTCTCGGAAGTGGAAAAACCAATTCACTCGCATCCCTGTCTTTACGCATACCAAAGGCAGTAGTATTGATTTGCCATTGATGACGGTACCAGCTGGGGGAATAATCTTGGCTGTTGCATTTTCAGGGGACAGCACGCGGATTGTGTCTGGCTCGGATGACGGCTCTGTGTGGGTGTGGGATGCGTCGACAGGTGTGGAGCTGAAGGAGCTGAAGGGCCACACCAACTGGGTCAGATCGGTCGCGTTTTCGAGCGATGGGACGCGGATTGTGTCTGGCTCGGATGACAAGTCTGTGCGGGTGTGGGATGCGTCGACAGGTGTGGAGCTGAAGGAGCTGAAGGGCCACACCGGGGAGGTCAATTCGGTCGCGTTTTCGAGCGATGGGACGCGGATTGTGTCTGGCTCGGATGACAACTCTGTGCGGGTGTGGGATGCGTCGACAGGTGTGGAGCTGAAGGAGCTGAAGGGCCACACCTGGTCGGTCAGATCGGTCGCGTTTTCGAGAGATGGGACGCGGATTGTGTCTGGCTCGGATGACAACTCTGTGCGGGTGTGGGATGCGTCGACAGGTGTGGAGCTGAAGGAGCTGAAGGGCCACACCGGGTCGGTCAATTCTGTCGCGTTTTCGAGCGATGGGACGCGGATTGTGAGCTCGGATGACAAGTCTGCAAGTGTGGGATATGTTGATGAGTACTTTCCTTGGAATCTGACAAACACAAATTGGATTATTTCTTCTCAGCGGCAAAACTACCTTATGTGGGTGCCACAAGAAGTTGGATTGCTTTCATCTTTCAATATCCTCATCATTTCTCGTTCTGGATTTGCCACTGTTGACTTTTGTCAGGCCATGATAGGTCTTGGTTGGGTTCACTGTTATACACCATAGGTCATCAGGATTTTTGGCTTAAAATAGTACGTTCCACACTATCTCAAGGTCACCACGGGTGATGACGAAGGGAGAGGAAAGGAGGATGAGATTCATAGTGGTAGAGTGTACTATGTACAAGATTATCGCAAGACTGACTCCCCAGTCTCGTAGTACAGGGCTGTATATATACACTAACTACTACGTCAAAACGAAACAAACCGGTTGCAGCTCGACGGTGAGAGTCTAGTAGTTCCAGGCTTTTCAACTCTACCGCATCGGTTATCTTCTCGAGCTCCCTACCGCAACTTCGACTTTCCTCCTTCCCTCACGGACCCATCCGAATGGAACCTCTCTCTATGCCAACAGAGGGTCACCCGTACTCCATAGCCGCTCGTCCAACGCACGGTACGCTTGGATCTCTCCTTGGCTGCTGGCAAAATTCAAATCCAGTAGTCCATCTTATGGTCCAGATACAGACCGACTCGTTGTGGGTCGCAACCTTTCTTTCGCATCGCGCCCGTGTCAAAAATCCATACTCCCTGACTGGGTGGATGAACGCCATATCTGTCCGCTTTGCTGTGAACGGGGCATCCTCTCACGCTGACGATGGCAATAGAACTTGGGAATCTCGCTCACTTTTGCCAACGTAGTTGGATTGGACGTTGAAAAAGAGCAGGAAAAGTCGAGGAGTGTGGTGAGTAGTGCTTTTTTCGTTGTCTTTTTTTTCGCTCAAGTTACGTTACTTAAGGTTACAGGAACCTAGTGTGAAACTAAACATGAATAGTGACGCGTTGCAAGTACCAGAAGATCCGACGTGGCTCAGTACTCTCGTCACCTCTCCCGGCTCCCCTATCGTCCCTCTGCTCCTCAAGCTAGCGTACAATGGTAGTTCACTCAAGTTCTCCATCGAGAAGTGATACAACAGTGGGAGCTAAAGATCCCTCGCATCAAAAATCACGCTCTATCGCGTGTATTGTTATAGGCAGCGAGCAAGCCCGCCTGATCCACTGAATGGCAGGGTCTATTTGAGCCCGGCGTGGGCCTCCTGGGCCCAGGGGTGAGACATAGATAAACACCCGCTGCCAGAGTTGCGGTGTGGAAAAAGCAAGAGACCGCCAGAGTGAACAAACCGCACAGAATATGAAAGGATGTGTTAACGCCGGGTCAGGGTAAATTTGCGGCCTCTCGCGAACCTCCTCGTCAGTGGGCAGGGCAAGAATAAATATTTCGCAGAGGAGCTCTGGAGGGAGACTATAGATAGGCGATGCATGGGCGGACGACTCGGGAGAACTGGCACGAGAACTGGTGACGGGGCTGTTGTTTCCTAGAGACATGGCAACGGCACCACGGACTTCACTGGCATTCCCTGACTGAACAGTGTGCAAATGATTCGAGTGAGTATCCCCGCGAGTAGTACGCCGAGCTCGTTTTGCCTTTGAATTGCGTTTTCGATTCCGACGAGGCATCTCTACTGACTGAAACAAAAAATGAGTTGTGACTGAAGTACTGTGACGTCACTTAGACTTCAAATAGGGGCATTAGTACTCCCGCCCCATTTTTCAATGTAATCCATAGCCATGTACGCCAGTAGCGCAGAATAATACAGCGCAACAGTTACATCTCTAAGCCTTCAAAAATATACTTCATCATAGATGTAAACGATGATCGCGTAAAAAGACCCAACGGTGATGGGACGCTTACTTCCCAGGCGTTGAGTTCCAAGAATAGTAAGTTACCGCTTTGGACACGATGTAACCAGCGAGATTTCAGCTTCCAATGCGCAACTTCGTGTTTCCTGTAAGTATTGCTCTTGCTCATGGCGATCCCAGCCGCTCATAACACAGTCATCGAACAAGTGGGCCATGCAAAGGGCGACATCCGGCTCCCCTGATACTAGCCAACATCCCAGCATCAGCTACGAATTTTTTCGCTTCCGTATCAAGTCCTGCCGAAATTCTGTCCTCGAAGCTCGTCTCTAGAATCCAAGGAATTGATGCATGATTCAATTGCTGGTTCTCCACCGCATCTGTCCAGCTACATAGAGTATATCGTCCCCCAACCTCCTCGACCTCCTTCCTTCACTCTCACCTCTCCCAACTTAAAGGCTGGATCTGGAACCACTAGTGCTACAAACGCGGGGGCGTCAGTTTCAGCGTAACGTAGAAACCATCCGAACGAAGGCCCGGCTCACCCTCATCCACCGCCAATCCCTTCTAACCACCATCCTCACCACCTGCCCAAACACCCCCTCCCACTCGACAACCCCTCGGAAAGCCGCGGCTGGATGGCCCGGCTCTTGGCTTCCTCTGCGCAAGCCGAGCCCTACAGAGCCGTTCAGCGACTTCGAGGGCCCTGGAGCTGGGGCACGACGGCTTGTAGCAGGGCCCTGCACATTACTACCGGTGTTTCGCCGCTCCATCCACTCTCTAGTCTTACTCAAATAGACTGTGGTACACCATCCCCAACGTCGCCAGGACCTGGGCCAATGCGGTCGTCGTTCCTATACACCTGCGCAAAGGCCAAACCTTCAAGTAGGGTAACTGCGGACAGCTGCGCGAACGTGCACCTCATACTACGCAGGACCTAGTTACAAAGGGTCTCCAGTTCACGGAGCGAAGGAAGCGTCAGGCTAAGATTGGGTGTGTATGCGTGCTTTTCGTGAAGCTTCCACTGAGCAGTTATCTAGTTATCTTTGATGACCGCAAGGCACCCAACATCTGTTGGATATCAAGATATAGTCCACACCTAGTCTGCAACACATCGCGTCCGCTACTTCAAACAACCCCCCCGCCTGACTCTACTGGCCATAGCAAGAAGCATCGCTCGCCTTGCCAACGAATCGTTCGAGAGAGAGCTCCATAGCTTCGAGAAGAATGTCGCCGCCAATACGGGATAGTGTTCGGCGCAGATTTTAGTGCGACGGGAGGGGTATGCACCTGAATCTTACGTTTCTTCAAACAATGCATCGTTTCACGGTCAGAATGCACGCATATATACTCCTTTTTAAAAATGCGAGACGAGACGACAACGCACATGCTAAGCCTCTCTGCCACACACACCAAACCGGATCCACCGCCACTGCACATCCATCCTCTCACTCCTATCCTCATCCCTTAACGGCAGACTCTTCTTCCCATCGATCTTGATATCGCCCTTCCCACTTCGCCCAACTAGTTCAGCTTCATACGTCCCATATACACTTCATGGGGCCACCATGCCGCCACCGCCATTACCTCTCCGACCACAAGCACAGGCACCACCAACATCGCAAGCCTCCATTCACGATCTCAAGAAAACTCTGGGTCCCCGTTCTCCTCCTCCAAAGTAAAAAACTGTCTGGTCAGTGTCTGCGTCGTCTGGTCTAGTTATGAAACCTGATCTTGATGCACAGTCACTGCCGATGCCCCGTGGCTGATTATCCACCGCCCAAATCATTCGTTCCTACCATTCCCACTTCACCACCTCGACCCGAAAACCACCTGAACGAATAGACTACCTCGCCTCAACCCTCTGGACCATCTTAACTGGGTATCAATGCCTCACCCTCATAACTTGCCTCCTCGCCTGCTGAAGGCTCTGCCCCTGCTGAGCGTGCAGCATTCGGAGTAATAAAGAAAAAAAACGTTACACGAAATGGAAGCAACATATCTAAAAAACACATCTGAGACTCGAACTTTCAAAGTTGCAATGGCCCGTTGCTCCCTGTAGCGAAACAATTAACATTACACGGCGAAAAACTGACACACATACGTATTCTTGCTGTGGATCTCGAGTTGTATGGGAGACGCGCAGTTTGGTAGGCGCATTGCGACGGCATTGGAGTGGATGACACTCGAAGAGACGAAAAACGCTGGGACGGATTTGCAAAAACGGCACAGATACTCGACTTGGCCCGCGACAAAGCTACTCGACTTGTTTCGCGACAAAGCTAAAATGTTGAACTATTCGGTACCGGAAGCTCAAAAAACTCGCAGAAAATCTGTACTTCTCACAGTCCACTGGCGTACTATCCTTTCCCTCCAACTTCTCCTGTCCCGCCACTCCAGCCCCTTCCACCGCTTCTATAGACTGCTTCTATAGTGAGAGTTAGGCCACGCCATTCCATTCTGTTAGGCTATTCCCATGTATCTCTCCCCAGAGTCCCGACAGAGGGACATATCATCGACGCAAACTGGGTAGTGCCGAACCCCAAGGTTGACGAGAAGTGAATTTCGATGCGAGGTCGCAGAGACAACCATCGAACACTTCAGACTCCAAGTGAACGTCAGGCATCTTATATATCGCATTCCTACGACGCCGCACGCCACTTGATATATGTTTCTTAGTTTCTATCACGCACGGTACTACAGACTCGGTGAAGGCCCTGGCTAGAAAGAGTCCGATCATTGAACCTCTTCGTATATTAGAACCTTCGTAATAGAATTCTCATTTCCCGCGAAGGCCGCGCGATCTCCTGCCATCCTCGTTTCCTTCCCTTGCGCGAGACGGTGTGAACGTGGACTAAAAGTAACAAGATTTGCCGCCTGTGCAAATATTGGCACGCTGAGAAACAGATGAGCAAAGTATGACAATGACGCACTCGTCTCCCTGTATTAATAACAACCCCGGGACTTCAGAAGGAAACTGCCCTAACAGGGAAACTTCCACCACAAAAGTCGTATGCATGGATAGAATATGAGAACAAGATGATCGTGATGCCGATACCGACAGGCATGCTGAATAGATTGACGCGTATAATACTAGCACGCTGAGCAGCCTGAGCCCATGGTTTCGTCTCCTGTACTGGGGTTGCAAACAAGCAATTTGATTAGCATTGGTGCGGTATCGTAAGGTGTCCGTGTTCGCGCTCTGTCCAGCGGGTCCCAAACATTGAATGACGCGTGTCGTGACTAGTGGAAAATGGCGCTATCACTGTTAATCGTGATGTACATCATAAGAGCGATGGAGGAGCGACCTTGAATCGCCCGTAATGAGAGGAAGAATAGCGTAATGTTTCCTTCCGGCCTTTTTTTGGTATGCACAGAATCCAGCGTCGAATGCATAGGGCGTTACGCGCCGTGTTGTTGATGTGTTTGAACTATCTGGTCATCAGGTGAGCGTTATTAAAGCACAGAGCAACGATGATCACTATGTTGCCAAGCTCCCGGTCGACTCCACAGCTCTTGCTTCCCATGTTGAACACGAGTCTCCATAGCGCCACTGCAGCTTCATCGCCTCAATTGGTGCTTCACAGTCTTTCCCCACGTACACATTATCTTCCTCCAAAACGCGATAGATGCTGCATATAAGGGGATAAGCGATTCGATGCTCAAGCGCGTGAACCGTGTGGTGTCGCCGGTTGTCGATAATGATGACATGGCGTGGGTGATGGGTTATAACATAGCATCGGTGGTAAGCGGCATGACACATGCGGGATGGAGTACTTGGCATTGGGGGTGAGCTTTGGTGAGCAGTGGGAGGACACTGAGTTGAACGGCGGTCAGCGAGATTGTGGAGGCTGGGTGATAAGGGGCATGAGCGATAAGACTCTCGAAGCGACGGAAGAGAACACCCACTGCACTGCCATAGCCAAAGTGTTGTGAGCGGTCGTCGCCAGAGCGTGAGCGGCCGGAGCAGTCGTTGCTAGCAGAGGAACCAGAGATGGCGTCGCCGGAGCGGGAGCGGTGTCACTTTGTCAAAGCCAGGAGTGGCCAAAGCCGAAAACCTCAAGGTCGCTGCCACCAATTCACACGATTAGCCACTGAAGCTGCTCGTCAGAGCTACTCTAGACCGAGGAGCAGTCTTAGAATTCGACTTCGTCGGGCCAATTGGAGCAGCTCGCTGACCGAGGGCCATTCCAGGTGTCTCCAAATATGTCGCTTGATCAGGGCGGCCATGCTCTCCCATCGTTGCTATCTATTCTTAACGATAACAGTTTGAAGGTACGCAACATCGCGAAGCGGTTAGTACATGCACTCTGCTTAAGTGCCAGCAGCCCGGATCTTCTATCACGTCTGTCGTAAACTCAACAACTATCGATCTTTTGCGCAGACTATTATCCAGGGACGACTATGTCGACATTGCGGAAAAGATAAGAAACCGGGACTCAGATGTAATGAATCTGTTGGAATTCACACTGCATGTACTTCGTCATCGTTACCTATCGAATCCGGATGCAAACATGGATATCGGCCGGCGAGCAAGACGCTTGATGTTCAAAATCATATCAAAGACACCCGTCGTGCCACGGTCCTTCATCGTGACTGGAGTTAGTATGCCGGACAAGCGCGACTACATAGGTCGCGGCGCTTATGGCAATGTTTTTAAGGGCGAACTTTGTGGCACAGTCGTTGCATTAAAAGTGCTATACAAAAATGATGCTAACAACCTCGTAAGTTTTCAATGTCTGTTCTTGAGTCGTCGTTGTTTATTCTCTCTCCAACAGGCCTTTTGTCGAGAGGCATTAATGTGGGGATCCCTTAAGCACAACTTCGTGCTACCATTCATAGGAATCCACAAAGAGGAAGATGGAATGGCCTTCCTTGTCTCGCCATATATGAAGAATGGGACTCTAGCCCAGTGGCGGAAGAACACAAATCCATTGGTACCCCAAATAACGGAACGTGTACGGTTTTTTCTTCCTTTGGCTCTTCATTGATGCTTACTCGAGAAAGATACTGGAAGTTGCCCAAGGCATAGAGTACATTCACTCGGAAGGTGTGGTTCATGGTGATATACGTGGGGTACGCTACCTAAAACGCGTTATTGAAATGCTAACTTTTCTTTTCAGGAGAATGTCCTCTTGGATGCTGATCTTCACGTTCAAATCGCAGATTTCGGATTGACCAGACTCTTGGATGCTACCAACACCCGATCTGGAGCAAAACATCTCAACTTTGCAGCCCCAGAGTTATTCGGATGCCCAGAGGACGCCGATGACCTGTCAGCTGAAGATCCGTTAAGAACGCAAATGTCGGATATCTATGCATTTGGATGTATCTATTATGAAGTGCGTCGCAGAAACATGCTAGCATTGTCTCTGAATTTCCTAGATCCATTACGATAGCATACCCTTTGCCGGTAGACAGGAGATACAGGTTGTGACCCTCGTCTCTCGAGGTAAACGTCCACCTCGACAAGATGAGCCACCTTTGAGTGACGAGGCATGGAAGTTGATTCAGCAGTGCTGGGTGACGGAACCGCTGAAACGACCAAGAATGAAAGATATTGCAGAGCAGATGAATGCAGTCTCTCTCCATGAAAATCCGGCATATTACAGCTGGTGGCAGGCACCACAGGCAACTATAATACCCACTGACTCGGAGGGCCCTATCTGGGACATAAAGACACTCTTGCACGAAATCAACGCACGACACGATGACTGGGTGGTGGATGATTGTGAGATAGGACCTTTTCCAGGCTCCGCCATCGTCGAGTCCGATGTGAATTGTACGGACGACGATTTTGAGCAATTAGATATGCTTGGTGATGGTACCAGAGGTATTGTGCACAAGGTAATAGAGAAACGATCAGGGAAGATCATGGCACGTAAAACAATAACCACGCACGATGCGCCAATGAAACAGCTTCTACGGGAACTGCAAAACATTTCTTCAAACAAGCATCCCAACATTGTTTACTTCTTCGGAGCATATATGTCGCCTTCCACCGGCGAAATCAAGATCCTAACAGAGTTTTGTGAAGGAGGTAGCTTAGATGCTGTCTGCAAGGAGATCAAGAAACTCGGAGCTGTTGTGGGCGAGATGGTCGTTGCTCGCATCGCTGAGGGTGTACGTGAACTGACGTATTTTCGTGACAATCATTAACTTAGACTATATTTTCCATTTAGGTTCTGCAAGGTCTCGCCTACCTCCATTCGAGGAAGACAATTCACCGGGATATCAAACCTTCCAATATCTTGTTATCTTTCGATGGCATAGTGAAATTGTGTGATTTTGGTGCTTCCGGCGAGCTTGTTGGCTCATTAGCTGGCACATTCATAGGAACAGCAATGTACATGGCTGTTAGTGGTAATCCTCTTCATCATTTACTTCGAGGCTGAGCCTTCGTATCCCATAGCCAGAGCGAATCAGCGGAGCAGATTATACCATTCGATCTGACGTATGGTCGATGGGGATTTCTTTACTCGAATTGGCGCAGAATCGCTTCCCTTTCCCAAATGATGTTGCACCGATTGAATTAATAATGCATATAACACGTGGAACAGTAAGTGGCATGCGACCAATAACATTAACAACCCCATTTCCTACCATCCTGCATAGCCACCTACACTGGAAGACGAACCTGGCATAACATGGAGCGATGAGATAAAGGACTTCATTAAACACGCGTTGGTATTTCCGGTTGGCACACACTATACTGTCGATTCTTATATCTTTCAGTTTAACACATGATCAAGCCATCAGACCTGCACCGAAGGAGATGCTGGTACACCCATGGATAGTTTATGCCATGAAGAAAGATGTTCATATGGCCAAATGGGTTCGCCAATTGTGGAAGGGAAAGAAGATCAAAAAGAGGTGTGTTAGTACCTGCAAAGAATGTGACAGATTCTGATCAAAAAGGCATTTAACCAGGTAAACATGGAGAGCATATGGCCATAATCGACACGGATACTTCCCACCGTCTAAAGCGATATTTATGTCTCCTCGCCGGTTTATATAATATGTGCACCTCGTCTAGAACCCAAACGGCGTCAAAGGTAGCTCCGGCAGGAGCTATTTGCTGGACAAACGGAAATAAGTTATCCATTCTTTGGTCTAAACAAGAACTTGAAACCTACTACTGCTACCGCTTTGGCCAACTACCTGAATACAGTTCAGAACTGGTCCCATACCTCTCACTTTTTTTCGGCCCGAAGAAAGCTTTGAATTTTCGGTGTTGTTGATCGATGCGATTGAGCAGTGTCTCGGGCGAATCAACATTCAAGACGCTGGTGATATTGATGCCAGTATTAGTCTTGTACTGCTGCCCCGCGGCTTCCCAAACGTCTGTGAATTGCGACTTGATCGTCATGGAGGCAGAGTCGATGTTTGGCTGACAAAATGAAAGTAAGTTGCCAGACTGCCGATCCAGTCAACGCGTTTCTAAAATGGTGGCCTAGCATATGCCGGTTCTATTCTGTTACTCCTGCACGATTAAGTAAAGGAGGCCCAGCATTCGTGAAGTCTCCACCCGACTTCTACTCTTTCGGGTGCACATCGGTGACTAAACGAACCAACGCCGCGCCCTTTACCAGCCACTCCCCGCTATTAGATCGCTCCTTGAGCCACCGAATGTTCTGCTGTTAAGCTGTCATTGCTGCCACCTTCGCCATCTTCACCGACGCGACTCCCACCAACGCGGGTCCAAAGGCCTTAGATATCATCGATATCATCAATGGTCGTGGCATCGCTGTCAAACCCCTTCGAGCTTGGAGTCAATATCGACATTACTGACAACTGGCGGCGAATCTCCTCTTTCGAAATATTACCTGACTGGTTGTTTTTTTCTCCTCAGACTACTTGTTGATAGAGGGACACTAATTTGACCATCTCGTGACGCTACTACGTGAATGTTTGCACTGCTCTCTGCCCTTGCCACAGGGTTTCTCCTCTTCAAGTCCTTGGGTCGTATGTGGACATTTATCAGCTGGGATTCTGGTACAGTGGACCCGTGATTCTCCTTGGATTTGATCTCTATTGTGTTAATATTTAGCGTACTGGGATGGCAGGATCAATATGTCGTCCGTAATTTCAATGGGCCTCTGAATATTTTTGGGGCGGATTCGCTAATTCCGAATGCAACGCGGACCCGCGCAGCGGTCGTTGCGTCGCGGTAGACAAGGCTGGAGTATGAGTCCGTGACACAGGTGATTCTGTTGCGTCCTCTATCGAATTCTTCTTCTCCGAACTTCCGGGCTGAGTCACCAATAAGGGTGCTGCCCTCAGGGAACAGGTGACTCCTGCCATGCCTTGAAGATCGACGGAATGGAGGCTTGACAGTGGTGGGTTGAGATATTCTCCCTTGGGATCATGATTACCCATTTGTTCGGCATCCTTTCCATCGTGCCACTCCCTTATCATAACAATGTCACTATTTTCAGGGAGTTATTCATCATCATTCAAGGCGCAAATTAAATGTGCCGCTCAACGAACGAATACTTAGCTTCAATAATGTATTCCTGGCCTGGGAATCAGCTAGGTGCACCGCGCAAGGCATTCCGAATAGCGACCCGCTGATCGCCGGATGGGTATGTTATGCATTGCATTTTGACACGTAATCTCGCATCATCAAAAAAATGGTCCATGCAATTACAAAATGCAAACTTGAAGATATACACAATGCTACAGACGTTAGAAGGAATGCAGTGATATTTGAGGCTTGGTCGAGGCCGATGCGGCAGAGGCCTTACTACCAATTGCTCGCCTGATTGATTGCTCCAATAAATCACGTTTCTATTGATCAAGCTTCGAAGCACCTTCTTTGAATGCCGCAGGAGAAGATGTAGCATACGATAATAGCTGTGTGGCCATCTGCGACCTCACAGGGTCGGTTGTCGACGGTTGTTAGTTCGACAATAGAAGCGACATCGTCGGCAGCAGGATGCAAAGTGCGCGCGTGCCTATAAACACTTTAGCAAAGTGCGAACAGCAGAGCAACCAACGTACGCTGATTCTCGGGGACGGAGGAGAAAAATAAGGAAAATACCTTCCAAACTTCGCCGACTGCGGCGATATGTGCTTCGCTGATATTCCCATCATTTACTAGAGGCGCAGTCTTTGAATTCGACCGAACCCGGAAGTACTTGTTTTGTACATTCGACTAGGATAGGACTTCCCAAACTCGAGGCAGCAATGAGCGTCTTGGAGCATTGTGCTGCTGTTAGGGTTATCGCCTGTGCAATTGTCAATTATTCCGTTTCCAGTAGTCTAAATATACACACGACTAGTGGCAAATGCCGCTATCACTGTTAATCATGATGTACATTCATAAGAGCGAAGGAGGAGCAACTTTAAATCGCCGGTAATGAGAGGAAGAATAGCGTAATGTTTCCTTCCGGCCTTTTTTAGTATGCACAGAATCCAGCGTCGAATGCATAGGGCGTTATGTGCCGTGTTGTTGATGTGTTTGGACTATCTGGTCATCAGGTGAGCGTTATTAAAGCACAGAGCAACGATGATCACTATGTTGCCAAGCTCCCGGTCGACTCCACAGCTCTTGCTTCCCATGTTGAACACGAGTCTCCATAGCGCCACCCAAGCAGCTTCGTCGCCTCAATTGGTGCTTCACAGTCTTTCCCCACGTACACATTATCTTCCAAAACGCGATAGATGCTGCATATGAGGGGATAAACGATTCGGTCCTCAAGCGCATGAACCGTGTGGTGTCGCGCCTGCTCCTTCGTCTCAACAGATCGCCGCGTTGAGAGGTGTCTGAATAGAGGGTTGTGGAGGCGGGGGTGGGAGGCACTGAAGAGGAAAAAAGACGGAAAACAGTCTGAACAGATGGCACCCACCAGTGAAGCTGTCCTCACGCAGTCCTTGCCCAGTCACCGTATTGAACCATGGCTTCCCTTACTACTGCAATGGAAACCGCCGCTGCAGCGCCGCATGATCATTGCCATATTACCATACCCTGCGGGTTTCCTGCATTTATGGGGGATCATGATAAGTGGATTGTGATGGCAGGAGGAAGGTTCGGGAGGGGTCCGGTGGTTTGCCTGATGGAGGGAAGTGGTTCCAAAATGACATCATACGTGCTTGGTAAGCGCGGCCATATCGTTGCGTTACAGTGGTGCCAGAAGAAGTTATCCAAATACGTACAATTGGGCCTGAGAGTAACTTCCTGGTTCCTGGGGGTCGGTGCTGCCTCGTGAGCTTATTTTGGGACGGTGCCCTTTGACCAGACGTACCACTCGATTTCACTTGCACCTGTGCCAACGTTCGCATTGCTTTGCGCACTGCCAAATCTTGACCAAACACATCGTTTCTAACCAGCTCAGATTGCCGATTGCACGGTATCTCTTTTATCTCAATTTGCTACACCACATACTACTAGTAGGTCAACTTGGTCAAGCCACGTCATCGAAGTCACCACTATTTCTCCTAATCCAGAGCCTTGAAGCACATCACCCATCACCTCTGCCACCGAGGACTTTGACTCTCGGACACACATTGATTTACACACTACTTTTGGCTATCACTGCTTTTTCCAAGGTTGTGTCTGGTGAGCATTTCATTTTCACTGCCCCCTCAGTCAAACAATCTGAATTTGATCTTAACAGTCATGGCAGCTACCACTGGCCCTGCACCTTCTTTGAGTGGGCTAACTTATGTGTCTCAGCATTGTGAATTCTTGACTGATGTGTATCATCAGATCCAGTTGAGACACATATTCAAATGCTCAAGGAACACTATCTGTGCCCACACTTTTGCATCCTTGTCATTGGGAGGGCTAATGCAGGCAAGACAACCATCCTTGAGAAGGTTTGTGGTGTAGCAACGGGGACAAAGCCCTCCATATACAACAAGTATGGTAAGTCAGACTCAGTTTTGTGCTTCCTTTGAATGTTGAGTTATTTGCAGGTAATCAGCTTAAATGGTCCATGATGCATTTGATGCCATCACTTGAGGTGAGTCAGATATATACTGTATACCCATTCACATCATACATGCAATGATGACAGAGAGGCCTGCATGATATTGAACATCAAATTACATACCCTGGAAGCAACTTTGTCTTCCATGACTCCAAGGGTTTTGAATCTGGTTCAACTGGGGAATTGGAGATGGCTTGGAAGTTCATTGAAAAGAAGTCTGCAGAAGCTGAGCTGAAGAATCAGCTGCATGCAATTTGGTATCTTGCTTTATCACTTTACATGACCAACTCTGCAATAACCTGGCTTCCTGTAGGTACTGTATACCCATGGACAGCCCTCGTCCCATTCTACCTGCAGAACTTGAATTCTTTAATAAAGGGACAGGCAGAGGTAAATCCTAATGGATTCATATCTCATCTTGTTGGTTTTGGACAGATTATTTACCTTTCCATTGCCCAAATTGCCACCAAATCTACTAAGTGCTAATCTCCAGTGTACTGACTAGCAAATATTTCCTTTACAGTTCCTTTGGTGGTTATATTCACTAAATTTGATGGTCAAATAGCCAGTGAATTTGTCAACTTGGCTGATGCAAATGATCATGAAGATAAGTGGGAGAGAGCCAGGGAAATTGCTGAAACCACTTTTCAGAATACTTATCTTCCTAAAGTTTTGAATGCCAAATATCCTCCCAAGGCATATGTGCTATTAGAAGGTGATAACAAGTATTTCCTCCTGAAAAATGGGAATAATGTTGCTTCATAGACATGGATTTACCAGAGAAGAATTGTGCTGAATTAACTCAGCAAACTGCTAATGCAATAAATGATGACAGCATGCATCAGCTATTTGTTTCAACACAAATGAATAATCTGGACCTTTCAGTTAAATCTGCACTTCAGTGAGGGTCACATTCAAATGCCACTTACTGACATTGACATGGCTCAGACATGTTCTGAAACATGAACATGAGAAATGGAATGATGTCATTCTCATAGTTATTTCAAAATTTCCACATTTCTGGGTATGCATTGTTGTTAAACTGCACATAAACATAGGAAAGTTAAATGGCAACAGGTGGACAGGTCAGAGGTAGGTGGCCTTCATGTGGAATGATAAATGCTTGCAAAATGTTTGTCTGGAGGTAAGTAGCACTGCAATACCTTAACATGAAAACAAGATTACTTATACTTTAGATGGCTAATGAACAACTGAGTGAAGTGCAGGTTAGCTCTGATCATATTCTTGGGGGCAGAATCTGATGTTAAGTTGATATCAGCTGGTAAGTGACATTGAACTAGCATTGGTCTGATTTATTGTCTCATGACAACAGTTTGTGAGTAATGCTTCTGACTTTGTCATCAGCAGTCATGACTCTCTACAGGAAGTGAGTGGTGACATCAATCAATTTTGATTTTTGATATTTTGACCTATGATGCATCAATAGAAAGTGAGTTAATCTATCATTGTAAGCAGACCTGGCAACCTGATCTCTCATGGACAGGGAGTAAGTAATACAACACTGCCTCACACAACATCTCTGACCTGCTTAAAGAAAGTAAGCAACATTGATATTTGTGCAGATTATGAGATATATGTAACTCAATGAACAACAGAAAGTTGGTGACATACTGTTATGTGAAAGAGAATCTCAACAAATTTCATTGAATTGATAACAGCAAGTAGGTGACATTTTCTTGCTGTCTGCTTATAAACATTACATCTTGCCCCAAACAACAGACAGTAAGTATTTTTCCTTTTCAAAGCCTCTTTACAAGCTATTAAACAAATAGGATGTATGTGATACTTTTTTGACATAGTGAATTCATCATATGAAATAATTCACCAAAGAAGGTTGGTGGAATTGGTTTCTTTTTCCCAACTCATGATGCTTATTCCATTCTAAAAGGCAGTGAGTAATGCTGGCCACTCTGTTACAGGAGAATTTATTTTGTTCTACAGATGGTGAGTGGTACATATTTGCAAGTTTGTGAAGAGTAGTGAAATCACATCTATTCCTATGAATATAGTGGGTTAGTGCCAATTTAGTGGTTCAGCAGGTGACCATATCAAAACTTTGGCCAATAGTATGTAAGTAACATTGCAAATATTTCTGAAAAGCATTTCAATGTATTTTTTCCCTGCAACTGACAGGATGTGAGTAACATTTGCATGAAATGCAGTCTCATCACAAATTTGCCCATGGTTGATAGGGAGTGAGGGCATTGCAAATTTTATGAAAGACAGTCTCATCACAACTTTTTGCCCATGACCAACAGACAGTAAGTGTCATTGCAGATTGTGTAAATGGCAGGAGTCTCATTACATCTTTTTCTATGACTAACAGAAAGCAAGTGACATTGCATAATTTGTGAAAGGCAGTCTCATTACATCTTTTCCTATCACAAACAGAAATCTGTGAGTGACATTGCACACTTTGTGAAAGGCAGTCTCATTACATCTTTTCCTATCACAAACAGCAATCTGTGAGTGACATTGCACAATTTGTGAAAGGCAGTCTCATCACATCTTTTCCCATGACCAACAGGAAGCAAGTGACATTGCACGTTTTGTGAAAGGCAGTCTCATCACATCTTTTGCCATGACCAACAGGAAGTGAGTGACATTACACATGTTGTGAAAGGCAGTCTCATCACATCTTTTCCTATGACCAACAGCAAGTGAGTGACATTGCACATTTTGTGAAACCCAGCCTCATCACATCTTTTCCTATGACCAACAGGCTGTGAGTGACATTGCACATTTTGTGACTCAAAGGCAGTCTCATCATATCTTTTCCTACTACAAACAGCTTGTGAGTCAAATTACACATTTTGTGAAAGCCAGTTTTATCACATCTTTTCCTATGACCAAAAGCAAGTGAGTGCCATTGCACATTTTGTGAAAGCCAGTTTCATAACCTCTTCTCCTATGACCAACAGCGAGTGAGTGACATTGCACATTTTGTGAAAGCCAGTCTCATCACATCTTTTCCTAACATCAGCTGGTGAGTGACATTGCACATTTTGTTGAAGGGCAGTCTCATCACATCTTTTCCTATGCCCAACAGCAAGTGAGTGACACTGTACATTTTGTGAAAGCCAGTCTCATCATCTTTTCCTATGACCAACAGCTTGTGAGTGACATTGGAATTTTGTGAAAGCCAGTCTCATCACATCTTTTCTGACCAACAGCTTGTGAGTGGCACTGCAGTTTTGTGAAAGGCAGTCTCATCACATCTTTTCCTATAACCAACAGCAAGTGAGTGACCACTGACATTGCACATTTTATGAAAATCAGCCTCATCACATCTCTTCCTATGAACATCAGCTGGCGAGTGACATTGCACATTTTGTGAAAGGCTATTTCATCACATTTTTCCTATCATAAATAGCAAGTGAGTGAGACATTTTGTGAAAGGCAGTCTCATCACATGTTTTCCTATGACCAACAGAAAGTGAGTGACATTGCACATTTTGTGAAAGCCAGTCTCATCACATCTTTTCCTATGACTGACAGCAAGTGAGTGACATTTCACATTTCCAGTCTCATCACATCTTTTCCTATCACAAACAGCTTGTGAGTGACATTGCACATTTTGTGAATACCAGTCTCATCACCAACAGCTTGTGAGTGACATTGCACATTTTGTAAAAGGCATTCTCATCAAATCCTTTCCTATGACCAACAGCAAGTGAGTGACATTGCACATTTTGTGAAAGGCAGTCTCATCACATCTTTTCCTATGACCAACAGCAAGTGAGTGACATTGCACATTTTGTGAAACCCAGCCTCATCACATCTTTCCCTATGACCAACAGAAAGTGAGTGACATTGCATGTTTTGTGAAAGATAGTCTCACATCACATCCTTTCCTATGACCAGCAGGAAGTGAGTGACATTGCACATTTATAAAAAATAGTCTAATCAAATCTTTTCCTATCACAAACAGCAAGTGAGTGACATTGCACATTTTGTGAAAACCAGCCTCATCACATCCTTTCCTATGACACACAGCAATATGTGAGTAACATTGCACATCTTGTGAAAGGCAGCCTCATTGCATCTTTTGCTATCACAAACAGCTTGTGAGTGACATTGCACATTTTGTGAAAGCCAGTCTTACCACATCTTTTCCTATGACCAACAGCAAGTGAGTGACATTGCACAGTTTTTGAAAGCCAGTCTCATCACATCTTTTCCTATCACAAACAGCCTGTGAGTGACATTGCACATTTTTTGAAAGCCAGTCTCATCACATCTTTTCCTATCACAAACAGCTTGTAAGTGACATTGCACATTTTGTGAAAGCCAGTGTCATCACATCTTTCATCATGACCAACAGACAGTGAGTGATATTGCACATGTTGTGAAAGTCAGTCTCATCACCTCTTTTTCTATGACAAACAGCAATCTGTGAGTGACATTGCACATTTTGTGAAAGTCAGTCTCATCACATCTTTTCCTATGACCAACAGCAATATGTGAGTGACATTGCACACTTTGTGAAAGGCAGTCTCATCACCTCTTTTCCGATGACCAACAGCAATATGTGAGTGATATTGCACATTTTGTGAAAGGCGGTCTCATCACATCTTTTCCTATAACCAACAGCAAGTGAGTGACATTCAGTACATTTTGTGAAAGCCAATCTCAGCACATCTTCAACAGGAAGTGAGTGACATTGCACATTTTGTGAAAGATGGTCTCACACCACATCTTTTCCTATGACTGACAGGCTGTGAGTGACATTGCACATTTTGTGAAAGGCAGGTCTCATCACATCTTTTCCTATGACCAACAGGTTGTGAGTGACATTGCACTTTTGTCTCATCACATACTTTCCTACAACCAACAGCGAGTGAGTGACATTGCACATTTTGTGAAAGCCAGTCTCATCACATCTTTTCCTGTCACAAACAGGTTGTGAGTGACATTGCACATTTTGTGAAAGCCAGTCTCATCACATCTTTCCCCATGACCAACAGGTTGTGAGTGACATTGCACATTTTGTGAAAAGCAGTCTTGTCACATCATTTCCTTTGACCAACAGAAAGTGAGTGCTGACATTGCACATTTTGTGAAGGGCAGTCTCATCACATCCTTTCCTATGATGAACAGCTTGTGAGTTGCATTACACATCTTGTGAAAGGCAGTCTCATAACAACTTTTCCTATGACCAACAGAAAGTGAGTGGCATTGCACATTTTGTGAAAGGCTGTCTCATCACATCTTTTCCTATGACCAACAGGAAGTGAGTGACATTGCACATTTTGTAAAAGGCAGTCTTATCACATCTTTTCCTATGACCAACAGCAAGTGAGTGACATTGCACATTTTGTGAAAGCCCAGCAGTCTCATCACCTCTTTTCCTATCAACAAACAGCAAGTGAGTGACATTGTACATTTTGTGAAAGCCAGTCTCATCACATCTTTTCCTATGACTTACAGGCTGTGAGTGACATTCAATGCACATTTCACAAAAGGCAGTCTCAACACATCTTTTCCTATGACCCACAGCAAGTGAGTGACATTGCACATTTTGTGAAAGGCAGTCTCATCACATCTTTTTCTATCGCAAACAGCTTGTGAGTGACATTGCACATCAAGTTTGTGAAAGGCAGTCTCATCACATCTTTTCCTATGACCAACAGAAAGTGAGTGACATTGAACATTTTGTGAAAGGTAGTCTCATTACATCTTTTCCAATGACCAACAGGTTGTGAGTGACATTGCAGATTTTGTGAAAGGCAGTCTCATCACATCTTTTCCTATGAACATCAGCTGGTGAGTGACATTGCACATTTTGTGAAAGCCAGTCTCATCACATCTTTTCCTATGACCAACAGCAAGTGAGTGACATTGTACATTTTGTGAAAGCCAGTCTCAGCACATCTTCAACAGGCTGTGAGTGACATTGCACATTTTGTGAAAGCCAGTCTCATCACATCTTTTCCTATGACCAACAGGTTGTGAGTGACATTTCACATTTTATGAAAGCCAGTCTTGTCACATTGTTTCCTATGACCAACAGGAAGTGAGTGACATTGCACATTTTGTGAAAGGTAGTCCTCATCACATCTTTTCTTATCACAAACAGCTTGTGAGTGACATTGCACATTTTGTGAAAGCAGTCTTATCACATCTTTTCCTATGACCAACAGGAAGTGAGTGACATTGCACATCTTGTGAAAGGCAGTCTCATCACATCTTCTCCTATGACAAACAGCTTGTGAGTAACATTGCACATTCTGTGAAAGCCAGTCTCATCACATCTTTTCCTATCACAAACAGCAAGTGAGTGGCATTTTGTGAAAGGCAGCCTCATCACATCTTTTCCTATGACCAACAGCAAGTGAGTGACATTACACATTTTGTGAAAGCCCAGCAGTCTCATCACATCTTTTCCTATGACTGACAGACTGTGAGTGACATTGCACATTTTGTGAAAAGGCAGTCTCATCACATCTTTTCCTATAACCAACAGCTTGTGAGAGACATTGCACATTTTGTGAAAGGCAGTTTCACATCACATCTTTTCCTATAATCAACAGGTTGTGAGTGACATTGCACATTTTGTGAAAGGCAGTCTCATCACATTTTTTCCTATGACCAACAGGCTGTGAGTTGCATTGCACATTTTGTGAAAGGCAGTTTCACATCTTTTCCTATGGGCAACAGTCTGTGAGTGACATCACATATTTCTGACCTCCATTCTCAGCATACTCAACTCATGAATGATTGATATTTACATACATATACATATCAGAAAGTGAGTGTCTTGACATATCTTTTCCATGTCTTCATTTTACATTCTCATAGATTGTAAGATTTCATTTCACCTTACCCACTGCCTTGTCATATGATCATTTCTCTCACTTATATGACTTTCCTGGATTTCCAGGTGAGCACTGCTAGTACATAATGTATTGATTTTCATATTGATTTGCATGCTAGTGTGTAGGTTTGATGAAACTTGGGATGTTTTACTCTTTCTCATACAGTGCAGCATGGACTTTCCTCCATGTTTGGAGACATGCAAGAGCCAGATAACTTTGCACTCAAGGTATTTTTCATTTTTTTGGAGGGCAGTGCACAGCTCATGCTATTGCAAAAGCCTACTAGTTGCCAAGTTTTAGTTTGTAAATTACTCCTTTCATTCAATGTATTTATGCTTAATCTTTCAAGCCATTATTATCATTGCCAAGCTATCCTTTTGGGTCAATAAACCATTTCTGCCATCAGTCATAGATGCCTTGGATCAATACAAGCAAAGAGGCTATGTTCAGAAGCTGAAGAGTGATATTACTCTTGACTCCATGCACTCTGGTTATCAAGATTTGGTCACCTTACTCTATTGGCAGGTGACTCACATTGATGGTATGTAATTCAGGTGGTGTATTATCTTTGCATTGAACTCATATTTATTTGGATATTTGGATATAGATTAATGTCATTTCATTACCCCTACATGTATAGCAAAGACCCATTTTCTCCTGAAAGTCAATATGTCAATTGAACACTTAAATGTAATGATAGTCTCATACATATCAGTCTCACAATGAAAGCTAAGGAATTGGTGTATGTTGTGAATCTCCGGATACTCAACCCAGCATAGTACTACCTCCTTGAGCTTGGCCTTGATCTCAACCATGAGTCGTTCAGTACTAGTATATGCCTCGTAATTCACGGGGTACCAGTCCTAGTTTTTGGCGTGGATTTACTAGCGGATAGACCTAAGTTGCTTTCAATCGGCCGGTGTCAACTTCAATCAGGCGGGGCAACGCACACTCCGTCCTCGGACTCCTCACCGCGCGCTCTTCTCTTCACGATGCCTTTACCAGGCCTACCCTTTGATCGTTTTTCCTCGGATTCAGGCTCAGACAACGCAGGCAAGACCCCTCGTGATTGCGTCGAGCACGTAAAAGCCAAGTTTACAGGATTTCTTACAATTGTCGAACTGGAGAGGCCGTTGTTAGCTACTGGAACCTGTTATAATGGTGACTCACCTTGGTGGTCTTGGTGTTTAACATGCTCGTGGCCGTACCAGGCTCAGCAGTGGGTTCATTAACGATGGAGGCGGCACAGCTGAAGCACGTTGGACTCGCTGTTTCGGATGTGGTGGGCTAAGATGCGTGAGTTCCGTCACAGGCCATATGTGTGTCTCGAATATATTTGTCGCAATAAATGCCATCCGTCAAAAACGAAACGATCGTGGGTTGCGGTGATGAATCGATGATCGACGCACGTCACGTTACTGGCATCGCGCCACGACACAAACAGAAGCAAATAGTTGTTCTCAAACGATTTTGCTCGTCGACTTTTTCGCTCGTCGTTTAACTCCTCCACATGGCTTCCCCCGCTCCCATCACAGACGGCATTGGCATTGCCAACCTGCCTAACCAGGTCACTCACTAACCAGTCCTACTTTCTACAAACACTCATGTTCTCACTTTAGAGGCACAAAATCGTCGCAAAGCGGGGGGCTCATTTCACCATCATGGTTGTTGGTGAGTCTTCTTTTTTTCTCTTTCATTCCACACGTCGTTCTGACGCGAGAACTCAGGCGAGTCCGGGCTGGGAAAGACCACGCTCATCAATACCCTCTTCTCAACCGAACTCTCTCCCGCCAAGAACTACACCAAGCGTCACAATAAGCAACTCGACAAGCTCACCGAAGTTGAAATAATCAAGGCAGAGCTTGAGGAGAAGCAGTTCAAGGTGAAGCTCACGGTCATTGACACTCCTGGATTCGGCGACTACGTCAACAATCGAGACTCTTGGCTCCCTATCGTGGAGTTCATTGACGACCAGCATGAGGCCTATATGCGTCAGGAGCAGCAGCCTCAGAGGAGCGAAAAAACGGATTTGCGTGTTCACGCTTGCCTGTACTTCATCCGTCCCACAGGGCACACGTATGTACCATCAAAATCATTTTACAGTCTTCCCTTCTAACGCCGTCGTGTTCGGAATATTAGCCTTAAGCCTCTAGACATTGAAATTATGAAACGCCTAGGGAACCGGGTCAACCTTATTCCCGTCATCGCAAAGGCTGATACTCTCACGCAACGTGATTTGCAAACTTTCAAGAAGCGCGTACGTTAGGAGTTCCGTGCTTTGTTTATGCAAGCCTGACGTGTCTATGTTAGATTCGTGACGTTATTACGGCTCAGGGTATCCGTATCTATACCCCGCCCATTGAGACCGACGACGAGGCCGGTGCTGAACACGCCCGCATCTTGATTGATGCCATCCCCTTCTCCATTATTGGATCAACCGAGGACGTCAAGACGCTCGACGGTCGTACCGTCAAAGGCCGAGAGTATATCTGGGGTGTTGCAGAAGGTATTTGATTCGGTTGATGCCGCGACCCTGTGTTCATGTTTAATCGCAGTTGAGAACGAAAATCACTGTGACTTTAAGAAGCTGCGGTCTCTCCTCATCAGAACGCACATGTTGGACTTGATCTCAACAACGGAGGAGCTCCACTATGAAAACTATAGGCAGCAACAAATGGAGACACGCAAGTTCGGCGAACCCAAAGTCAAGCGGCTTGAGAACCCCAAGTTTAAGGAGGAGGAAGAACAGCTGCGCAGGAAGTTCACTGAGCAGGTCAAGGCTGAGGAGGCCAGATTTAGACATTGGGAGCAACAGGTCAGCCGGCCCTTCTAGCCCTTGATATCCTTTATAAATGCTGACTTTTATCGTTTCATCAAAAGCTTATCGCTGAGCGTGACCGTCTGAACAAGGACCTCGAGCTCGCTCACAGCGCGATCAAGCAGCTCGAAGCTGAGCTCGATGCCCTGCAAGTTGGCTATGGTCGTAGCACTGGCAGGCGGTGAATAATCTTAGACTGCCCGTCGTCGACGCACGTTTCCATTGTTAGCACATATTCCCTAGCTTTTTTGACTTTGGCCCCTCCTTATAATATACCCTTCCTCACTCGGTAACACGCTTCCACTCCTTGCGCTCCCTCTCTTTTCTTTACCCCCTACATAACTGTTGATGCAGGAAGGTATTAATTTTCGTATCTTGGATGCCTGGCGTTGTAGTTGCGTATTTCAAGTTTATTGATGAATACACCCGCCTTGAGGATATTAAGTATAATATTGTCTATTCTACGAAAAATATGTGACGTGAGCTTCGGTCCTGCACATCCACATTGCAATCTCCAGCTTATGCTTCTCGAAATATTCCAACGCCTCCATGATCAACTCTTCCTTTTTCCGACTCAATTCTAAAGTCCGCTCCCTCAACTGCTGCAGCTCCAACCCGGGAGGCTTATACTTCAAATTTTCCTCCAGCCTCACCTTCCTGTCCACCATCTTCCTAAACTCGTGAAGACTGGCCGGCATCTCGTTTTTCAACGCCTCAGGCCAAGGAACCAACTCCTCCGTCTCCATATCGTACCGCCGTCCAAAATCATCCAGTCTGTGCAACATGATCGGCGTGGAGTACTGATCCTCGGTCATCTCCATTATATCCGGGAACTGGTTGTTCAACCTATCGACCGCGTCCCGATATTCGGCTACCCATTTGTCGTAATCATAGTCCACCTCGCACCAAGATGATCCTCCAATCCCGACATCGATCACGATATCGGCGGCAGGCTCGCCTATCCGGAGCTGATTCCTCGTCGTCCCCCGACGTGTCTTCTTGAGCACCTGGTTTATACCCTTCAATCCGCCCCTGGCAGCAACGACAAACTCGGCAAGCTGATACGTCATCTCGGCCGCCCTCATCAACCTCAACCTCCTCGACTTGATGTGATACTTTTCTTTTTCCTGTTCTTTTTCGGATCCCTCGCTGTTGAGCTGGTGGTCTTCGACGATGAGGCAAGGGGAGTAATGCTTCATTTTGGCAGTGAGTTTCGTACTAATCATTGCGCCGTTTTTGGCAATGTACGTGTGGAACATGGTGCCGTGCATGAGGGCTTTGCAAAATTGGGTTAGAGCGATGGCTATCGGGCGCGTGGGGACGGTGAGCGTTAGGATGGGTCGGAAGAAGGGATCGGTTTCGAGAAGGGGCAGGTAGACTTTTCGTAGGGCAGCTTTTTCTAAAGACGCGTTTCGAGATGCGCTCGTCGTTGAGTCTGCCTGCTCGTCGGATAGCGGCTCCTCGTTGTCTACCATCTCCTGCGCTTGAGGGAGTCCCTCTTTCTCTCTCATTTCGCGTTTCAGCTGTTTGATCAACGGCCATGTTGAATTCTCAATGGCATCCAAGAAGAACTCCGGGGCAGTGGCAGAGTTGAACCTTTTGACTAGCTTTTCAACATCTGTGGACCGGACTATCCGATAGGCGTATTCGCGCGTGGGTATTCGACCTAATCCCTGTTTTGTAAGGTAGCGGCCTTCCAACAAGACCATTGTGTGCGATTCGTGCGCTTCCGGTGGTGCCCTATAGGGAGTTTTGCCTCTGGGGATGGTTCCGTCCCTTAGCAGCCAATTGAAGTTGTGTATTTTCGGAGGCACGGTGAACCCATTCAAATAGCTAAGCATCAATGGTCAGCGGAGCGTGGAGTGCGGTTGGAGAGGGCGACGTACTTTTTGGGTGGCCTCAGTGCAGCTGATATGTCCACCCTCTCGCTCCGTTCAAGACGAGTGATTTTCTGGTATATCAGTTGCAAAGCAATTTTGTCGCGCCTGGTGAGGGCGATCCATTTAAACCTGCAATGGTGCAGTGGTTTGATATTTTGGACGGGCCGACGACAAAGCATTCTGGTGTGGACAAGGATGAAGCACGAGTTGTACGTGTTAATGGACCACGTACCAGCAGTACCCAAAGGTCAAGGTGACCAAAACTTGATGAGGTGCTATGAGTCACGTGTCAGATCGTCCGATGATGCCCATTTTTGGCAAGTGAATTTTTTATTGTAGTTATTTAACCAAATGCTTAAATCTGTATGTAAAATCTACTTCTGTAACGGATGAGCAGCGGAGCAACTGATCCAACAGTGCGCGGACCAGTCGAAGCTCTGGAGACGAGAAGAGGGCAAAAGTCAACAAATGCAAATGCAGGGAAAAGTGCACCAACATGGCGTCAGGACGATCTCGAATCCCAATCACTCTGCAGAGGTGACCATCGCGCATTCTCAGGCGCCTCTTGATCGTTTGTACCCTTAGCCTTTAGATCGCTTCTTTGCCTTCAAGCCTTCAACAGCAGTGCGCTTGGATCTTGCAGAAGGTCCCTCCGTCTTTTGTAGCGCCTGATTGCTGGCTTCAGTTTGTCGTTCTTGTCGTTCCACACTCTCCTTTGGATGTAGTCGTGCTTCTTTAAAAGTCACGCGTTGTGCCGCGTGCTGCCAACACAAGCTACCGCGCGTTCGCTCCTGTCTTGCAACTCTAAAGAAAAAAGAACGATGATCAGGGTAGTTGATGTGATGACCTTTCTCGTCTGTGAAGAGAAGCTTCGCCCCTCGTGTCTTCCTTTCAGAATGGAGGTAAAGGAGTAGGAGTGACAAGCCCCTGTTATCACATTGAGCGATTCGCAATGTGGTGATGACGGAACACTCACGTTGAGCCTGCCACATGTAGAGGAACTGGGAAGAAGAGTCGGCTCAATGCTCAGTGCTGCCCAGGTCAAATGTCATAGACTTCTTCACCGCTCTCATTTTCTTCATTTGGGTAAATTCTTCAATGTGTCGGTAACCGGGCACAGTGATGTTGGCCGCTCGCGGCGCTGGTTCAACGTAAAGTTTGGCGCGGCGTCACTCTGCCTGACTATTGCATACACTGTAAAGCGCGACGTGGGTGAATTTCCTCTCGGTTTTCACCTGCCCTTCGGGGTAGTTTACGTAGGCAGTATGGTTAAAATAACACGAATCACCCGAATCCTGGGTGATGCGCACCTTGTGAAAAGGGGGTGAATATGGTAAGCATTTTGCACCATTTCACTCGGTCGAGCCCAACCAGGTTTGATCGGGTTTCTGTCACTCGCGTACCGGGTTATCTCTGAAGGATCAGTATTCACCTCATTTCCGGATATATTTCACCAATTACAAGTAGTATTATTGATCAGGTAACATATACATTAAATCTCGTATAGAATACCAGATTGATAATGTCCCAGTGCGCAATTCTACCCGTCTAGTACCTCATCATCATCCCCACTGCTGCCTTCGCTACGTTCCGCTTCCTCATCGGCATCATCAATATTATGCCGGCGCTTTGCAGGTCGATGCTCTTGCTCAGCAGCCGCTTCAGCCATTCTTGCGTGCAGGCGACGCTCGCTTCTTGGCTTCATCCGACCTACGTGAACAGCATGACGACGGTGGTTCTTCATATACTGCTTGACAATTTCTGCTGTCGCCCAATTGTTGGGGAAGCGCTTCTTGGTCATGTAGGGTTGTGCTTTTGTCGTCTAAGGAGGGTCTGGGTCAGTTTATACAACAATAAACAAATTCTGACTCACCATCTCATAAACCATTGCAAGCTTTGCTGGGTCTACCTCTCGGAAGTCATTCTCGAGATTGATACAGGCTTGAATGGTGAGCATGCGAACAGATTTCTAATGCGGCTATTAGTGTGTGACGTGACAAACACAGACGCATTGGACCTTACCACGATGGCCAGATACTCGGTCTTCCCTTCCTCCCCTTCCAGTCCCATTGCCTCACGCAGATTGAAGCCATTCTTCCGGTCTCCTGCTTCTCCCTTAGGTTTATGAAGAACTTTCATACACGGCCGTGGCCGTTCCTGGATGGTGGTACTTGAATTTACTGCTTCATTGCGTTCACGGGTTAGACGCCGAATCTCAGCTTTTGATTCCTGCTATCAGTAACTTGTTACTTGAACATAGATAAGCTTTTTCACCTCGGAGCCTCTCCACTTCTGCTGACACATCATCACTAGATCCAACATTGACTGTATCTGCAAAGCGGACACGCTCGCCGGCCGCAGTTCCCGCCGTCTGTGCAGATGCCGGTGGCTGCCCTGCCTGAGAATTGGAAGGTTTGGAAGATGCAGTACCTTTCTTGCCACCCCGCGGAGCATTTGATGAATGAGACGGAACACCAGAGGTATGTGAAACAGTGGTACGAGCCATTGTCAGTTGTAGTGACGGTCCCTTCAGACACAGGGAATGGATAAGGGGAGATAAGGGAAGGAACGGTATCACACCGCCTGATATCTGCTGCGATATTTATTGCGTTCACGACCAATTTCCAATTCAACTTGTTGACCAATGTCAGGTGATCGTGTCGCGACGCGTTCCGCCTCTTCTGTCGGCCGTCGGCCGCACGGTTGCTTGTTTTTCCGTGCAGTATGTGTGACTTCAACCTGTTTCACTTCTCCGTAAATCTATGTCATGCCTATTTCTGCCAAAAAGTCAAAGGCCAAGCTCCATCTATGTTCATGTGGATGTGGTCAACACGTCAGTCGCTGGACTGATTTGCGGCACCGTCAGGGCAGGATTGGCCCCCGTATCCAGGCATCACAACCATTTCCGATGCCGAAACGACGTCGGCTGACTTCTTCGATATTGGGTGTTTCGCCCATTCCTCTCTCATCGCTCGCCCTCCAGGAGCAGCCAGAGCAGGAATCTGACTTTAATGAAACTGATCTTCTCTCATTCTCTGAGCAGCTTGACGAGTTGACAGTGGATCCAGCCACTGCAGAGATAACAGAATCGGCTTTAACTCCTGATACTCCAGAGGCACCTCAGAGCGTCACACTAACTGGTCCAATTACTGATGACTCAATGTTGGACCTGCAGAACTCTGTTTGGTTGGGAAGGGATCATGCCTTACATGACGAGAGCTCCAGCGAATCAGACCACAATGAAGACCAGGCTTACGGAGATGATAGTGGAGAAGAATTGGATGTGGCTGGTTCCTCAGACTCGGATGACGACAATGATTTGGACGAAGACTTCTCGCAGGGATTAACAATCGAAGATAAAATTAATGAAGATTTCGAGCGCGAATATGCCGAGATTGGTGCGTCCGAGTCCAAAATGCCGTTTATACTACACAGCTTGACATCATCATCATAGAACACGAACTTACAGATGAAGAGCTTGCTCTTCTAAGACATTTTGCACTCAAGATTGATACGCATATGACTGATAAGGGGTACGGAAAACTCAAATATGCATTTCCGGAATCTCCTGTCGTGTCCCTCAAGAAAGCAAAAGGGCGTGTGGAATTTCTCTCGGCATTCAAGCCTGTTCGCTACGATTGCTGTGTATCTTCCTGCTGTTGCTTTGTAGGACCACATGCAAAGTTATCTAACTGCCCGTACTGCGATCAACCACGCTTTGACAATAAAGGAAAGACACGCAAATCCTTCACCTATATTCCCCTTATCCCACGTCTAGTCGCTTACTTCAGAAACAAAGATTTTGCTCAAAAGCCTCAATATCGGTCTCAGTTTCAACACGAGGCAGGCACTGTCAAGGATATAATGGACAGCACAAACTATTTACGTCTACGGGAAACCTATGTGACGGTTGACGGACGTGTACAGCCTTACAAATATTTTCAGGATCCACGCGATATTGCTCTTGGTGTATCAACAGACGGTTTTGGCCCCTTTAAGCGGCGGAAATCTACGTGTTGGCCACTTCTCGGGTATAACTTTAATCTGCCTCCAGAGGTCCGCTTTTGGATACGCCACATAATATGCCTTGGTGTCATTCCCGGGCCCAAAAAACCCACAGATTTTGACTCGTTCCTGTGGCCCTTAGTTGAAGAGCTTCTTGCTTTGGCGAAAGGGGTCAAGGCATATGACAGCTTGAATTCTGAAGTATTTCCACTTCATGCCTTCCTCATTGTCGTGTTCGGGGACATTCCAGCAATCAGCATGGTCATGCGTATGAAAGGTCACAACGGTGTAGTTCCCTGCCGGATGTGCACAATCAAAGGGTTACGGATACCAGGGGCCAGGGCTACTACACATTATGTTCCACTTGAACGGTCTCGACACCCAGACGTCATGACAGATCCTCATTCCATCAAAGCATACGAGGCTGACCACCTTCCTGTCCGTTCCCATACCAGCTTCTTACAGCAGGCCCGGGAAGTACAGCAGGCACGCTCAGCTGCAGAATCGGAAAGATTAGCAAAGCAAACGGGAATTAAAGGACTTTCAATCTTATCCTACGTACCATCGCTATTCTTCCCAAGCTCTTTCCCCTATGACTTCATGCACCTAGTTTTCGAGAATGTTCTGAAAAACTTGGTTCTGTTGTGGACGAGCGAGTTTAAAGGTCTGGATGAAGGAACTGGAGAGTACGAGTTCAATGCGGGAGTCTGGGATGCGGTTGGCGCTGCGACAGCCAAATCGGGCAATACCATTCCATCAGTGTTCTGCGCTCGACCGCCCAATGTTGCCAATGATAAATCTGCCACCACTGCTGACAGCTGGTCCTTTTGGTTGCTATACCTTGGTCCTATATTTCTTTCCCGACGCTTCCGGAAACAGGTTTACTTTGAACATTTTATTGAACTTTCAAAACTGGTACACATATGTCTCAAATATGAAATGACTGAGAACGACATCCAAACCATTCAAATCGGGTTTCAGAAATGGATAGAAAAGTATGAAAAGTACGTCAATTAACATTTGAGAACCGTATCAACATAATTGATAATTACAATGACAGGCTATACTACCAACATGATCCATCACGATTATCGGCATGTCCTGTCACTTTCCACGCGCTCCTTCATATCGCAGATTCCATCAAGGATTCTGGGCCGGTCTGGACCAGTTGGGCATTTCCCACCGAACGGTTTTGTGGCCATTTGGTTCCCATCATCAAGAGTCATCGATACCCATTTGCAAACATCGATAACTATGTTGTTGCCGCCGCTCAGTTGGATCAGATAAAGATCAAGTTTGGACTGGCAGACGAGCTTGCTCTGAGGCCCAAAGCGACAGATGAGGCCAAAGGATCGTTTTCTCATCACTCTTGTACGTTCTCGTGTTCAATTCATATCACACCTTGATCAACAATCATTAATCAGACCCGACATGCATCTTGTTGCCCCCACACCGCATGTCATCAAGCCTACCTTCTTGGATCGAAGAGAAGATTGCCATCTGTTTTTCCACGCGATTTGGAAAGCCGTTGAAGGCAGTAAGATGTTATTTCAAGATGGACAATGTACAGCAATGGGCTCGGGTGCGTCGGTTGAATGGTGATGATATGCGTGCTGCATCCCTTAATTTTGCAGCAGAGGACAGGAGGGATGCAACATTTATTAGGGTGAGTGACTTGAGTTGTAATGCAGAGCTGGAGATTCACCAATGCATATAGTATGACTTGTTAGTGGACCAAAACGCACGCAAACGACGTAAGGCTCCACATTATGAGATAGCCGACTTCTATGGGCAACTTGAACATATCCTTGTTGTGCAGTTACCACGTGCACCTGAACTGGATCCAGCGCTCCAATCGGACACAACGTACATTCTCGCGGCCATTCATAGGTGCGAGGTAGACATGACAAACTCAATGGGATTCCCGGTCTATTCAAAAATGGGTAGGAAGGAGGTTGTGGATATAACAACGGTGCAGTGCCTTGTCGGACGTGCACAAACTGGTAACAACTGGGTAATAATTGACCGTTCAGGAGAATTACAGCAGTCTACCTATAGCCGGGATGAATAGGACAAGTGGATTACGGTGCTGTGACGTAGTGGGTGTAGTTATACTAGTAGAAAATTGTATATTCACCCGGTCATATGAATCATATTCACCCGTTCTGTGCGGGTGACGTTGTCTCAGATGGAAAATCAACCGTTAACCAGGTGACTTGGCTTCACCCGGACACACTGGTGAAAGTAACCCGATTCAAGTTCACCCGTTGTTCGCATGGCATTCGGGTGAAAAGTGATTTTAACCCAACCGCAGGGTTAAAATCGTTGGGTTTAGGGCTCACAGTGATAATGTGTACAGCTTCTTCCCGTGGTAACACTGACATCAATGATTAAAAGTTTGTGGTACATCCAGGTGAGGTATTTGCCCCGGCGTTTTCCAATCAACTATAGTACTAAAAGACTGAGACAATGGATTTACATCAAGCGCAGCGCTATGGAGAAATCCCCTCGTGCGCGACGCCGACGCACTCAATGGGTGCAGCTACACATGCAACTGAATTCTTCGGGCACGCTCGTGACTTCCACTCTCCCTTTAGATTAAAAATGAAAAAGGCCTAGTAAAGCCGAAAAGAGCGTAGGTATCGTAGGACTAAGGCTAGAAGAACGAAGCACGCAGCACGCAGCAAGATGATCGATGATTCGGCGTGTCTCAGCCGCGTTATGTACGTGACGAAACTTGGAGTATGTTTCACTCATGCGTCATGACTCGGACCATCTTCAACCTGCCCGTTGAGGTCCTGGCTGAAATCCTGTGCGAATGCTCGAACAAGGCCATATTTCAGACTTGCAAAACAATCACTACGGTAGCATTTTCCACCTCAGCCCTTTGGACTTCTATCCATCTCGGACCTCGGCAATTTACCCCTGATGGACCCAATTTCCTTCGAGCACAAATCTTGCGTGCAAACGGTGCGCTACTGTACGTGCATGTGGAAACCATCACGAAACAAACGGCAGAAGTTTCTGCGGTGTGCGGGGTTTTAGAGGAGCGTAATAGTCAAATCCGTGAATTCAGGCTCACCACACATACTGCCATGTTGGCGGGCGGCTTCGTCAACGCCGTCTTCCCGAACCCAAAGTTGTTTCCAAAACTCGAGGTTCTTTCAATACTATCAGAACACGAGTCAACTGGCAATCCGTCAGTGGACAGTGCTCTCTGGCCCCAATTGGACTTGGTGCTGGCGGACGCCACTACAATGTTTCCAAACCTGCAAGAGCTCCATATCAATAGTTTTTACGACACGGTGCCAATACTTCCCCCTTCTGCCTCCTTCTCCAATCTTAGTGGGCTCATTCTCAACGGATCGTTCGAAAACGACATTCCTTCCACCGGGCTCCTCGCAACCCTCCTCCATTGCACGCCACACCTGGAATCTCTGTGGGTGAAGCACTATTTTTGGAAGGACTATGAAACCGTGAGCCCCCCTATTAGTACTCAAACCATGGTTAAGGGACGATCGAACATATCGCCAGATATTCAGCTACCGAGGCTGAAGCATTTGGCAGTGTCGATTCCTGGGCCAGCGTGCAACTTGATGGGGCACATCACGGCACATGCACTGGAAGATTTGCATTTGGACGGCTCGCGTATACGACCAGAAGAAGACGATGAATTCCCGGCTTGGTATGATTGGGCGGATTGGGAGAATAAATCGGTGTATGATGCACTGAAGCTCCTGGCATCGCGGTGCCAGAATGTACAGCGGCTTGCGGTTACGGACGCACATTTGGCGCGGACTACATGGGAGTGGATAATGTGTGGAGAGGATGGGAGGCAGCCGCCGTTCCAGATGCTGAAGTACATTTCGATACATCAGGTGTGGGACACCCAATACTCTCATTGGGGTTTCGACAACCAGCTGTTGGAGAAGTTTGCAAGCAAGCCAATGATTCCGCTGGAAAAGCTAACTTTGGTGGAATGTGACTTTCCATTGGATGCAACAAAGGTGGTAGAGGCATTTCGTGCGAGTGGGACAAAAGAGTTTAAATATGATGGCTTCACACCTCAAGGGATGGAGGATCAGTCGCGGGCACTAGAGGAACTAGGGGTGTCGGTTACTTACGGGGGTGAGGTGGAACTGCTTGATAAATTTGGTCGTGAATGGTGGATTGGGCATGAAATCGATGTGATGGACAGTAGAGTATATCATTAGATTGTAACAATGTTCTATTGAAGCAGAAAATTAGCTCGAGCGATGACACCCAGTGAACATCGCATCCGACAAAGTCCGTCGTTTTCACACCTCTGGTGCATTTTAACACTTCCCAGGTCAAATATTGTCACGTAGACTTCTTTGCCGCTCTCATATTCTTCAAATTCTTAATATGTCAGTAACCGGGCACAGTGATGTTGGCCGTTGGCGCAGGCGCAGGTTCAACGTAACGTTTCCGTGTGTTTGGCGCGGCGTCACTGCCTGCTCTCGTTCAATGATCAAAAGTTTGTGGTACATCCAGATGAGGTATTTTATCCAATGGACGATCCATTCCAATTTTGTTTAGATGCCCCGGCGTTTTCCAATCAATTAACTCTAGATGATACCAGCCATACGTGTCCTTCACCCAGCTGAAGTTGCTGTCGTATTTAAGATGGTAACTGGGGAGGAAAAACTCAACGCAGACCATTCAAGTTGACAAAACACGTTCGTACATTATCGGAGACTTCAATTGGGCGGCAGTTTTTCTAGCAGTTTTTCTAGCATCATTCCAGGCCTCTGCTTTTCGTAGTTCCATAGACGGAGGTGTATAACAAGAGGTTTTGAGAATCAGAAACATCATTGAGCGACTCCGCGTCTTTTGAGTCGCATATGCGAGAAGGTATCCTCTCTCTGCCCAGCCCTCCAGTTCCCTAATAGTAGCGTCGTTTTGGTTAAAAATTACCTTCAGGACGGCGCTGGATTTCTCAAAGTCCCTGTCATCATCATAAACTTTAAAAACTCCGGGTTCCTCCGCTATGAGATGTCCCCCCCTTACGACAAAGTCCACAATGCTTTTATCGATGCGACTAATCTCCTTTAAATTTAATATCAAATCACTGTAATGCAAAGAGCAGATGTGCGTGCCTCCTTGTGTCCGGGCGAGGGCTGATGGAGCTCGTTGGGGGATACGGGTAACGCATATGTAGCGCAAGCAAAGAGAAAGCAAAAAATGATTGAAGTGAGATGCATCTCTGTGGGGGTGAAAGGGTTGAAAGGGCCAGCCTCTGGGGAATGGATTCCTTCGGACCTATGACTTATATATCAACATCTCCTCAGCAACTCCAGGGACACGTTCATGCCGCCTGAAACTGGGTCATCAGTCGGGCGTCGCGGCTTCAGCGATGCTGTGATGACACCACTACTTCATCTGATCTTTTTATTTCAGACATGAGATCTTGAGAATGAACGTGCTCTCAGCTGCTCTCCTGCCAGAAAAAAGATTCTAATGGGCCCTTCAAGTCCGAGGCAGCCCGGGGTCCACCGAACAACAATATTTTTGCTCTTCTCCCGTGGTGATCAAAAATCGTTGAAGATGGCATTTAATGGAATGTGAGGACCTCAAGTGCCTGAGATCGGAGTCGGTTGTTGTTCGCGTTGGTCAGGTTCCCAAGCTGCCGGGAATGTAGTTCGGCAAGTTCCGCTACCGCTTTCAGCTCCAGCATCAACGATGCCCAGAGCGCAGACGTGTCTTCAACGTCGTTTGGCTATGTCGACTTGCAGTGCAGTCCGTCGTGACGATGTCGTCGACCTGAAAAAAACTCACGAGGGCGGGTTTATCTCAGTCTCACGCCAGCTTGCTGAACTAGTCGATGATTGCTTTCCCGGCAGGCGAAAGCCTGTACTATTCAAAAGACCTGGAAAAGGAGGCTGGGAGGCCGGGCATCCCGCTATCGGTCCAGATACAAACTGCCTCTGTAGATCACAACTTGGCGTAGATCGAGGACCATGTATGCCGCTCTCTACCTTTCTTTCCATTACTCCCTTAAACTAACTGGTAACCATAGACGAAAGCGCGCGGCTTATCTGGAGCAGTTCGGTCGCCCACTGTTGCCGTTCCAGGCTTCCAGCGCGTGAGGAGGGAAGGTCACCAGTACGCCGTCGGACCACATCAAGAACCTGGACCGCTATATCTACCTTCGCATCGTGTCGTCACTCATCCCCAGGAACCAGGCCACCTGCCATTTCAGCATCCGCCATCCATATCTCCAGCAGAGCAATATCATCGTCTCGAGGTCGCCCGACTCCAACTTGCACGTCGGCCTGTTCGACTGGCAACACACGTCGATCCCCCGTTTCTCCTTCCCGAACGCCTCCGGAGCTATGATGATCCTGTCTCGCAATCTATGATGCGGCTTTGGCTACCGGAGAATTTGGATGACTGGCCGAGAGCTCTACCGTCGCCTCGTCCATTATCACTGTCAAAAACGCGGAGGAGTGTAACGCGCTCCATTACGCAGCATTGACGGACCTCTATGGGCATGCTCCGCCTCCGCCTCTTCTGCATGGGCACGAGCTAGAGTGGCAGGATACTGTACATTTGCGAGGACTAATAATACATACAGGAACCATGAACCTACTATGTCACAAGGATTCCGATTTCGAGTTGATTTCGACAAGAAGATCCGTCGCGTATGTGGCCAAATTACTCCACACATCTGGAGTTGACAATTGGCCCCGGATCAAATTATCCAGCTTCTCATCAAACCCAGGCTTCCAATGGTCGTGAACAACGGAGTTTCTCAAATTTCTCCACCAACCCCGCATCTCACTGTTAAACTCCAAGTCCGTGTACTGGATGCCTTCCCCCACCCAACTGATACAGTTGCATATACAGTGCGTATATGCAATGTCGATCGCCTCCGAGTTGAATGATATCCCCTGAGCGAGATAGGCGTTGACTTCGGGGACGTATGTGATCAGACCCTCGCATCCCTGTTTCATGGTCTGGAGGCATCCTTGAAGGGGCAAGTTAATCGTCACGGATCGCTGTTGATCAAGTGTGAAAAATTACCTATTTTTTCGTCGCGCGATAGCGCCCGTCGGTATTGCTGTTGGTATTGCATTGATAGAGTAATACTAGACTGACTGAACTAGCGTAGCGTGTATGATAAGGTGTACGGTTGCCCTGGGGGACCAGTTTGTGTGCTTCCACAAGCACGGTGGTGCTATATACGTATGACCTAGTGTTCTATCTGGCGTTCTGTCAAAACGTGTACAGCCAGGTGACTACTAGGTATATATGTAACTATCTGCTATCTGCTATCTCAGGGTTATATATATCTCGCTATCGTCCAATGATAATCCGCCCATGCAACATCGAGGGTTGTCCACTGGTCGACTTGAGGGTGTTATGGCTAGGTCTTGAGGAATAATCACAGCACTGATTAACTGTCATGTCGTCTACCGTAGCATAAAGTCCTGTCTCCAAGTATTAGAAAATGAAATCGCGTCGAAATAGCGTGTAACATACGGGACATTCACAAAGCACGACGCGGTGCTTCGTTGATGACACATGGCCCTAATACGGCCACCTATCGTTGTAGCGCCGCACCATCTGCACGGTAGGCCATTAATCTTGGGTTTTCTGACATTTGGCTTGAATGAGGGATCGGCGAAGACAGGCTTAAGAGGCGTTAGATTCCGTGTACGGTAGAGTAGAAGCGCCCCCCCCAGAAAGCCTAAGTGGCTGGTAGTGAGTAAGAGTGGGCGGACTAAAGGGTAGGACTCACTGAAGGTCTTCTTCTATCAATGACTCCGACTCCCCGTAGTGATTGGGATTGCCTCAGTTTGCAGGCCGGTCACGTAACTCATAAGACAGTGAACGTGCTACAACAGAGCTCCGAATCAGCCTTGGTAAGAAAATAAAGGAACGGAAGAGATGCGTACTGTTCTACACCGGTTTGAGCACCACTAACGTAGCTTGATGTTTACTGCGGCAGCCACCGCCGTGACCTCGACAGCGATCAAGAGACGACGAAGGGACGAGTGGACACCGGTTGTGCGAGTGTACCGATATTGAAAGACCCCGCGTGACCGCAAACAGCAGTAGGTCCGTGCACGTAGCGATTCCTATGCCCACAATCATCACGAAGCCCAGAGCTTCGCCTGCTAAGCAATCTACCGGATCCTGGGCGTGCATGACCTGCAACAGGAGGATGAATGAGAGATCTAAGGATGAGCACCTCGCGGGCCAACCCCATTCAAAGAAAGTTGCAAAACTTGCAGGTGCTTTTACTTCCCCGGCGCAGAGCTTGTCGTGAGTCACCTATCAACGACTTGGTATCACCCGTGCGCATATATTTGGGCTCTTTAGCTCGACCCCAAGCAACAAAACTCCCTTCCTGAATACCAACTCTCCTGCTTCCAAGACCAAGCTTGGCCCTCGTAAAGGCAGCAATCAGGGCAAAAGACAAGCGAACTGCGGCCCATCATGGCAGGAAGCTAGCAAGACTTCAAGCTCACGGCGAATCCATCCCGGCGACGTTGCGTTTGAAATCCAACTTCAAATATTGCAATTCTGTTCACTTAATGATTTGGCCGTCGTCGCTCGAGTACATTCCTCGCTGCGAGATGCAGCGGAAAACATGCTCTACAGTCACATCGACTTCTCCCCTCGGCAACGTGACCGGGCGATATGGGAAGGTCCGTCTAAATCGCCTTGGAACTCGGCCGTGAAGGAAACTGCACCGCTATTATACACACTCTCCAAAAACACGCGAAACGCTTCGATGGTGACGACGTTTTATATCGAGCTTGGTGGGGAAGCCTATGATGATTATAGCGTTATTCCCCCGATCCTAGCCGAACTCTCTGGCGCCCTCAGGGCGATGCCGAATTTGACGGATTTGCGCATCAGGACGGATGCGAAGCTGGATCGTTCTGAGGGAAAGATAAGCAACGTGATCAGGTCCGTATGCAGCCTTTTCCGATGAGCGTTTCAAAATCCCAATCATACGTACAGGGGGAGTTACTTTAAACTCCATACACTACACTTGGACTATTATTACGACCTTGAAGAGATCCTCGCCAGCCAGCCTCAGCTGCGCTTCTTAGGACTTCACACCTACGACATTGACTTGCAACTGGTTTGGAAGAAACTCCAAGAGCTTTATCAGCGCAAACATCACCGTCATACTACTTCATCCTGGCCGGCAATTTTCACAATTGATTTTGGGATATATGGCACTCGTCCAATTACCATGTTTCCCGCTTTTCATCGTCCCGGGGAAGCGCTCCAAGTACTCCGAGAAATTTCGATTCATCTAGAGAGCCAAAGCCTTTATTACGAGGACGGATATGACCTATCTTTTAGCCTACTTGGGATCTCAGAGGACAACATCAGTTTGTTCTGCGAAGCTATGGAAGCAATGGCGATATGCACTCGCCGCCATCTGTATCCCGCGCTAACTCGCCGAAGTTCTATAAATCTGAGTATCATTGTCCACAAGACGACAATAGAAGTAAGTCTTGCCGGTCATCACGGCTTTTAACCCGGTGTTTATTCCTTTGCGGCAGAAGCCATGGCTGTCTCCCGAATTCACCAAATCTTTGGCGCAGTTCGAAAGCCTGCGGTATTTACTGCTCATCTTTCCCAATATTGATGATGCGGAGCAGTCTGCGCTGTCTGCGGATCTACGGAAATGTTTATTAAAAGATTTGGGACACGGCGCGTGGGCGAGACTGCTAATAATAAGCCTCCAAGGTCCAACAAACATGGTAGATCTGGATCGTCAAGATAATTGGGTTCCACCAGGACATGTAGGTTGGTGATGTCATTTTTTTGCATTTGTATATGGGGTATTGTAGTGGTATTGTTCGAGTTGGGTAACCTAATGATAATGTGAGTAAAGGCGAAGAGATAAAAATGGTAGACGTAAACGTTCATATATCGGACTGAGGTGACGAATATTCTAATTGCTTATATGGCTCAAAGATGGCCCACTCGTTTTCTTACTTATACAGCCAGGAGATAGTAGTAACGGTTACCGTGTTGGGGATAAACTTGAACTACAACCATCGACGCGCTAAGTTCTACTAGTACAAACAAAGAGCCCAACATTCCCTGCATCTGCCAGAGCGGCGCATGACGACATAGTACTAGAGTACTATACAGCATCCCTTCTTATGATCTTCTGGAGAAACGTCAACATTGACAATGCATGCTGAAAGCTGGGTGGCGAAATCTTGGCAGTTGTTGTCGCGCCGTTATCTTAAATAACGGTATCGTGTCATCGTCTCTGACGAGAATGAATGTATTCAATACGAGCGCCTAGACGGAGGGTCGCGCTCACCGGTCTATGATATCGCCCGTCTGAACGAGTATGTCAACTTTTTCCAGACCAATCCAAGTTCTCGTCCAACACACGTCTTGCATTCTGCATATCGCCATGCAATTCTCCTATTGCAACTATATGGCGGCGGAACGGCGTTTTTGAGCCTACATATTGGGGATCCGAGAACATGAACTGCTGCTGAAGGGAGAGAATTTCGTATCCGACGAAAATTTCAGTTGTTGTTGAGTTATCATCTATGCTCCGTGCGCCAGCGAGAACAAGAGGATGGCGCATCGACGAGCGAATACCATGATGTTGATCGTGATGGTGGCTGTGCGAGTCAATTATGTTGATCATGATGATAGCACATAAACCACATCACTATCGTTATACCCTATCGCGCCGGCGCCGTAACGCATGGATAGGACGAGAGACTTGGAATGGTCTCTGCAAACGCCGCCTACTATACCCGGTGACGGAGACGGACAACTCGACGTCTCATCAATAGGACGAACGAACAGACATCACTCTGAAGAAGAGCAGCTATATATTCGGAACGTTCTGCTGGCAGCAGAATCCCTGTTACAGTCAGGGTCCGTAGATCGTGATCTGGGGCGAAGGGAGGAGACCGTGGACCTTATCGGCCGGTGCAAGATTGCTTTAGCACCTCACAAAAGACTGCCATCCGACGTCTTGCGGTCCATAGTCCATTTTTGCGGCGAGGCACGCGTGAAATTCCCCCTAGGATCAAAGCCCGGCGGCATTGATCAGGATCTACGTCTCCTCCACATCACCCATGTCTGCTCTGCATGGCGGCAGCTTGCATTGGAAATGCCAGCATTGTGGAGCGACATTTCTATATATCTAACATGGAGGGGGCATAACAAGACGCTGTCTGCCGCCAAACAATGGTTCGACCGTGCACAAGATATGCGCAGGGCATTATTCGTTGATTTCGATGTGGGAGAGAGAAGCCCGTATTTGAATGACTCGTGGGAGCAGCTACTCGAATTCATGGCTCAGTATCGGCTAGAAGAATTGGAGTTGGTGTATCCTATCAACCATGTAGCATTGAAGCTCCCAGACCATGTCTGGCCGTCGATCGAACGCTTATATCTGAGGCACGAGGGGAATGGGTTTTCCCATGGGTGGCAACAGCTTTTTTCTAACTTCGGGAAACTTTCCAATCTCAGACATTTAAATATATTCGGCTCTTACCATCTCCATGGTATGGATCGAATTGTACCATGGCATCAGCTACGGACGTTCCAGTTAGGGGCACTTTGGGAGGGTCCAATAACACCCTCATCATGTCTCAATGTGCTCCGTCAGTCCCGATTACTTGAATATTGCCTCATAACGTTATCGAAAGAATCGTCGTTCACATCTACTGTCATTTCCACGAAGGAAAAAATTGTTCTCGCCGACATGGATCATTTCGAAGTGCGATTTCGGGATGGTTTAGCAGTATCATCGTTCCTCAAGCCACTTGTCATGTCTAACATTACCACATTCATCCTCAAGCGAGCTGTTACTATGAGACTCTCCCCTGAATTAAACTGTGATATGTCTGCACTGTTTGACATTATCCAGCGCTCAGGAGGAATGTGTCGCATTCGCCGCCTAGGGATTGACACTTCTGTTATGCTCGATATCGGTGTTTTACTGGAACTTCTACCCTCATTGGACACGATTTCCATCCAATCCGGACATCTCAGTGACAATACTATAAAACGATTGTCGAGCGGCAAGCTTGGGCCTCGGTTACGCAACATTTCTTTGGATGTCCTGCATCATGATGCAGATCAGATACTGTCAATGGTGGAATCGCGCTATCACCACGCAACCCAGTCTCCTGATAGTGAGCAGATTGAGGATACACCTTGTCCATTCAAGTACATATCAATTGCCTGCATGGCTACGGCCGAAAAATGGTTTTATCGCTGCAGGATCAAATTATTATCTAAGAAATGTGATGCTAGCATCCGTTTGGGTATTTACTATGATGAATAGGGGTCAAGTGATGATTTCCAAGTGTACCTAAGATGTAGTAGTTGGTAAAATATTATAATCTGAAAGAGTCTCAACAAATTTCATTGAATTAATAACAGGAAGTAAATAACATTTCCTTTCCTTTTCCTATAAACGGTAGGAGGTTAACAGCATGTCATGCTGGTTTAGTCGGCAAAAAGAAGACTCCCGACCCCATCAACACCTCACCCCAGGGGCTGTCCTTTCCACAAGCATTTTCGAAATGTTTGCAGTTCGGGACACATCTGTTTTTGGGATGGGGCAGCCTAGTATGTAAGCAATCAAGAGAGTATAGTGGCCATGTACCTTGCTCCCCTTGCAGGTGTGCCTCCTGCTTTCCGAAAAGTCAATGAGGCAGAATCCACCTTCACGAGCACGCGCAATATTCCGGGGTTCGAGGTCCCCATGAGTTATCCTAATACGATGAAGGTCCCGTACCAATTTATACACTTGAGATCTGCAGGAAATCGTGATCGTCAATGAGAGCAATTGCTTCGGCATGATTGCTGCCACTTACCGCTCAGGATCGCTAAGCTCTCCCCACTCATTCAGAACGCCATCACATAAATCGAGAATGAGAACGGCCACGCCATCGCCTTCGAATGCACCATAGCAGTGAGGAGCGATACGATCGTGTGGTTGACGAGATTGGTATGCCTTCTCCAAGGCAAGGTAGATCTTAAATTCATCATGGAGCCGTTGTCGGTTGCCTGCATCAGTACGGCGCAGCACCTCGACGATCTTGGCGATGAAAAAGTCAACGCTGCCATCAAAGTGACACTTGCCAGACATTGCCAGTTGACCCAGACCCTACAAAGCGGGTCAGCCACAGGCGCCGTTTCCCATTCTTGGCGCACTGCGGAAGGGCGAGCATATTGTTCGAGAAGGGGTGGAGATGTATCCAAATTTGAGAGGATTCAGGCGAATTCTGGGAAGACGAGGTGATCTAAGAGTAAATGAGCAAGCCAAAATGACAGGCGACAGGAGGCATGGACAAACCATTAGCCCGGACTCAGCCTTCCTCTGGCCAGTGCGGTGACGGTTATGGGTATTCGGAGGATCGCTTGCTATTTCTTCTCCTGAACTAGCTGAATACGCTGAACCATCTTCAGGTAAAGGACCCTCGTCTCGTTCTTCAACAATAATATCAAGTTCCATATTGGGATTGAATTCGATAGGCTCGACAGGAACCTTTTTGACAACGGACAAGATGGCGCCGAGGAGTGCTCGAAAGGGCACTGATGAGTCATCGATGCTGATCATTGGCGAGTAGGCAAGGAAAGGGTGGTGATCGTCCCTCACAAGGCGGCACACAATCCAGTAATTGTGACAGGTAATAAAGAGCCATTCCATTCGTCTTAGACCTAAATACAATGCAGCCTACATGTATTTCTTAAACGCCAGCGTTGTAGGTGACGAGAATATCGTACTCACCTTTGTAAGCATTTTCGGCGCCAAAGGTTGACTGGCGAGTCCACGTCAACTCGATACCATTCTGCGGTAACGACCCGCCAACACTATTCATGACCGAATGGGGATTTTGCCTCAAGGAGACACCCGTCCTCGCCGTTCACTTTTAAAACATAGTCAACCCTGGAGTTCCCTCTGTCCGCCACTTGTTCTAATTTTTGCACCAAGTCGTATTGACCATATACCGACAAGCAGTGGTCTAAAGCAGTGGAGGACGCCCTTGTCCAACAACCTCCGACTCTGTTCCAAAGATCAGCCCGAATTACTGGGCCTCGAATGAAGAGTTAAAACACTTACGTGGCTTTCGCTTGGATTCTCTTTCCAATCGGACTCTTCTTCGCTATTCGGACGGAGCTGTATCCTAGGTGAAAACCGCGATAGGAGTTTATTTTCGGCATCCGCTGGCCAAAAGGGTGTCTCCGAGGATGTTCTCGAGAGTATTGCAAAGTTTCTCAACAAGGGTATTGTCTCGCACAGCGTGGTTGGCTTTCCACTCCCTCTCGAGCAACGGGACTTCAACTAGAGATATGTCTGTGATACCGACAGATAGACCTTCGTTAGTAGGTTGAGGGAATGGGAACGTCGCATGTTCCACCAAGAAATCGTGCAGGTTGGACATGATGGCGGTGCTGGACGGTTGAATCCCCGCAACCTGTAATTATTGACTTAGAGGTGTGGGCCACCGCTTTGCGTGGCATGGTCCGAGGCTATAACCGAGATGTCTCGCGTATGGCGGGGCCTTCGTCGGAAGATGCCGCGCGTAGCGTACGCCGATCGCTAATTTCCTAATTTCCTAATTGGGGTGCACTGTTCCGGAACGAGCCAGCTCGCTTAAAATACCTTGTCCTTTCATGCCTCGGAATGCTTGCCAGTGCGCCAACCTCACTGTGCCCTGGCTACAGACACGTCGAAGAATTCGATCCCAACGAAGAGTATGAGAACGACGAAGAAACCTCCTACGTGACATTTGACCTGGGCAACATAGAGCCAACCCTTGTTCCCAGTTCCTCCACCTACAGGCTCATCGTGAGCGTCCTCGACCCTCACCATTGCCACTGCCGCAGTCACTCACCGCGATAACAAGGGGCTTGATACTCCTACTCCTTATCTTCAGCTTTCTGGAACCATTCTAAAAGGAAGGCACGATTCACTTCTTGGGACCGAACTCCTCTTCACAGATGATTCGAAAGGTTTGTGTGGCCGTTTCTGCTACTAGTTCTCATCGTTCACATGTTCTTCAGAACCACGGGATAGGAGCCAACGCTCGGTAACCTATGTTGCCAGCGCAGAGCAACGCGTTGCGTTTCAAAGAAGTCCGATTACAGCCCAAATCGGAGAGCGCGGAAGAACAGGCACATTCTACGCGGAAAGTTGAGGCGAACAACCAAATTCCACCCTCTGGGAACGCAAGTGAGCGAAAAACGGCGGGATCTTCTGCAAGATCTAAGCGCGTAGAAGGTGTAAAGCCGAAGAAACGTACGAAAGGGAAGGCCAAGGCTAATGAAGAGGTACAAGATGATGCGATGGATGCCTCAACAGGGTGAATAAGGTGTGTGCTTGAATGACAATCTGAGATCATGTGTATACTGAGTGACGCCTTATTAGCGTAGGGCCCATACACGATGCACTAGTGGACTTTCCTACGTCCCATGATTGGGCTCTGTCCGACGTTTCAGGCGCACCAAGTCACTTTCACGGCTACCCACCACATCGCTTAGGCGCTCGCCCCTTTCATGCGAATATACTCCCCGAGCGCCCGAGTTTTTCATTTCACACTGCTAGGCACCCTACCATTCCCTTTCACGCGCGACTTCTCATCGCAAACGTATCGTATATCAATTTTCCCTACTCGCTCAATTCCACATGATCTATCTTATCCAATTCCTTCTTGGGTCTAGTTGATCTGACGTTCCACCCATTTACCCAATCAAACACACTAGGAAACCATCCCTTACCGTGGACGTTTTTCCATAAGAAGTTCTCGCGGTATTCATAACCAGGGGAAGGAGTTTCACTGGAGAGAAAGAAAAGAAAAAACTCAGCAGAGCTCGTTAAATCATGGAGTTGGTACATACTATTTCACGCCCGAAGCGAATCTAGATCTCTCAGCATTCACCATGGCGTTCACCATGAGATGTTCCGCCATTCTCTGGTTCTCCGTAACCGGAACGTTGACAAAGAGGATTAGATATGTTGTTGATTTGCCCCGAGTCGCATAGGCTAAAAGGTATCCTGCCTCAGCCCAATGTTCCATTTCCGACTTGACTTGATCGATTCCGTGAGGGATTATTTTAATGACGGCGTGTGTGTCCTTTTCAAATGCAGACAGACTTTTCCAAATCTGAAATTCGCCGGGCTTCTCTGCGATTGTATATGTTTTTGTTTCTATAAACTTCTTTATGGCTTCGGATGGACCGGGTTTCTGAACGTCGGCGGGAGGAGGCTGAAGGTGACAACATCAGGTGTTACGATGACAACATAAGATATAGGTACTACGCGTACTGTTTTTCGTGCCAAACCCAATTTCTCTTTGACCTTTCGAGTCTTGACATTTGATCAATAACATACAAGGGCGGATACAAGGGAGACGGAAAACGTACAACAGATGACTCTTGGCCAGGATCTTTGCCGAACATTGGGTACCGCATAAGCAGTGCAAGCAAATATAAGGAATATAATAGCTGGTATTAAACGCATTCTTCGCGAGAGATGAAAGGGCCAGCCTCTGGAGGGGACGCATTCCGACGAAAATGTGGTTTATATATCATTTCCTCAATCAAGGATACGTGTCGGTGAAGTCGGGTCTGATATGCTTCGGCCTGTGTTGCGGCAAAAATTTCGGCTTTGCGGTGCTTTGATGCTGATCATGAAGTGTTCCGCAATTTCGAGTTTGGGGTACCCATATCTGATTAACGTTGTTCGCATCGACTACGAGTTGCTTAGCGATGGCATGGATATGCTGTGGATCTGGAGGGAAAAGGTGTAGGTCGTCCTTCTTGTCTGTGAAAGAAGTTCAATCCCCCAGAAGCGATTCGCGCCTTAACGAAGTTGCTAGCTGGCTTCGTAATACAGATCCCCCGCGAGTGTATATGCGCATAGATGAGCACGCATTGAGGAGAAAGCCTTTAGTGGTTGACGTCGCCAACTGCTAAAAACTGGGTCGCTCGGACACGGGGCTCGGTCAGTGAGCCTGCCACGCCTGGTTGCTAGGTTTATGACGACTTCTTCAAGCTTGCTTCCTGACATCTCTGCCCGCCGGATTTCTCCGATGAGGTATCGTGTATTTGTCCTTATTTGCATCTGCTCTACATGCGTCCCACACTTCTGCTCCAGAAGTCGGGGCGCTCAGCCTGGAAAGGCACGTTCTCTCTCCTCTCCTTCCCTTTTCGATTGGCTTCATTGACTCGGAAACACAGGCCCATATTTTGTCACATTCCCTAACCTTCGAGAGGCACTCACAAACCATGTGCCTATTCAAACAAAAGCGAGATCTTGCACCATTCTGCCCAACTTTGTAGGGTGAGTGCATGTTCTGTTTACTTGTTCTAGTAATTGAGACCTTGCGGTAGCATTCGTTTTATGGTTCACAATGGGAAGGACTACCTACCAGTGCTCGTCACACAGGACATGGTGGGACATAAGCTGGGCGAGTTTTCACATACGAAAAAGAGGTTCAGCTTCAAGTGAGTAGATTGAACTTGTATCTTTGGATATCTGTTGCTGACTAGCGAACGACAGAGGGTCAAAAGGACGGTTATAGAACGAATGCTAGACTTCATAATGTACACATGTAATTGGTCCACAATCACAGCGTAGCGGCCAAATCCAGAGACCACATCTCTTGCCGTATCCACCCTTCGGCTTTCAAAGATGAAGTTTCGGAGTATGTCCTTTACGTGCGTTCCGTGCTGCTAACACACTCGCTCAAACAAAATGGCAATAAAGCCACATAAAACACTTTCCGAAGAACGCTCACGAGACGCCGAGCTTGAGACACAGCGAACCATGGCCACGTTCAGACAGAAGGCATCTGGCGCATTATTGAAATCGCAAGAGATGAATTGATACGCAGTGTGACCATCTAACAAATGAACAAACCGGTGCATGGCTTGTTCGTTATGAAGACATACAGTCAACACGTTTCTATATAATTAAATGGGCAGAATTACGATCTGCTGAACAGACTCGCTGGTGCGCTCACAAGTTGGGCGACGCGTGGCCATACCTCACTCGAAAAAGGAGACAAATAATTTATTTTCAGACACACTAACGAAGTACATGTAGCAGGGTAGTACATACATAGATATTGTTTCGCCCGAAGATATAAATAATAAACGAAACACTTGAAAGATACCAACGAAATCTCAATACTTATGCACCAACGTTTGGTTTGAGCGTACACCTCGGAGAATGGCGATTTCGACCATCAATACGAGAATAGCCTTCACCACATCCATAAATGCAGGATGCGTGAATGACCTTCATATGCGTGTTCGTAACGTGGCGAAAAAGCGAGTCGATCAAGAGATCGCATCCACAGTTTTCCCACAAACAAGCGATCCTTTGATTTGGATCCCAATACACTCCATGAGCCAGTTCCATGTGTTCCCGGATAGACTTTGCGATCCGTCCACACGACGTCCTGACATCCATCCCAGTTGCAGCGCTCGAAATACTTGACGACGCAGCTGCGGAAATAAAGTATTTTTTCCTTGCCGTTCGCGTCGACTACGATCACGGCGACTCTCGGTCTTTTTCCGCCCTTGCTGGCGGTCTTGGATTTTCCCTGGTTTCCTCGGACTGTCGAACCTCTAATGACTCGGTACGTCGGGGGGCTTGTTACACGATTAGAATTCATTGAGATAACAGTTCGATGATACGACATACCTATCGGGGTTGCGGTTATCAGCAACAGCAACAGCTGTGCAGTGGACCCAGTCAAGGTCGCCGTCTCTGCGCAAGCCCGAGGTCAGAAAGTGTCATCATTAATCAACAAATAATAATCACTTCTTTTTTGGTTTCTTTGTTTGCGCTCCATTGCCATTGGTCGAAGAGCGCTCGTTCGTCAGCTCAGAGCGAGCAGGATCATTCTCAGTTGGGGTCATCGCATTATCGGCGGAGAAATGCGCGGCTGAGACCTCATCAACATGTTTCTCTCTATAAAATGATATGAGCAGATCGTCGGTAAAAATACATAACACGCACAGCGAGCTCGCGACCAAATTCGGGGTCAGCGTCGGGTGATGGCTAATAATGCCCGTTTCGCGTTCTTGTTCGTATATATTGTTGTCATTCATAGGGTACTGAGGATATGGAGGGGGCGAGATGTCCACGACGCGGGGAAAAACCAACGTTTCGCTTCCATCGCTCTTGTTGTACATGGCTCCACCATCGCAGTTTTGAACGGGAGGGAATTGAGGAGGTGGTGTGTAAATGGAACCAACATGTACACCAAAGCTCGGACTTGGGAGGGCCGAAGTATATGGGAAGAACTCGGCGACGAAGGGGCCGTTGCTGTCATTACTTCCGCGTTAAAAAAATGCGCATAAGAGAAACAAAAGAAATCATACTCACGCTTCAACGCTGTTGTCATACACTTGCGGCTGAAATGCGATTTCTGACGCGGGAGTCTGTGGCATACTGGCCATGATAGCTGGGCTCCCATCACAGTTGGCAAAGTAAGAGGAAGTAGAGGCATCGCTAAAGCAGGAAGATGATGCAGGAGTATGTAACTCCTCAACGTCTGCATTCGTAAAGCCACCAAACAACATTTGCGCCCGCTGAAAGTCGTTGCTCGTCACCTGGTCAAGGCAACTATAGTCACTGACATCAGAAGGAGGTGAAGCGCTGGCGTTCAAGTAAGCAGGATCGTAGCTGAACATATTGAAGGCCTCCATAACGTGTAAGAAAGAGGACTGTGGAAAAAGTGACGCCTAGACAAGTTTATTCCAACCCATATTTATGGGCAAATAAAAAAACGAGGGTTGTTACCAATGTCGGCGAAAATCAGGGTGCTTGAGAAACTGTGTGGCACCATCAACACATGTTTGTCGGTCGCCACCCTTCGTTGTAACTGTCTAGGTAAATCGAACCGCGGAGTTATTCCAAAAACGTGTTGGTCGCGGGAGGATGCCGACAAAATGAAAAAGGGACATGTCTTCGACGTGTGGAATTGAGAGTAATGATTGATGGATATCGGTGGACTACTCATTTTTGCGAAACGTAAATTTCAGGATATAGGTGGGATCTCTACCAGGACGTGAGTTTCTCCATACTCGTCGGGTCTGTTAAATTCGCTCGACGATGCCTTTTTGCTATGGGCTGTATCCACCCTGGATACGCGACTTAAGATCTCCCAACGAACGAGAGTCTATACAGGCCACGAGATATTATATAAATATTTCTCTGTTCGGGTTATTTAAAACAGATCATTCAGTCACGGAGTATCAAAAAGCTCCATGACTCACTTCTGATAGATCTTCTTTAAGCGATGCCACACTCTTTCTCCTTAGACTATAAGTAGATGATATGCTGCGGTGCGCCGCAGATGACAAAGACGAGGGTGGCCACACACGCCGGAATCCAGTGTCTCCTAATCCAGTAAGGGAATGCCACAGCCTAAGGGGAAAAAGTCTACCGTGCATCCTACGTTCTTCGCGTCGTTTTGCTATTTTCCACCTCTCATATTGCAGGGGCCTGGTATGTGATGTTTATCAAGACGCTCATCTCGTCAACTTTGTAGACCAACAAATATTTTTCCTCCGGGAGCGGGAGAAGGGTATCCGTATAGTGCCATATACATCTGGCATATGAAACCTGGCCTGTCGCCTGCTACGGTTTCCTCGAGTCAACAGCGTAACGCTCGCGCGGAAACGTACCGATGGTGATTTTGCCCACCCCCGAAACAACACAAGAATGAATGCATGCCTACGCGTGAACGAGTTGGGAACGCGCAAATGCCAACGCGCTGGATCATCGTCATCCCTGCTCGATGTGATTCTGTATTTCTTCTGACGCGCCGCTGTATTACTGGACCAACATGCCGTATTCCCGCCTCGTCGCCAGATTATGAACTCTTCGCTGTTCAAAGCATGTCAAGACGTTCGCCTAACCATCCTCGGGTGAGTTATGCACAAATCGTGTTATAACGCATTGAGGAAGTTCCCTTTCTTCGCTCTTATGTAGCCGCTAAGACTTCTCTGAACAACCGGCGGAGCATCGTGCAAGGAACAGAGATGGGAATCTATGCGAAGCTCTATAGAGAAGTTGTCCTGCGAATTACGCGGGCAATCAAACATGTTTGGTAGCCCAATAGCATGGGTTATTCGTTTCCGTCGTCGTCATGCATTCGATGCTTAAGCCTTAGACAGTGACGCATTCATCATCCTGGAAATCTCAAAGGTATCGGAAAAGAAATCAAAAATAGAGACGAGCCTACGTTCAGCGTCAAGTTGGCTCCACATTCGATTCTTCCTTGTTTTCTCTTACTCCTGAGTGAGACTCGCGCGCTTGTGGCACAGGTAGACTTCAGTACGAACAGTGCTAGCGCCGCGTGCAGGATGGGAAAAGCGCCGCAATATGGTCAGTGGCGGCCCAGGACGAAAATAAAAGCAAACAATGATGGCGCCCAGCCTGCGACTATGAACATGGGCAAACTTGATGACTGGCATTGAAAAGCAACTTGCCCTTCTGGACAACTTCTGGCCAAGGACTCGCGAGTGTCGAAGCATTCACGAACTCGGCGCGAATTCTTGTCGAGGCGAAGCAACTCTCGGCCTGGAAGCATGGCGTTGGAGCGTTAGAGCTGACTGGTCACGGCCCGACGACACAACGATGCAATAGGGCTGATAGTTTCCATGGCTTCCGTTCGCTGGTCGCAGACCAGTGACTCGATCGGCGTTGGAAGGGTATCTCGGCCTCCCCGGGTGATATAAGGTCCCTAGGTTTTTCGACGTTTCTCCGGGCGGGTCCCTCATCTCGAAGACTGCTGGCACTCTTCGTAAGTCGTCCAACATTCGTTCCGCCTTCAGCCAGTGACGCTCTATTGGACAAAAGGACTATAATGATACTGCTCCCGTATGCGCTGCTTCTCCTTGTGCTGTGCACTACTGGGGTCGTTGCTCGTCCTGGAGATAAGAAACGGAAAGACCACAGGCCGGATGACAAGCCTCAAGCAGCTGCTTTGAAGCTCCCCAAGTCTCATGCGGTTGCTGTGTCAAGTTTAGCTTCTATGACAGTCGATGAAATTCTTGCACTACGCCAAGTACCTCTCAGGCAGGTTGGACAAACTTAAAATTATAAACGAATTATCTTCAGATCTCTGGCCACCTAAAATCGGCGGCGTCTATTACACAGAACCACAGAATTTCGTTAGTATCAGATCATTCTATTGCTAGTGGTGCCTCTTGATACGAATTATATAGGGTATGCCCAGGATCAGGAGCGAGCATGGACACAGGTCGATTCACCCTGTTATTGTGATGGGTCCCGCTGAGGGCATCATCGAGACTAAGGTGGAATGCGTCCTCGTTCTGGAGATTTCGAATAATTTGATTGTGGATAAAGACTATCAAGTAGATGCCAAGTCCTTATTTCCTCCGGGGACAAAAATTTCTGGTGAGCGTGAATATTGTGACGAAGAGGATGAATACTTAAGTAGCGTACTTCAGGGATGGTCAACGCCGGAGCATATCGAGTAGTAGAAATGAATAAATTTGTCCTCGTACCTCCGATGCCCAATTACGGAACGCTACAAGTATTGCGAGAGGATAAGGTGCAAATGTTAAAGGATAGAGTTGGTGAGATCATCCTTCTTGAATGTGTATAACTTGACAGTTTAACGATTGTAGACAATGCAAAGGACCTTTTTCCAGCGAAGAAGAAATACTATCCGAAATGGATTTTAGTAAAAAAGGAGGACAAGTTGAAGTTGTCGACAACACCGGATAGGGAGCCTCTGATCGTAACTAATGCGCCCTGGAGACGGGATTTGTTGAGGTACCTCATGCAAGGACCTGCCGCATGACGGCGGTCGTTCTAAGTAGTATCACACGAGGATGAAATTATGGTAAATCATCGAATTTGAAAGTTTGATGTACTAGTAGCCGATCGATTTGCCTTGAAGTAAACTCATCCAAACTAGAAGCGTCGGAGCACTGGGTACGGCAACATCGTCAAATTCGCCTATACACGTTACAAACGGTTGCTTGGGTCGCAGGGCTGAATCTTTGTGAGGGACTGACTGAAATGACCACGCAGCTGCTAGCGGGCAGCGTATAGGCAAGCACTGTGATCGCCTCGAGGCTGGTACGACGCCGGCGCCAGACTCAAAGTTTCGGCGATGACCGGTTGACCGGCAGCCCTGCCAGGAAGCTATGACGCCCCAACGTTCACCGCGTCGCTATCAGGAGTGACAACATAGCAACGGATACTGCCAGTGCATCATCACGATCATTCACGAACCACCGAGATTATAGATATGCAAGAAATTTCATGGCAATTCCAGCATGAAATCAACCATTCAACGAATCAAGAAATTAGAAGTCTATCTAATCAATTTTGCCTGGAGTCCTAGTTAGCTTAGTACCTCACAGAAAGAGTTTTATCAACAAAGTTTGAATCAGGTAACCGACTGGTGATGCGAGAGGGTTTCTCGGCCTCCCTATTATATAAGGGAACGATACATCTACACTACATCTCCTCTGGCTGGCCCCAACCCCGCACTCAAGCCCCATCGAGCCCTCGATTTCGAAGACTGCTGGCATTCTTCGTAAGTCACTCAACATTAGCTGCGTCTCAAGTCGATAACCCATTGGACAACAAGTTTATCATGATACTCTCACCGTATGCGCTGCTTCTCTTGGCACTACTATGTTCCGAGGTGGTTGGTGCACCTCCGGGTCACAAAAAACAAGAGGGATTAATGCACAGGGACAACTGATCCCAGTGAACCGCGCACAGGATCCGGCTCCTGCCACCCAGCCTTCCAAGGTTTATCCAGGCCAGGAGTTAGCTGATATCACGGGCATTCCCATTTTCGCTAAAAAACGAGTACCCCTTGAAGACTTGATGAAACTTGAACAAGAACATAAATTTGTTAAAAAATTATCTTCGGACGTCTGGCCACCCAAAGTCGGCGGCGTCTACTTCACGGAACCTAGAAATTATGTCCGTAGCATTTTTCAGATTATTTTAATCCAAATGAGGTGTCCTTGACACGGGTCCTTATAGGGTCTACCCAAAAATTACTATGGAACCGATACGCCTCACCCCGTCGTTGTCATGGGACCCGCTGATTCCTTGAAGTTTAAGGACTGCGTTCTCGTCCTAGATATATCGCATAACATGCCATTAAAGGATGAATACAAAACACCTCTTAGGGAACTATTTCCCGAGGGGACAAGCATCTCTGGTGAGTCTGCCAAATTCTGCGCCAGCAGATCAGATGGTTGAGCAAAAATACCGTACTATAGGGGATCCTGGCAAATCCGATTATCTCACCAAATCTTTTATCAACAGCGCCGTATATCGAGTAATACAAGCGAATAAGTTCGTCTTGGTACCTCCCGTTAAAACCGAGCTAGTAGTGATGACACAGGACAAAGTGGAAAGGTTAAGGGAAGAGCGTTGGTAAGAATCGTCGTTTCATGCAATTAGGTACACAATGATTGACGATTGGTACTACAAGCTAAAAGTGGATATCCGGAGCATGAGAAGTACTATCCAGATTGGCTTTCACCAACTAGCAAAAAGAAGGCGCCGCAGATACAACTTTATATTCACAAGAGAATGGAATTATTGAAGTATCTTTTGGGGCGAACCTAGCACATGAGCTTGGGTATTCCAAGACCGGGATTTTCATAATCACCAACATTCCCGGGTTACGTGCGGTCATTTATTTGCCGTTGTTCATCCGTGCCCTGGAGTACTGGAGCTCGTATGAATACGAGTACTGTGTAGGACATCTATGTATAATCTAATGGGTGGCATGATACTCGTAAGGAATGTAATGTGGTCGTTCAAGTGGTGTCTGAAAGGAGTGGAATGGAAAAAGTGAGAGGCAGAGCGACCTGTTTCTCCGTTCCTGTTTTCTTTCGAAAGGGTCGATTCCAAGACAAATGACCTGCAAAGATAATGAGACAGTAGATCCCATTTCTAGTGAATGCGCACAACAGCGACAGTGTCCAATTCGATTTACCGCTCCCCATCTCTACCTCGAACAGCAGCACCCCTCCTCAACTTCTCAAGATTAGCATACCACCACCCCATCGCCGTTTCCTTCTCCATATCACCCACACGTTCTAGAATCTCCCTAAACAGCGCACCTACCAACTCGGCTTTACGCCCGTGACCTCTCTCGTTGGAACTAGCACCAATCTCGGAGCGCACCAGGATGATGAAATCTCGGATCTTGTCTAGTACAGGCAACATTAGAGGTAAAGGAAGCGATGGCACCGTGGCGATGAGGGTGAGGTACAAGCGATGCAGATGAGACTCGGTCGCGGGAAGCGCGTCAAGAGTGGCCTTGCCCTCGTTTCCGGTCTTAGTGTTGGACAGCTCACGTATGGCATCAGTTAGAGTTTCGATGCAGTACCACGCAAGTGCGGCCGCGTTATTGGTAGTGTTTGCTGCGCTTTGCACAAGGGCAGAGTAAGCCAGTTGAAGTTGCGTAGTGCTTAACTTTCCGTCTCCTGAATTCTACGAACGAGAGAGAGAGTCAGCCTCGCCAGCTAAGAATAGAGAAAATTTGCTCACCTCGATAAGACACTGAGCGTAAAACGGGATTATGCGCGTCACGAAATCGTTGGACAGTGCTGACTTGATGCCCTTGATCTCCGGTGGCATATGAGAAGCGAGGATGGCAAGTATGACCGAATGGGCCGATTCATATATCTCCCGATTCAATGTATCCGAGAGGTATCTAAGGCAAACGGACTCAGTAATAAAGAATCGAATCAACAAAGAACACGCCTACGGGTAACACATCTCCCAAACCCAATCTCGGATACATTGTGAGCCAAGAACGGGAACGAGCTGCTCCAGACAAACGAGCGCGAAAGACTTCTTTGATGATAGTATCCGGTCATGAACATCGATAATTTGTCGCTGACCTGGACGTTACTAGAGTCATCCTACATATTCGGTGCAATAAGGAATAACACGCCTACCATCACCGACGATGCCTACAAGTGAACAAATGTACGCAACAAAGGCCTCCGCTTCCCTTGGCTCTTGCGTCAAAATGTCGAGAGCAAGAAACGTGATCCGCTTGAGCTCCGTAAAAGAATTAGACTCCGGAGATATGCCGCCGAATTCAGAAATGATAAACGATAGATGATATAGCGTGTGCAATACTTCGAGAGCAAGGTGATGAGGGCGCAATGACGGCAAGAATAAGTGTTGCGGAGCGAAGACCACGGTGGTGAGTGGTGATTGTGCTACCATGACCGTACAGAAAAGCAATGTCTTGAGGATGGACCACAGATCCTTAGAAATCGCGCGCGAGGTCAACTCTGAAGAAGAAAAAAAAAAGTTCATGTATGCGTGCATACGTATCAACATTCGATGGCATACCTATGTCTTCCTCTTTCTTTCCCGGAAGGGGACTAGAACTCCAGTCGGCTTCAATCATACGCGCTATTTGCCGCAAAATTGAGAGTGTTCTCATGGCCGTTGCCATAGCTTGCTGTATACGTGATGATCTCGTATCCAGTACAAGTTCCAGCGTTAGTGCCGTAAGTTTCGATAGCGAAGCCATCGACATATATGATGCTGAAGATGTCATAGCTTTCAGAACATCTCCGTATGTGTCCTTCGCGAAAGTTAGCATGTAAGAAAATGACTTCAGCATGACGTACAGGTATCTGTAGGCGGCCATCGGTAGCGGATGCCGATCCATTCAAAGCGGAGAGAAACGTTCCGGATTGAAAAGCTTGCGATATATTTGACACAAGCATTTCGTTCAGAACTGAAAGAGGGAGCGTTCCTAATCGCTGTCTTGACACGAGCGGCAAGCATTGGGATGCCAGAGCAAGAGATAACGAGAGAGCTCCTGCTTTAAAAGTAACTTTTAATCGCTACTCTCGATGCATATATGCGCATACACTCACCATCAGCCACAGCGGGTCTAAATTCCCTTTCCCAATCAGACTTTGGTTCCGAGCCGTACGCATCCACAATTTCAGCAACGGCAATGACGAGCTCGTTCTCAACCACGTTTCTGCCACGTACTGCGTTGAAAGTCTGTCCTTTCTCGCGCTTCATCTTCTCAACGTCTTCTATGCCAAGAAGGAGACCAGTCAAACATGCCAAGCGCATTCTAGCCTGACCGCCTTGCAAGCCCTTCACGATGTCGATTGCCCATTGAGCGATAGTACTCTGGGAATCTCTCGAAAAAAGAGAAGCTACAGTTGACTGTAATTCAAAAGCTTTTTCGAATAGTTGTAATTTGAGGTGCACCGCGTTTCTGAATGCGGTGGCTAGTGATTGGAGTGATATCTGAGGTCGTGAGAAATACGGAGATGATACTGCAGCTGCAGCTAATGCAGTTGGAAGAGGTTTGATATTGGCAAGGTGATATGAAAGTGTTGCTTGGATAGCTGAAAGTGATGCGGTTGACTTGTCGTTGAGCAGGTGACTGAGAAGGACGCTTGACATGTTTATGGCCAGCAGATGGTACTTACTCTCCCACGACTGGTTCTTTCAAACTCGATGCTTGGTCCGAGAGTACCGCAGATAAGACATTCTCACTGGGTCCCGTAGCCATGTCTCCACCCCAGACCTACCGTCTCGCCCAAGTTCTCGGCACTGGCGCATATGTGAGCGGCCGTTTCCATCTTGATATCTCTACTGATACCAACCGCAGGGTCTCGTCTTCCGAGCCGTAGAATCAAACTCGGGACGAACAGTTGCGATTAAGAAATCACGGGTATCACAAAGAATCAAGCGCCCTATCCTTCAATATGAAACCAGGATACTCCAGCTTCTACAAGGACATCCGGCAATCCCAGTATTATATGGATATGGTCAACTACCTCACTTTGAGTATCTAGCGATGGAACGATTGGGCCCGAGCGTTAAGGACTGCGCTACAGGGCGCGTGGCTGTGATAACCGTTGTTCGTGTAGTCCTACAGATGGTGTGTGTGTGTGTGTTGCACTCAGGCTACACACCTCGTTTACCTGATAGCTGTCCGCCTTGGATCATATACACAAACATGGTTTCGTTCATCGGGATATTAAGCCCGAGAATGTGCTTTCCTCGCTAACAGACCCATCCCAGGTCTTCCTCATTGATTTTGGTATTTCCCGTCGTATCGAGTTTGGTCCACCAACCAAGTATGACCCGTCAAGGCATATCGTTGGAACGCTCCATTGGGCAAGTCTCAACTCACACGATGGCATTGGTGGGTGGTTACTAACCTTCGATGCGTGTGGATTCATTGAAGATGATAGACCTCAGACCGCGCGATGATCTCGAATCCCTCGCCTACACCGCTTTTTTCCTCTTACGTGGTGACCTCCCTTGGAAAACTTCTGGCTCTCAATACGAATCAATGAAAAATAGGATGCGACGTATTCGTGAGTCGAAAGCAGCAGCGTCTGGTGATAAACTAGGCGATAGCTTTCCAGCTGAATTTGGCTACTTGCTGGATTATAGTCGTGGGCTTGAATACGATCAGATGCCGGACTATGAGGGGTTGAAAAAGCGGTTTACTGACCTGAACGGGGACGTTGAAGGTCCTCTTGATTGGAGTTCCGCCGGAACATCCATCCCCGAGGAGCATAACGGTTCTGAGATTACCCACAGTGACAGCGGAAGGGATACGGAGAGCGAAGATGGGAATGACGAAGAGGAAAAATTCGAAAATAGTTACTTCAACTGGGATATTGCTGATTGGTATCTACAGGGTGCACGAGATCAAAATTTGACGCTCCCGATTGAACTGGCGGAGCTGGCGGACAGTAGTATACCTGAAATTGTAGAAGTAACGGAGGAGTAAACTCAGTTACATCGGACATCTCATACCACCGATCACTACTGGTACGTTCTCTGCCCCTCGTTTTCGGATTCCGAGCGCCGTTTTGCTAGACTACTACCGGAAATGACACCCGCCAAATCGTTGTTCCCGATGTACGGTGCATCGAAATACCGAGTGTAACAGGAGCAGAGGGTCGTTCGGAGATGTTCCGCAACAGCAATATCGGAACGGCATGAAACAAGGTCCTCGATTACTCTTCACCACACGACTAATTCATATATTCAGACCATTGACAGGTCTATTTCTATCACGACCGCATGATAAAGGGGGAGTACGTACTTGTGTGTAATATTATATCGTGTATGGTCTTATGAGACGTTGCCGGCAAGCCACAAGATCGTTAACGCATTCGACATCGCACTTACGACAACATTCTGGCGCATTCTACAGCAAGTATATCTGCCAGAACGCCGATAGCATATGCGTCCTCGTGGCTCCTACCTCGTGCCTACGCGGACGAAGGGTATTATGGTTTATAAATATCCATCAATCCCACAGTAATCTTCCCATGACTCAACAGTCCTTTGAACAAGTCCGCCCGCACGAGTCTGCTCAGGGCCACGCTTCTTCTGTGGCTTTCATTATACTCAACGAGATAGAGCACACTACATCGTCGAAAATGCGGCATAATGAAGACTCACAAATCTTCTAAAGCTATTATTGCTCTCCGACGACGGAGACTTAAGTTGGACACCTCGGGAGAAGCGTTACGTGCTTATTGGCCGGCTATAAATTATAATGGCTGCTGCCGGATCTACTAATAACTCTATCGATGCATCGCAACTATTCGGGGTCGTCGGCGTGCAAATGATCGGGAACCCATTCTTCGAAGTTCGCGCACTCACTGCGAAGCAACCGACTCCGGTCCGAATCTGATGCACTGGCACAGCATTGATTGTATATTTTTCCTGGCCCTGGCCCAGAGTTACGTTTCATACATATTTCCGAGTGGCGAGTTCTAACGAAGCATATGGAGACAATGTATGTAATTCTTCATGCGTTGGCGATTGGAGGCTTACAATCCATTGTTCACGCAGATAGAAAACCAAGTTAACTCACACAGAGTCACTTATCAACTGTCTAAACTACGCGGCCTGACATGGCGGGACGTTATTAGACATTCGGCTCCGCAGTATATTTGCGGGGAAATAGCTATGTGAGCTGCCAAGCTCCATCGTTGGAATTGTCGGGATCTGTCCCTAGCTGATAGAAGGAAGAAGCCCATCGCATCCGCCTGTTGGGAGTTCCATGTAAGTTTACCCAACGAGTAATCAAGTACCTGCTTAGTCCTTCAGGCAAGCACGAAGTCGTCGGCGTTCTCTCGGCGCCAACTTTCTTTCAAAGTTATTAATTATGTCCTTCCACGTTTACGCCGAACTACCACCCTGGCTTCTGTGGCGTCATTCACCGAGATCGCCACGCTCGTCATCGACGTTTCATGGTTGGTTTCCTCGGGAATGCGATACTCTCAGCACATGGACATCGACACCATAGGTTTAAGCGGTAAGCATGAGCGGAAATAACCTCGGCATGATGGCACTAAGACTTCCCTAGCCCTACCGGCGCCTTTTAGAGCGCGGTCATGAAACGTAAATGGATGGAGATAATACTTCTCGAATATGACAGCGCTCCTTGCTTCCGATTATGCGATGTTGCTGATGTAGTCCCCTAAGGCCACAGAACTATACCGTTGGAAAACGTATAAATACTCGTCCCTCTAGAGGTTTTTTCATCAGCTCCTCTTCTTACTTGCGATCAGGTTAGCATCTCTCCAAGCCTCTTCTTCATCATCCCATTGTCCCTCATCCTCTTTTTTTTTTTCGCTCTTCCAGAAGCTATCCAACTCGCCAGTCATAATGCAATTCAAGTTCGCCTTCATTACCACTGCTCTTGTCGTTTCCGCCTCTCCGGCGATGTCGGCCACACTCCAATGGTTCTCCGGCTCTGGCTGCTCCGGCTCGCTCATTGCCACCAGCGACAATGCCCAAAGTGTATCATGCATCTGGCTCACAAATGGCGGTTCGGCGAGGTCAATCTCATACTCAGGTACCAATTCGATCCAGTTCTTCATTTCTGGCGGTGGCCACGATCAATGCAGCAATGGCTCGCAATTGACCCTTGGTGGGTCTGGATGCTCAACTGCTCCTGACGGGTAAGTTGTCTGACTGAACATTGATTGATGTGGTGAACTAATGATGTCGGTTGTAGCGTCAACTGGGAGAGTGTCTCGGTGACTTAAATCTTTAGTGCTAGTAGTCACAGAGTTTTTTTGATATGTAAATCTGCGTACACTGTATTCACTTGTAAACACTCAAGGGATTTGTACAGTCAAATAGACCCGTTTTTGTTACGAACCGTTCACATTTCAGAGGTGGACTTCAACCTCAACCAGGGATTTGATGACAGTATCAGTGCATACGCCCTCATTAGTGTTGCCACAGCTCGGCTCAGGAATGAGAGCTGCCAAATTGGATTTGGCTCGACTCCTGAGCTGATTTAAAGTGGCTCGATATAGGCAAAGGGGCAGCTCCGAGCTGGGGGCTGGGTGGTCACTACCAAATTCGGCAATGGATTGAGTTTGACCTCGCCGTTCGTTGTTGTGCTTTCAAGTTTCAACTAACCTTGCCTGACCATAGGCAATGTGAATGCATGGGGGCCAAGTGGTGGTGGAATTCGGGCGTAAAGGGTGGAAAAACGTGAAGTAAGTTATGTGTTCTTCCTGTTGGGTGTGCAAGCTGATTGGAAGGCTTGAGGATGATTACGCGTGGAATCTAACCCGACTGCGGACTGAACGCCACCTCGGACGCTGGCATCTAACACGGCCAGGTCATCTTTTTTTCGATGGAGGCCCTTAGTTTCTCGCCAATCTGGAGCTGTGTTTCGTCAATATCATTCATTTGCTCAACACCGATCGAACCAATATAGCATCAGGTTTTCGGTACTTTCCGCTCTGGGCGCTTTTCAGAGCGGTCAAAGCGATCAAAGCAACCAGAGTGCCCCGCTGCTTTTTTAGGCAAGGTACAATGCTCTGGGAGCTAATTTTTCAGCTCGGAGAGTGCTCCGACCGCTCTAGGGAATGGTTTTTTAAGCGTTCACAATACGGCACGAAAATTTAATCTATTACTGTTCATAGTATCAAATACACACGATGCACTGTACCAATCATATATAGCAGTGTAAAAGGGTTATGGAGTGAAGCAACTAGTCTTGTTCCCAGCCGTGTCGATGTGCTATCAGTTCCCGTGGTCGGAGTGAGCCGGGCGGATTTTGAGTATTTTCGCACGATCGACTTGCTACGAACACGCAGCTCTCAGGATTTTTGACTCCGATCAGGAGTCCGCTCGGTCCGCTCCGTAGCTAAACGTCTGGGCACGAGACTAGAAGCAACCACAAACGACGATTGATGAACGTGAAACGCTCGAGAGAGTGAATGATCGTGGAATTCTATTCTTGCGATGATAGCAATGTAGGCAAGCATCAAATTGACGCATATAGTGAGCTTGAAACACACCTGGAATCCCAACTCAAACGTTGCTAAGCAGTAGTATATAAATGGTCTGAGCATATCTCAACGATTCAGCAGGTGAGAATGCAGCGAAGCGAAATGTACGTACTTGAGCAGCAAAATGGCGAAATGAGACGGATGTGGATTGTGATGGCCTCAAATTCGGTAAGAATGGCGCATATAGTGAGATTTAGATATACCTACAATCCCGAGCATTGATGAGCGGTGTGTGAACGGCCTGAGGATTGGAAACTTATCTTTGACGATTCAGCAGGAGAGATCTTTGCAACGGCCAGGGTAGTTGGTTCGAGTTTCGAGTCATGGAGTTGGGCCTGTCAGCAGCTGCTGTTGGCGGGTCGGTGGATGGGGTTGGGAGGAAAGTTGCATGGAGGACCCATCCTACCACCGCCCACTTCCATACTTCCAATACTAATACACCTTCACCAAAGTATCACCAACAGCGACAGCCCCTTAACATCTCCATAGTAGATGAATATCATTGACAAATGGAAGGGAAAAGAACATACTGCGTTGTTTTCCCGTAACCCAAGTCTTCTTTGAAATCGATTACAGCATTTTGCATAATTGTTGGCACTTCGCGTGTGACGCCCGAGACAAAGATAACACCGTCCACTCTGAGGCCATTTCCGTTCCTGGACTTCCCAGCTGCTTCGGTGTCCATGGGACCCACCGAAAGATTTGATTGTATGTCAGATGTCAGAGCGATTGGTTGATAAGTAGTAACTTTCGCACCTCATAGGATTGTTCTATTCAATTCATCCTGACGCTGACCGCTGTATCCCCCACCGGCGTTGTCTGGTATGTTCTCTGAGCACCATGGGGTGAGGGCGCAGTTGGACGGCCTGGATTTAGGATACGAAAAAACACGTGCAACCGGCCAAGCTTGTGGCAGTGCTCGAATCAGACAATACCTACCCCACAGTTCCCGGGCCAGAACCGTCTTCGCCTTAATTGTCTTATCGAAGGCGAATATAAATCTTTCAAGTTACCGTGGAGCACAATTGGGTGTTTTTAGCGACTTGAAGGAAGTTATACAAAGCAAGGCAAGACATGGCATTGGTACTTTAAAGGATGTTGGTCCTCACACTCTGGACTTGTGGAAGGTGAGCGCCATTGATGACTTGCGATGTGAAGTGACATTGCTTTTTTCAGCCCAAGGGCCGTATCGCTGCGAAGCCAGAAATGACTTTGGCTGCACGTATCGGGTCCCTGGAAGGTGGTCTTTCGGAATATGCGATCATATTAGAACCTACGGACAGCGTCTTCGATATCTTTCAATGTCGCTTCCCAAACACGAAATCCACATCATTGTAAAGGCCCCGGCCACTGGTGAGTGAGATTAGATCTTTACGGTTGAGCATTACTGAGGGAAAAACTGTCTCGTCCGTCTACTTTCTTTGCCTTCGAATTCCACCTCCTCCCGCGCGTTCTCCCCCTCTTCTCCTTATCTCATTTCTCCTCATCCTGTTTTCCTTCTTCCCGATCCCGACCCTTCTTCCCGGGTCGTCCTCCATCTTCCGCGTCCAACCTATACCGAATGACGGTCGCCTATCCCGACGCCTCCTATATATGAATGTCTTATCATGCTGGCTGCCATGGACTCTCTCTCTCTCCCTTATATCCTGCCTCTCACACATTCTCCTGCTCACGTACATGTTCTCCAACACCGCCAGAGCGCTATTTTAAACGAGTTCGTTTCGATGATGCGCCGCTGCACACCTCCTAAGATACAAGCAGGAACGGTTGAAGCCAAATGTAGGTGGTGTACCCTCAAACGTGGATGGCTTTGTAAACAATTTTCATTAGCTTCACCCCCAAGCCTCGCCCGCCAAGAGATGGAAGCTAAATGGTCGATGCAAGGCTTTGAGAATTATATTGATTACTTGGCCACTGGGAAATTGGATGTATATCTCGACTCGATCAAACGTGAAGACAAAGTTACAGACCTGGACTTGGGGGTGGTTCTGCCCCTTCACCCAATTCTTCTCATTCATGAACTCGGCAAGCATGCAGATCAGGAACGAATCGAAGAGCTGTTCAAGTGTGATAGAATTGATATATGTGATACAGTGTTCGTGGTGCCGGGATAATTGTGAAAATAATCAATTCTAACATTTCTCTTTCTAGCCATCTATTCAACGTCTCTGGCTCGGGTAAAACGCGCCTTTCACTTGACGGTCTTTGCTCCCATTGGGGCCTTTATATTTCATGCAGGACCCGAGGAACGGCATCTGGCTCGGACGACCTCCAACAAGCGATGGAAATGTTGCAAACTATGAGTACTCCGGATCTCTCTAATAACACGTCTCCTGCTCAGCGCATCCTTGCAATGTTGTTGTGTGCGCGTTTCTTTATCTTCAAGCAACTCGTGCAACACTTTCCTGTTAACACAAAAGTCACGGATGGCGGCGATGGGTCTTTGCCCAAATTTTGCCCCCCCATTTGTGTGATGGTGGCAGGGACCTCTTTGTCAGAGTGTTTCAGGGCCTTCGGGATGCTGAAACTCATATTATGCTTGATATTATTCGCTCCTCGTTGCGTGACATCAGGACCGGGAGAAAAGATCTGTTTCCTATGGAAAGTAAAACACCTCTATTCGTCGTGATCGACGACACACAGGTCTTTCGCTCTGAGTCAGGGACCGGTTGGCGTCGCGAGATGGTTGACTTCTTTGAGTCCAAAGGGTTCTTCAACGGGATTATTCTTTCGGGAACTGGTCTGTTGATGGAAAAGGTGAAAGATGCGGTGGGTTCTCTTTCGGCAAAAGAGGCGCCAAGCAACAAAATCTTCACCAATGTTGGGCGTTTCACGAGCGACGATTCTTCTCATAAGACCTATATTATTTAATAGGACTGGAATTGATAGAATGCTTAGTTGACGCTCTTATGCATTGGACTTTAGGAAGCGTACTGACATCCATTCTCATCTCGATGAACGCAATATGCATGACATGATTACTACGGTGAGTGTAGGTTTTTAAGACAAGATGACAGGCATCCGCACATTCAATCCTGACGTGCCAACCCATCCTGTATACATTTCCGAACCACTGGTATTTCTCTCCCTCAGCTCGCTTTTTGAACAGCAGAATTCAACGTCGAGGAAGAACTGGATGGTTAGGTCATTTCGCACTGCTGTCAACCGTTCATCACTTGGATTTGTGCTTGAAGAGGCTCTGCTTCTTGCAATTCAATTAAAACCTACACCAAACCTCGTTGCCAAGGTCTGGCAAGAAGCCCTCAATTCTGTTACACCCGATTTGTTCTACATGGTGGTGGTAGGTATCATACTTTGTAATCTCAATCAGCCTCTACCCTTATCTTGATGTTTATAGGTCAACGGGAAACAGGGTCAATATGCGCCTGTGCCTTTCCCGAATCTCGAAAATGATCTGAAGAGCACGTTGGAGACGATCCTTGGGAAAGGAGATGCACCAAAGATAGCTGAGACTTATCGCAGCCAGTATCGCGACAAGCTTCCCGCAGCAATCCACTTCACACTCAACCCGACAGACTCGAGTTGTTTCACAGTCAATGTATCGATTACTTTAGACGCCATGGATCTTCTCCATACAAATATACCAGCATCGTGTGAATGGAGGATGGTGGATGATGCGTGGGACAGGTAACGAAGTCTTGCAACGAGCGAAACGCGCACATTTAATCTCTTCCGAAAATGTCGATAGATGTAGGTGGCAGCATTGTTAAGTCCCGATATGATTTTGGGAGCCAGAGGCTATCCATGTGACCGATGGATATTGTGGTATCGGGAATGATGTCCAGTGAAGTCACGCGCAACCTGGGTTCTGTAAGTAAAGGCTTAAGGCTGGGTGAAGGATGACAAAAAGCTGGACTCGCGGGACATGTTGGGACGCGTCACGCCGTCAAGGCCATAAACTTCGTGGCGACGAAGTTCCGAGGCCTGACCCTACGGGATGCGTGCGACCGGGGACCTTGAATAGAGGGGCCGTCTGCTCGGAGTGAAGCCTCTCTGGAATTTGAGAGCATCCAGAGTCGCAAACATGACAATAATCTTCAAATCAGAGCGCTTTTTGGCAAGGGATTTCAGTAGGCCCATGAGACTATCGGTGGCTAATGTCCGTTCATGTGCTTCGTCAAGCTTCAAGGATGATGGTAGAGTAACGCTCAAGGTTGGGATCGATCATCGCTTCACAGAGTAGCATACCGTCCGTCATGTACTTGAGGAAGGTCGTCCCTGGCTCTGTCATATCTTCGAAACGGATTGGATACCCAACTTGACGACCAAGTTCAACTAAGGACAGGTAAATCGCAAAATAGAACTGCACGGTGAGTCCACACACCATCCATTTCATCCGCAACGCGTTTTGCCACTGACATGGCCGCGACTCGTCTGGGTTGTGTACAAGCAATCAACTTGCCCCTCGTGCGCGGTAAATCGGAGTACACGACAAACTGCGGTATCCTACACGCCATCTGAGTCCTTCTGCACGTTCGAAAAACATGGGAACCGTACTGTGTTGTCTTTCCTGAACCAGTTTCGCCGACCATGACTATAATCTGGTTTTCACTGAACTAACCTATGATGATCAGTTTATAAGTGTCTTCGCGTCGAGAAAACAATGCGACGACGAGGAGGGTCGGCCTATTCCTAAAGGAAGCAGAACCCAAACCCCTCCCCAAATCGAGGCATGCAACACACCGCATACCATTTTGTAAAAATCGTCCATCTGTGTAAAGACCGGCAGCTTCCTTCGTGTTTCTAGTATGTTCCTGTATTGCGATGTGTGAGGCTGCTTCGTAAACGGATTTATGTCGTGTTCCTTGAGAATAATCATTTCAGAGATTGCCTGACGCGAAGTGAACAGGAAAACTCACCAGTGCTTTCCGTACTTGCTCGCCCTTGACTTTCCGCGGCAGAAAGCCATATAGGGGCTCTTTGTGGATGGGTCAGCCTTTGAAGATGTTGGAACTCTTCTAGCGGACGCCATATTGTGGTGGATTGACTTGACTCAAAATGTCATTGGTCACGGTCGATTACTAATCTGCACAGCCACACTACCCAAAATAGTACACCCACATTGCCATTCCGCGTGCTACGAACGTAACTTTATCATTGGAACAGCAAACTATTTCCTTGAAGTACGACAGAAATGCCCGCTTATAGCCCATTGTAAGCCTCTTATAACATTGCAACGCGTCACGCGTCACGCTTGTAGCCTCGTGTTCCCTTGCCTCTCTCCATGGCCGACCGACGTGAAGGCACTGCACGAACGATATTCAAGACGCTCCTAAAGCCCCTAAGGCCCCTAAAGCGGCACAAATCAGCCAGCGCCTCGGCTAGCCCGTCGAATTCAACTCCCATCTCCTATGCATCTGGCGCTCACGATCCTGTCTCAAGAAGTGCAGAGCGGACGGGTTCAAGTAAGTATATTGGTCCCATCTTAGTTTTATCCGACTCAAACTCTCTCTAGGCGCCGACGCTACCTTGACTCAGGGCATGGATTTCTACCTCACAGATCTAGCGGACTCAGCCCACCATCCAGGTCCTACCACCCCCTTCCAGTCAGTAAAGCATTTTTCGTCAAGCATTCCGGATCTGCGGGGTTCCGCTGTTCAAGGTGAGATTGCATACGCTCGGTCGTCGCGTCTGAGAATTGACTTCGCGCACGGCCGCGAAATCCGACTCGTACTGAAGAACCAGCGTTGATTAATTCTCAAATGCCGGTCTCGGATTGGAAGGCGACTACAAAACAGGGTCTTGGAGTAGCTTCGCGGTTCGCCCAAACGCTCCTCAAGAAGCTGCCGGACTGCATCCAGACTAATCCAGTTAAGATGGCATTCTCCATTGCTAAGGCGATCATCGAGATAAAAGATGTGGGTTCTCGCCTCTGTATCTCGAGCACAGACTAATCTTTATCTCAGGCAGTCGGAGACAACAAGGACGAGCTTGCACAACGTCTCGAAGAAACGGCGAACAGACTCCTGGCTGTGGAGAGGACTGTAGCTATCGGTATTCCGAAGGCCGCCGAACAGGAGATGGAGAAACTCAAACAGTACGTCATCCTCCCTGCGTCAAATGGTATACCACAATGAACGCGTCGCCATCTAGGATCCTTCGGGAAGAAATGAAGAAGTTAGAAGACCTCACCCATAAATCGCTGACCATACGGACGCTAGACCATGAAGAATATCAGAAGATGATCGGCCAAATCTTTCAACGCGTAAATGGTGCTACGACATCCTTCCAGGTCCATACTCTTATATTCGTCTAAGCTTATGTATTTGCTCATTGTTTATTCCCAGTTCGAAATGGCGAACAGCATCCAGGAAACGGCGAACATAATACACGACGACATCAAGGCAAGTATCTCGGTTTCCTGGCTTGTGACCGACACTGATTGATTGAACAGAAAGAGGCCCTCCAAAGTCTGCGTCCCTCCGAGAAGGCCGACCACAATACTATTCTCGAAGAGCAGGGCCTGAAGCGGGAAGTGTGCACGAACGGAACGCGTGTCAAGATATTGGAAGATATTATCAAATGGGCTAATGATTGCTCATCTAACAGCCCGCGTGTCTTCTGGCTGACCGGTCAAGCTGGCTCCGGCAAAACCACAATTGCGTATACCATAGCCAAACGATTCGAGAAGGATGGTGAAGCCAACGAGCTCACCGTTTTGGGCGGCAACTTTTTCTGCTCACGACAATACCAAGAAACGCAAGTTCAGACCCGTATCCTTCCCACCATCGCCTACCAGCTTGCTCGTAAATGCAAATCGTATGCAAACGCTTTGCATGTTGCCGACAAATCCGACGCAGTCAATCACGACGTCTCCTGCCAGATAAAGAGTCTTCTTCTTGGACCTTGGCAACTGTCCGAAGCTACACGCCCCCTTGAACTACCACACTACCTTGTTGTCATCGATGCTCTCGACGAGATCAAGGACAACGGAGGGTCAGCATTTCTGCGCGACCTACTCACAGCAATCAACAAAGACGATATCAGAGGCTTGAAGTTTCTCGTGACCAGTCGATCAGATCCTAAAATTGTTACACTCTGCGAGTCCTTCGCATCCGAGGCTGTTTGTCGTCTCCAAGACGTGCCGATCGAAGAGGCAAAGTCAGACATCAAAATGTACTTGAACATTAAGCTGCCGAAGCTTGCTGGCAGTCCAGAGCTGGCCGAGGTTGGACAACAGGCAGGTGGTCTGTTCATCTACGCTGCGACGGTGGTGAGGTATTTGACCCGGTGTAACTCGATCTCCTCTAAAGAGCAGACCGAGATGCTTAACAATCTCCTTTCCACGTCGGCTTCCGCAAGTGCTACATTCTTAATCGACATATTATACCGCCAAATTCTGCACGACGCCTTTTCGGAGTTCGAAGGAAATATCTTGACTCGCCGATTGCGTATCCTTTATACCTTCCTATGTACGGCTGAACGCACATCATCCTCCACCGTTGCTGCGCTCATCGCAGGCAATGATGATGAAGCCGCAAAGGCCGTTTTGGATAGTCTCCATTCCGTGCTATATACCCAGGACGATCGAGTTTTTTGGTACCATGCCTCATTCCCCGACTTCATTTTTGATCCAGCCCGGTCAAACTTCCGCGTTGGTGAGAAGAACTTTCTGTTTTCGTGTAACGAACCAGCCCACCACAATCTTCTTGGTGAATCTTGCTTCGGCGTCATGAAGTCCAGTTTGCGATTCAACATGGGTGATATAACTTCATCCTTCCTGTTCGACCGCGACAACGCCACTGCGCTGTCTAAGCAGGTTGACCAGAACATCACTGCTGTTCTTAGGTACTCATCTCGCCACTGGACTGACCACTTGCCATTGCCCCAGCTGATCAATACCGATAATCTTCGTTGCTGTATTTCGGATCTCCTCCAAATTCGTGTCCTGTTCTGGATCGAGGTTATGAATTTACTTGGATTATGCAATCAGTGTACCCCAATGCTTCTGCATGCACGTCAGTGGGTATTGAAGGTATGGATTGCAAGGCTTGAGTTATGCTGCAAGAACTAATGGTGTCGGTCAGTACGGGAACAGTTATTCGGAATTGGCACGTGACCTTGGTGAAGCTGCCAATTTTGCTACCTATTTTGCTGGGAGCCCGGCTGCCGAATCGACACCGCATCTGTACATCTCGGCGTTGGCAACATGGTCGCGGGAAACTAGTCTCTCTCGGAAGTGGAAAAACCAATTCACTCGCATCCCTGTCTTTACGCATACCAAAGGCAGTAGTATTGATTTGCCATTGATGACGGTATCAGCTGGGGGAAGAATCTTGGCTGTTGCATTTTCAGGGGACAGCACGCGGATTGTGTCAGGCTCGTATGACAACTCTGTGCGGATATGGGATGCGTCGACAGGCGTGGAGCTGAAGGAGCTGAAGGCCCACACCGGGTCGGTCAATTCGGTCGCGTTTTCGAGCGATGGGATGCGGATTGTGTCTGGCTCGGACGACAACTCTGTGCGGGTGTGGGATGCATCGACAGGTGTGGAGCTGAAGGAGCTGAAGGGCCACACCGAGGGCGTCAGATCGGTCGCGTTTTCGAGCGATGGGACGCGGATTGTGTCTAGCTCGTGTGACAAGTCTGTGCGGGTGTGGGATGCGTCGACAGGTGCAGAGCTGAAGGAGCTGAAGGGCCACACCGGGTCAGTCTTTTCGGTCGCGTTTTCGAGCGATGGGATGCGGATTGTGTCTGGCTCGGATGACAAGTCTGTGCGGGTGTGGGATGCGTCGACAGGTGCAGAGCTGAAGGAGCTGAAGGGCCACACCGGGTGGGTCAGATCGGTCGCGTTTTCGAGCGATGGGACGCAGATTGTGTCTGGCTCGGATGACAACTCTGTGCGGGTGTGGGATGCATCGACAGGTATGGAGCTGAAGGAGCTGAAGGGCCACACCGAGTGGGTCAATTCTGTCGCGTTTTCGAGCGATGGGACGCGGATTGTATCTGGCTCGGATGACAACTCTGTGCGGGTGTGGGATGCGTTGACAGGTGTGGAGCTGAAGGAGTTGAAGGGCCACACCGGGTGGGTCAGATCGGTCACGTTTTCGAGCGATGGGACACGGATTGTGTCTGGCTCGGATGACAACTCTGTGCGGGTGTGGGATGCGTCGATAGGTGTGGAGCTGAAGGAGCTGAAGGGCCACACCGGGTCTGTCTTTTCGGTCGCGTTTTCGAGCGATGGGACGCGGATTGTGTCTGGCTCGTCTGACAACTCTGTGCGGGTGTGGGATGCGTCAACAGGTGTGGAGCTGAAGGAGCTGAAGGGCCGCATCGGGTGGGTCAGATCGGTTACATTTTCGAGCGATGGGACGCGGATTGTGTCTGCCTCGGACGACAACTCTGTGCGGGTGTGGGATGCATTGACAGGTGTGGAGCTGAAGGAGCTGAAGGGCCACACTGGGTCGGTCTTTTCGGTCGCGTTTTCGAGCGATGGGACGCGGATTGTGTCTGGCTCATATGACAACTCTGTGCGGGTGTGGGATGCGTCGACAGGTGTGGAGCTGAAGGAGCTGAAGGGCCACACCGGGTCGGTCAATTCTGTCGCGTTTTCGAGCGATGGGACACGGATTGTGTCTGGCTCGTATGACAAGTCTATGCGGGTGTGGGATGCGTCGACAGGTGTGGAGCTGAAGGAGCTGAAGGGCCACACCGAGTGCGTCAATTCTGTCGCGTTTTCGAGCGATGGGACGCGGATTGTGTCTGGCTCGTATGACAAGTCTGTGCGGGTATGGGATGCGTTGACAGGTGTGGAGCTGAAGGAGCTGAAGGGCCACACCGAGTGCGTCAAATCGGCCGCGTTTTCGAGCGATGGGATGCGGATTGCGTCTGGCTCGTCTGACAAGTCTGTGCGGGTGTGGGATGCGTCGACAGGTGTGGAGCTGAAGGAGCTGAAGGGCCACACCGAGTGGGTCTTTTCGGTCGCGTTTTCGAGCGATGGGACACGGATTGTGTCTGGCTCGTCTGACAACTCTGTGCGGGTGTGGGATGTATCGACAGGTGTGGAGCTGAAGGAGCTGAAGGGCCACACCGGGTCGGTCAATTCGGTCGCGTTTTTGAGTGATGGGATGCAGATTGTGAGCTCGGATGACAAGTTTGCAAGTGTGGGATGTGTTGATGAGTACTTTCCTTGGAATTTGACAAACACAAATTGGATTATTTCTTCTCAGGGGCAAAACTACCTTATGTGGGTGCCACAAGAAGTTGGATTGCTTTCATCTTTCAATATCCTCATCATTTCTCGTTCTGGATTTGCCACTGTTGACTTTTGTCAGGCCATGATAGGTCTTGGTTGGACTCACTGTTATACACCATAGGTCATCACGATTTTGGCTTAAAATAGTCTCAGAACTACGTTCCACACTATCTTAAGGTCACCATGAGTGATGACGAAGGGTAGAATGTACTACATACAAGATTATCGCAAGACTGGCTCCCCAGTCTCGTAATACAGGGCTGTATATATACACTAACTACTACGTCAAAACGAAACAAACCGGTAGTGCCCTTGTTTGAATTCCTGCTCAGAATGCTCTCCCAGGGCGCGTCAACATGACCAAACAGACGCGGGATAATTGATAATAAACGCGTCCAATCAACGAGCCACTCTCTTTCTCCAACCACCATCATCTAAACTACCTTCAGCGTTCACGTTCAGCAACAAATAACATGTCCGGCCGTGGAAAGGGTGGAAAGGTCAGTAGTCCATGTAACGTCTTGCTGAGCATTTCACTAACAGTTTGGCTTCAGGGTCTCGGAAAGGGTGGTGCGAAACGTCACCGCAAGATTCTTCGCGACAACATCCAAGGCAAGCCGCAGTCTTGGTGTTGAGTGTCGGAATAGCTTAACGACCCGCGTTTAGGTATCACCAAGCCCGCTATCCGTCGTCTTGCCCGTCGCGGTGGTGTGAAGCGTATTTCCGGCTTGATTTACGAGGAGACCCGTGGTGTCTTGAAGATCTTCTTGGAGAACGTTATCCGCGACTCTGTCACTTATACTGAGCACGCTAAGCGGTATGTTGTGTAGACCGTACTCTATGGCGTGACTGACCCCTCGACAGCAAAACTGTTACCGCCCTCGATGTCGTGTATGCGCTCAAGCGTTCTGGTCGCACACTCTATGGTTTCGGTGCCTAAATGACTCGGTGATTGACGTCGAAATGACTCGACGAAAGAAGCAAGTCATGCATATGCCTATCTTAGTACATTTCTATGTTTGTCCTCTCTCTGGTCTCCTGCTGTATGCGTTCTATAAAGTATTGCCTTGTATAACATGATACTATGGGAACAAACGAGTGACTATTATATGCAGCCTTTCCAACCACGACATAAAAAAAACCCTTCTCTCGACGATGCCCGACTGGATGGAGGTTTGACATACTTCACATCATGAAAGCCTGGCTCAAGCTGTGCCTTGGAGAATTGCTGCAGCGACGGATCCATAAAATATTTCATACTAACCCCAGTCAGTACAATCAAATATCGCTCAGGATTTCTTCCACTTACAGTAATACACCACCAAGTTTCGTTCCCGTGGACTCGGCTGTCCTAAGATTTCGTTTCGCAAATTCAAAGACAGCATTGCAGATCTGAAGACTTGACTCGATATCCCGTGTATCATTTCCGGACAAATTAGCCGCCATGTCCGAAAGCACAACATCTACCAGCCCGTCTGAGCTGCCTGTTTAGTTTCAACAAAGTTTGTATCTGCTCCGCAGCCTGCGGTGATAAGAAATCAGCTTGCAAAAACTCAACACCGGGAATAGGAAGCATGCGCAGCAAGTCCACTGCAATGATCGTGCCCTTGCCCTTGTTACTACTCCCCACCGCCCAATTCCATCTCATCTTCGATATTCAGCGGGTCAAACGTGTCCTCGACCGCAGCTCGCGACCTCTCAGCGGTATTCCACGACGTCCACGAGCCCGATTTGGGCCGTTGGTCATCATCCCGATCCGTTCCCCGCTCCCGCTGGCTTCGACCCTCTTTGACTGTAATAGTAACCAAACTTGGCAGCAACAACCTGACTCCAGCCCCCCGGAGCCGCGCCCAAGTCAACCACGGCTTTCACGTCCGGTTTTGTAAGGAAGTCACCGTGAAGATCGTTGATTTCCAAAAGTTTGAAGGCTGATCGTGAACGGTACTGATTGGGGTCGGATGCACGCTTCTTGACGTATGGATCTTTGGTTTGGCGGACAATCCATTGAGACGATTTTTTCTTTGAAAGAGCGACTAGAGAAGGACGGAACGACATCCGTTGCTGGAGGATGAACGCATTAAGGTGTGCACAGCCACCGGGAAACGCCGCTGCAGAAAATAAATCTCAGCTTTGTAGAGCGTAGAGCACGCTCTATCGATTTTTAACGAATATTGCGACATCAGGTGCTTTTGCAAGTTAGCTTCTTTGGTCCAGCTGCGGCCAGTTCCGAGCGTTGTGACGTCACACTCGAGCGTTGTTGATCCCTACAAGTTTCAAGTTCAACGATAAGACCACTCCGTTTATGATGTCATACACCATCCCTTCTCTGCCTCATTGTGAGTCATCAGAAACTACAGAACACGTTCTAACCTAGTTCTACGATTAGGACGGAACATCGGCCAATGCATGGACTACGCAATGGACTACGCATCGAAGGCGAGGAATCTTCACTTCTTTTCGCGAACTCCCCAATTTAACGCTTTGATGCTGATAAAACATCTTTCGATATTGGCATCACAATAAGTAGCATCGGGGAAGGCACGCGCAGAGAGCGGAAATGAATCCACTGATAACGAACCATCCGCAAGAGGGTCGCTGATCAGCTTCTTACCCCGGAAATGTATCGAAGCCAACCGCAGAGCTAACATCTCGACAGCCGCGCAGCAGAACGCAAGAGGATGTTAAGATAAGAAGCTCCCAGGATCGGGGCCTGAGCGTAGCTTAGATTGCAATAATACAGCCAAGTCCATCGATCCCACTGGGAACCCATCGCATGCTCTCCCTACTTCAGGCCTCTTTATGTGGTCTTTACCACCGCAACGGAATGGGAGACATGGTACGGGAAGAATTGGTAAGCCTTTAATCTTCATTTTCCCCACCGCTCACGATGCCACTCCCGTCAACCACGCCCGTCTCAAGGAGCAAGACACAAACCAATTCACAAATCTCCCTTATAGTCAGAGGTACAAGAAATTGCTTGGAAAACGAAAAGAATTACCTGCATTTGCTCGAATAGACGAGTTCTATAAGGTGGTACGTATGATGCGTGCTTGCCTCAGTTTAGGGACGTCCCTCAAGTCCGAGCCGATTTAGTACAGTAAAAACCAGATCATGATCATAGTCGGTGAAACTGGCTGCGGAAAGACAACCCAGTATGTTTTCCCTTTTCAAGTTCAATTTGTCTTACCGTAATTGATTTGTTATACAGGATACCGCAATTCGTTGTACATTACGACCTCCCGCATATCAAGGGAAAGGCAGTGGCATGTACCCAGCCCAGACGAGTCGCAACCATGTCCGTGGCAAAACGTGTTGCTGAAGAAATGGATGGTGCGTGAACCTGCCTTCACGCTTCCTGTTCCACGCAATTAAGTGCCCTTTCCTTGCCTCAGTTCGACTTGGTCGTCAAGTCGGGTACTCAATCCGTTTCGAGAATATGACAGAGCGGGGAACGACGTTCCTCAAGTATATGACTGACGGTATGCTACTCCGTGAGGCGATGAGAGATCCAGACCTCACGGACTATTCCACCATCATCCTTGACGAAGTACACGAGCGAACCTTATATACCGATGTCCTCATGGGACTACTGAAATCTCTTGCCAAAAAACGACCTGATTTGAAAATCATTATCATGTCTGCGACTCTGGATGCGCTCAAATTTCAGAAATACTTTGGCATTAGCTCTTGGAAAATGGCCCCTTTGCTGAAGATCCCTGGCCGTACGCACCCTGTAGATAAACTTTACACAAAAGGGGCTGAAACCAATTACATCGAAAATGCTATTCGCACTGTTATTTCGATCCATCTCAATGAGCCTCGCGGCGACATACTCCTCTTTCTCACTGGCGAAGAAGAAATCGAAGAATCCTTGTAAAAAGATCAATATGAAAGCGGACCGCCATGCTAGTTCAGATCCGGACGTTGGTCCATTAGTCTGTTTACCACTCTATTCTTGCCTTTCACCGCAACAACAGCAACGTGTCTTTGACACTGTTCCGCCAGCCACTCCGGATGGACCACCTGGGCGCAAGGTCGTGGTGTCAACGAATATCGCGGAAACATCGCTTACGATTGATGGAATCGTATACGTCGTGGATCCTGGATTCTCCAAGCAAAAGATGTATCACCCTAGTATCCGAATTGAGAGCTTGCTTGTCAAGCCTATATCGAAAGCTTCGGCGGAACAAAGGGCAGGCCGCGCAGGCCGGACGAGCCCCGGGAAGTGCTATAGGTTGTACACGAAGCAGTACTTTAATGAGGTACTTGAGGAACAAAATCGCCCCGAGATTCTCAGGTGTAACCTGAGTAGTATAGTTTTGGTAATGAAGAAATTGGGGATCAAGGCATGTTTCTTGGTACTATGCGCGCGCGATATCTGACTTGTTCGTGGGTTTTAGGACGTTGCGAAATTTGACTACGTCGATGCCCCGAATCCTGAATCGCTCATGCGTGCGCACGAGTTACTCCATTACCTAGAGGCGATTGATCGCAAGGGTGACTTGACTTCTCTTGGGAAGGTGATGGCGGAATTCCCTCTGGAACCACAGGTATCGCTCTTTCGACGGAGTCTTCGTGTTCTGACGTCATTGTCTAATGTCTAGCTATCGAAAGTATTGATAAGCAGTCCGCAATTCATGTGTAGCAACGAGATTCTGACCATTACTGCAATGTTATCTGGTACTTTATTTGACATTCATCGTTTCAACTGTAATGAATGAGCTTTTTTCAAGTGCAAAACATCTGGGTTCGCCCGCCTGATCAAAAACCCGAAGCTGATGTCGCGAAGGCCAGGCTCACTATACCAGACGGGGATCACCTTACACTTCTAAACGTGTATAATGAGTACCAGCAAAGTTAGTTTTTTCATTTGCTCCCAAATGTCCAATTGATCGCTCCCCAGATTTGGACGACAGGAAATGGGCGTCTTACAATTTCATTTCCCGTAGATCGCTCGTGGAGGCGGAAAACATCCGCAACCACTTGCAGCGTCTGATGGAGCGGTTCAACGTCAAATTCGTATCATGCCCAGATGAACGAAAGTTACATAGGAGCATACGGAAGGCACTAGTATGCGGATTCTTTATGCAAGTTGCTCGCAAGGAGCGTGAGGAAGGGCCGTATTTAACAATGAAGGAGGACCAGGTGTGTTCTAATTGAATAAGCTATGAAATAGGGCGATATCGAGTGTTGCCAACAGGTTGTTGCATTGCACCGATCATGTGGACTTGATCCCCAGCCTGACTGGGTGATTTTCGACGAATTGGTGCTTACGTCGCGTAATTACATCCGAACAGTATCCAAAGTAAAACCAGAGTGGTATGTCTACTCTTTTTGGCTAGCCGTGGGGTCACCGACTGTTCTAGGTTACTTGAAATTGCGCCGAATTACTTTGATATTTCTAGTTTCCCGGAAGGGGAGACGAAACGGGCGTTACGGCACGTTGCAAAACCTGAATCCAACTGGAAATGCAGATGCGACTGGCCTCTGGAAGAATATATTCAAGACATTTTATCCTTTATGAACGTTTTCGATTGATCGATTTCAGCGACTCGTCGTACACCGCGTGTCCATTCCTGACGGCAAGATCTGTTGTGATCAACCGTTGACCGGCATATTGAACTTTGCAGACATTGGTACGGATAGTATACTCTTCATATGTAGCAGTGCTTCGAAAGGGAGATGTCGCTATTACTATATGAACACTGAGCATTTTTTTTCTCGTTAATATTGATTTCGACAGAAACTTTTGCGGCTGTATTGATTGTCGAATTCACTTGTCACCACGGGTTCGTGTGTAAAAGTTGAGCCGAACGTTCCGCGGAATCCCGGGCGCGGATAATAATGCTTGCGTGACAAACCTCTTCATCATACTTACCAACCTTTGTTTCCCACTGGCCCACGCAAACTCGATTCGAGTCCACCGCTTCAGTTCCTCTACTATACCTGTTGGAAGCACGAGAAACATTACTTCCGACGGACTCACCATGATCAAGAAAGAACGTTTATAAATGAAGGACACAGGCAACAGGCTCGAACCTTGCCAAGTTGTGCATTTTGGTATAAGTTATTCAGTTTGCCACTTATTCTTACTGCTAAAGTCTATGCAAAGGAATGATGATCACGTCTTGATTACTGGGTACTTCGAGACGAGATATTCCGATAGGACTTTGCTAGATGACATACGTCGTGTTTTGTCCTATGCTACTTATTGCGGAGTCCGTGAATATCATCACAATAAGTAGCATCGGAGAAGGCATAGCACTGGGCACAGAATCGGAGCGCGTATTCCGATCCACTGACCGTTGCCTTATATCCAAAAAAGCATCATAGAAATGGGCGACTCGCCGGTATTAAGCCACGGAGTATATTTGCACATGGAAAACTAATCTCTGGGCGCTGAGCGGAATACAAGAGGATGCTTGAATAGGAAAATCCTTCTGGAATGGCATGAGATCCAGGGCGCTGTTTAGGCGCCGCATGTAACACAGTCGGATCCACGATCTCACATCGCCTTTCCAATCCCCTCCAACCAAGCCTCAGCGTCTTCAAAGGCTGAACCTTCCACAAAAGAAGCCCTATTTGGCCTTCTGCCGCGGAAAGTCGAGGGCGAGCAAGTACCGGCGACTACGATCATGTCCGCTAATCGAGTCCCAGCGTCTTCAAAGGCTGGCCCATCTGCAAAAGAGCCCTTATTCGGCTTTCTGCCGCGGAAAGTCAAGGGCGAGCAGGTACGGAAAGCACTGGTGAGTTTTCCCTTCACTTTGCGTCAGGAAATCTCTGAAACAATTATGCTCAAGAAACACGACATAAATCCATTTACAAAGCAGCCTCATACATCGCAATACAGGAACATACTTGAAACGCGAAAGAAACTGCCTGTCTTTTCACAGATGGACGGATTTTACGAAATGGTACGTGTTTGCGTTTTGCTTCCTTCAAGAACGGGCCTCTCCTTCTCGCTTGTTCTTTCGAAGAACACCTTTCAGCTGATCACCACGGCTTAGTTCAGTGAAAACCAGATCATGATCGTTGTCGGTGAAACGGGTTGCGGGAAAACAACACAGTATGTTCTCTTCCCTTCCATATTTGTCTATGATATTCTATCTACTTTATAGGATACCGCAGTTTGTCGTGTACTCCGATTTACCGCACACGAGGGGTAAGTTGGTTGCTTGTACACAACCCAGACGAGTCGCGGCCATGTCGGTGGCAAAACGCGTTGCGGATGAAATGGATGGTGTGTGGACTCACCGTGCAGTTCTATTTTGCGATTGACCCGTCCTTAGTTGAACTTGGTCGTCAGGTCGGGTACTCAATCCGTTTCGAAGATATGACAGAGCCAGGGACGACCTTCCTCAAGTACATGACGGACGGTATGCTACTCCGTGAAGCGATGAACGATCCCAACCTTGAGCGTTACTCCACCATCATCCTTGACGAGGCACACGAACGGACATTAGCTACGGATATCCTCATGGGTCTACTGAAATCCCTTGCCAAAAAGCGCTCTGATTTGAAGGTTATTGTCATGTCTGCGACTCTGGATGCTCTCAAATTCCAAAGGTACTTCGGGCTTCACTCTAAAAAGACGGCTCCTTTATTCAAGGTCACCGGTCGTATGCATCCCGTAGAAGTATTCTACACTCAGGAGCCCGAGCCTGATTACGTCGAAGCTGCGATTCGCACTGTGCTCATGATTCACCGCGCAGAAGACCCTGGCGACATCCTTCTCTTCCTTACTGGAGAGGAGGAAATTGAAGAGTCCTGTAGAAAGATCAAAATTGAAGCGGACGACCTCACCAGCTCGGATTCATCCGTTGGTCCATTAATTTGCATACCACTCTATTCTTCTCTTCCTCCGCAGCAGCAACAACGCATCTTTGACCCTGCGCCACCGGCACGAACTCCGGACGGAGCGCCTGGACGCAAGATCGTGGTGTCAACGAACATTGCGGAGACATCGCTTACGATCGATGGGATCGTATACGTTGTGGATCCCGGATTCTCCAAGCAAAAAGTGTACAATCCTCGGATCAGGGTAGAGAGTTTGCTTGTCAGCCCTATATCGAAAGCTTCAGCGCAACAAAGGTCAGGGCGCTGCTGGCCGGACAAGGCCCGGGAAGTGCTTTAGGCTCTACACTGAGCAGGATTTCATGAAGGAGCTTGAGGAGCAAACACATCCCGAGATTTTGAGGAGTAATTTGAGCAACACGGTCCTTGAGTTGATGAAGTTGGGCATCAAGGTGGGTTTCTCGTGTGGGTTCACGACTCGATTCGTGGCTGATCCGTTCTTTTAGGATCTTGTGCACTTTGACTTATGTTGACGCTCCTGCTCCTGAGACGCTCATGCGCGCTTTGGAGCTACTCAATTTCTTAGCGGCTATAGATGACGATGGTGAAATGACAGCTCTTGGGAAGCTTGATGGCGGAATTCCCTCTTGATCCACAGGTGCGCTGCCCTTTCACTCGTCTTGGAAGGTATTTTCAGTGATCTGACGCCATTACTCAGCTGTCGAAATTGTTGATTCAGTAGTCCTGAGTTCAAATGCAGTAACTGAGATTCTAACGATTACTGCGATGTTATCTGGTACCCTATATCAAAGTTATCGTTATGAATGGAACTAATAAGTTGCTTTTCTAGTGCCAAACATCTGGCTTCGGCCGAATAATCAAAGACATGAAGCCGATGCCGCAAAGGCGAAGCTCGCTGTACCAGATGGGGATCATCTTACACTTCTCAATGTCTATAATCAGTACCAGCAAAGTAGGTCATCTTACGATTTACGATTTACTCCAACTGATCCGCACAGCAGATTTGTATAATAAAAACTGGGCGTGGAAGAACTACGTCGCACAAAGAGCGCTTGCGCAGGCGGGATAACGTCCGTAGTCAGCTTGCAACGCATTATGGAGCGATTTGAAATCGACCTCTTATCGCTTGAAGATGAAAAGAAGTTATATCTGAATATACGAAGGCACTCGTATGCGGATTCTTCAGCGCAAGTTGCACACAAAGAGGGTGAGAAAGGATCGTACACGACTGTGAAGGACCATCAGGTGAGTCCTAAATGAGTAAAGTATGAAACGGGGGTATTCAGGTGTTTGCCACAGGTCGTCGCATTGCATCCATCATGTGGACTGGATACCCAGCCTGAATGGGTAATCTTCAACGAGTTTGTGCTTACGACACGTAACTTTATTAGAACTGTGTCTGAAGTGCAACCAGAGTGGTATGTCTATTCCATTTGATGAGGCCTAATGTGATTGACTGTTGGCTAGGTTACTGGAACTTGCCTCAAGTTACTTTGATCTTTCTGCTTTTCCTGAGGGAGAGACCAAAAAAGCCTTGCAGCGCATTGCAAATAAAAAGTCTCGTAAAATAGAAGGGAATGGCCTACCGCCGAAGAAGGAATCAAAAGCGTCTCGTACAAAACGAGACCTACTGACGGAAAAATTGTGTAGCCTTAAAATATGAATGATCATCTTATTTATTTGATGAGCTGGGGAGTCAAATGTTTGAATATTTTCTTGGTGATGAACAGGACGACGACTGGTCACTACCTTTCGTAAAAACACCAGAAAAACTCTTTTTCCCCACAAAACTGACTAAACATTACCCAACCAATGTCCGACACTCACCAGCATGTATGATGTGCAACCTCTCAGATCTCAGTGATCGCATCATACACGCAATAACTCCGAGTCCGTTCGAATTTTGGCCATTGTTCCAACACGGCCACGTGCTGGTTCTAGCACCCCCAACTGATGTCCGACACTCACCGGCATGCATGATGTGCAAACCTCTTGCCAATCGCACTGTCATACACGTAACATGCTGCTCATTGACGATAAGTAGCCTATAGCGTGGAACCGAAATACTTTGAAAAGCAGGGAGTAGGAACCGACACTTTCGCAAACGCTGCAGAAGAGGGTAAGCCTGCTACAGAGGAGAGAGGGCGCGACTGGAGGCCTGATACGTTTCCGCATTGCATACAAATTCTCGTGAAAGGATGTCAAAAGCGAAGTACAGAAGCCCTATTTCCTCCTTCATCCATATCGGAGATCGTCAACAGACTCCCAGACACCAGGCGTCAAAACTCGCAGCACCTGCTTAGGGAGCGTTTCAGGGAGGTCGACATCGGTTTTCTTCAATGCCACTTCATCATCCCCATCGTCAAGGACGAGTACCAAGTTGTGATGACCATCGGGTTCGAGTCCGCTTCCAACGTATCTATAGGCATCATCTGGGATGTAATCAACAATTGGCTGATACCAATAGATGTCGCAGGTCTCTTCTGGAAGATCAGGCTTTCTGCTGAAAGTTTGGCGTATTTTCTCTGGGTCAAGCTTATATCCCTTTATATAAAACTTTCTTTCGGCCATCTATAAGACTAGTCAGTAAAGACAATGAGCATGATATACCAGCGAAACTTAATGCATAATGACGCTGACCGTATGACCAAACAAACCCAGTTTCCCACCTATAATTTGTTGGTTGCTCGCCGCGAGGTCGACGCATCTTTTATCAAAATATATGTAGAGGACACTTAACTTCACCCTACGCCACAATGTCATCATCACCACGGTAACAATCCCGATAATCGCCATCGTCATAGTAGGGCCATATCTCAATATGCCGAGTAGACGCAGCCGAGGTAAGCACTAGACGTTTGAATTTCTCAATGTCTGCCCGACAGACACAATCCAATACTAAATTTCCGACATCTGTGGAAGGACGATCGGTGATTCTGTATCAGGTAGACTGGAAAATGTAGCATCCAAGGTAGGCCTCAGAGCGCAATCCACGAGGGACACTCCTTGGCGTAAGATTATGTCAAAACACATTAGGGATGGTATAGGAAATTGAAGGTGAAGTTCCTTCAAGTTATGCCAAGGCACGGCTGAGATGAGCTTGTCGAGATTCAATGCGGCGAAGCACTTGCAGAGGGTGAGGTCTACCAGGTTTGGCAGGCGGACTGGAAGCCGCAAAGTAGCTCGAACATGGCAGAAAATTTTAATATCCATGTCCACTGAAGCTCATGACTTCGTCGTAGTCGCAATACCGATCAGAATCGTAACAGCCAATATGCAGTAATTGCAAGTGTGACAAGTGCTCGGGTGGGATTTCGTTGAGGGATTCTATTTCGTTCCGTTCGAGCCTAAGGCGTAGTTTCAAGAATGGGAATGGCGCAACTAGCTGTTGCACCACGTCGGAATTTACATCGTAATGGTTTATGTGGTCGATCATTAGTCCCGCCCTGGGAAGGGACCCTCCACGGGTTAGCCACAGGTGGAATAAGCGGTGTTTGGGGACGTTCAAACAGATATACATCTGGACACAACTCCTTGGCAGGACGTCGCCGGTGAACTTTATTCGCAACGAGACTCCGAGTCGGGACCAGACGTGAGGCATCTCCAATATGATGCGCCGCCACGCAGAGCATACATATGACAAGACCATGGCAGGATGAGTACTGATTGTAAGGCGAGCACCCGACCCAGACTGGCACATGAGATCGAATATGATCCGCAATACATCTTCCGGGAGCTCAGTGACATGGAGCGCGAAAGCCTGAGCTGCTTTGTATCCTGCGTTTTCTTCATTAGGCTCGAGGAAGAGTGCTTGCCTGTTGACTGCCTCTTCTTCGGATGAGTCATTGGTAACGCCTACATCACTTCGATCTATAGCCATCGGATCTGCAATTGGGGGTCACGATTGATAGAATTTGAATGTGTGATGGCGTACCAATGTGTAATTTAGTGCCTGACTTTTCTTTCTTTCGAATCAACAAATTTAGTGCCTGTCGATTAAAAATGCGACGCAATTGTGACCCCATGACTGAGTCTAAACGTAGGGATGAGCTGAGAAACATGTCGCATTCAAGGATGTACCTGGTGGTGAATGGTGTGAGAATGCAGGCGCTTTCTTTCAAGCACCACGGGCATGGAAACGTTTCCAGGAAGGAGAAAGTGTTGATGAAGGTTGGCTGAAATACCAAATTTCATAAGGGGAATTAGTGTCGAAGCTCGATTAGCGCCGAATGTACTGAGGTCTCAAAATGCTTTCACAGCAGTTTTTGTCTTTTATCGATAATACATGTAGCAAGTGCTATAGGGTTGAAACTACCTAAAGGCCGAAATACGGTACGGGCGACTAAGCACCCCTTTTTGGAGCAAATTATCTTCTGCAAGAATTGTTACATGTAACTAGTATTCGAAATATGGTAACTCGCCGCTCACCTGAATAAGGGACCGAGCACAGTCACTTACGAGGGCACGTTGCATTGGGTGCGACTGAGGAAGCTCCATAATTGCATTAGCATACTGTGAAAACTCCAAATAGGATTGAGCTGTCGATGCAGTCCATCCACCTAATGTCTTGGTGTGACCGACAAGACATGCCATTCCTCGGGAAACATCCCGTTCAAGTTTCACATCAAACTCCTTTGCGATCGCTGTCTCGTTAGCCACCATTTTTTCCTCGTCGTAATCCTGACTCTTCGGTAATTCGATCACTGTATCCAGAGATACAATCCCTGCTCCCTGGAGCAAAGAGAAAGTACCAGACTTCACTGAGGTATGTCATAGTAGAAACGGGGTCCGACTTGAAAGATGGATCGGCCGGTTGGGGTTGCGGCTTCGAGCCCGAACTCGCTAATGTCCATGAGAGCTGTGAGGAGCTCCGGCACAAAGTATCCGAAGAACTTTGTCTCGTCGAACATTTTTGCGAGGTCTGCGACCGTTTCTGGGAGAGGCTTGGTCGCTTCAGTCTCCCAATCATATCCATATTGGTCTAAAAGGTACTTCTTCGATGCCTCTGGAACGCGGGCCCAATTGATCTTGGTAGACCTGGAGACGAAACGAAGGTAGGACGGGTCTCCCATTGCAATGTGTAGATGTAGGAAGTTTCAGAAGCATGGCGCTTTTGAGGACGGCGTTATTGCGAGACATGCTGCGCAAAGGCAAACGTCATTATGTCGTTGTCAGAACATACGTAGTTCTGGCACACTTCCCACGATCATCTCGTCGATCGATTGCCCATCATTTCTGAATCTCAGATCTCAGAACCCATACTCGGCCCTGCTCGGTGTTCCTTCTCGCTCATCAGACCGACTCAATGTTGATATAAGTACAAATTCTTTCAAGTGACGCACGGAGTTAATACTGCTTGTATGTTATCTCTTGAACAAATCGTGCACTAATGAAACTGGTGGACATGGACAACGATCTAGATTCCCGAAGCCCGCCGTCTGACTCGGACCGAAGATAACCGTCCGTTGATCAACTTAGAGCAATATTTCATGGCGTGAGTCTTCGTTCATCTTCATGGTCTGATAACTCACAATAGACCAAGTCTGGGAACGATTGGCGTTTCTCCTATCCCAACATGGCAATCCGCGCCCGCAGAAATTGTCCAAGAGTTTTTCAAGTATTTCTCATCCCCGTTGCACGTACGCAACAACGGTCATTCTATCAATTTTCCATGGTATCTGGGTCACATCTGATCTGCATGGCGGATAGAATTTCTGTCTATGAGTACCGAATTCTGGAGCACGTTCCGCCTAGACTTTCGATCATATGACACGTCGATTGACGATGTCGTTGCCATGGCCAAGGTTTTCCTGCAGTGTAATCGGGGGCAACTGTTTTCCTTCAACATACGGCCTGGGGGTGCATTCGATACGGATGTTCTCCAAGTGTTTATCCCAGAATCGTCGCGTTGGTTGGACGTCTCAATCTCTCTCCGAAAAAGGGACATTTCAATTCTCTCCCCTGTAAAGGACCGTCTTCCTCACCTGCGTTCCCTCGAGCTGAATACCGAGTCGCACTGGGAGGCAAATTCGCTGGGTTTTTTGGAACATTGGGACTGTTTCGAGATCGCGCCCAATTTGACGTATGTCAAATCGAATGCCGTCAGGAAATGGCGTTTTGACTGGTCAAATATTACCACTCTCGTGCACACAGACTTTCTCGAGCGCGCGTTTCACAAAATTATCCCCAAATTGCACAATTTGGAGAAGTTGGTTATACCTGGCATGCTTGAGGAAACTTCAAACGATTATGACAACATGTCAATCTTAACTTTTCCGCGTCTAAGAGTTTTGCGAACTTTGGAGCCTATGATCTTAAAAGTTCTCCAAACTCCTACACTTGAACAGCTATATATAGATGACAGTACGTCGTTCCTTGAATTGGAACCAGTCCCGCCATTCTTGGACAGATCAAAATGCGCCCTCCAAAATCTGTACATCGGGCACTTGAAGTTGGAGTCAAGCGGTGCTTTCCCCGCAATTTTGCAGCGCTCACCAGATATCAAATCCTTAACTATACGCGTTTCTGGTCATGGTTATACTTTTTTAGCTGAAGTCCAGTGTTAAAGTTGTTAATCGGTATTAATTTATGGAAATGCATGTAATGACAAGTAATACTGGTTAAATCTCTTAAGCATTGGAAATAACCAGCAATGATAAACAATACTGGTCAAGTCTCTTAGCATCTATGTGATTAGAACAGTTAGGGCTAAGTTATAACTGATAGCTGGCTTCGGAGAACTATGAAAATAGGTCCGAGCAGCAGGGGTAATGGATGAGCTCGTGCAAGATGTTGGGACTCGTAATGTTTACAGCCGAAGGTGCCGTCTCAGCCAAAGCGAGGTAATGAATGGCGGTTCAAGTACAGTCAAGGGTGTGAGCGCTAGGGGATGGTAGCTAAGGGACAGGGAGCACATGGGAGTGGCGTTGAGGGGCCCAGGACACGAGTGGGTCAGCCAATGAGCCAGGGAGGGAGCTGGAGGCAACCAGGGGCCAGGGAGCGGGTGGGAGGTCCAGGGCGTGAGTGGGAGGTAGCGAGTAGGGAACAAGTGGGAGTGAAGATCGGAAAAACTGCAAAGTCCAACATTCACGTGACCCAGTGTGACACAAGAGTTCGCTCCTCCAAACGGTGCTCGCGCGCTCGCTCTTGATCCTCATAAATAATACAACCTTCCACCACACCTCAAAGGCCCCAAATTTAGTGCTAGCTTATCAACCTGCCTCCAGCCAGCCTCCTGGCTCTTTGGCTATCTCCCACTTGCGCCCTCGATCCCTGGCCACCTCCCCTTTCTCCCTGCACTTCCCACTCACTTCCTAGCTCACTCGCTACCTCCCACTTGCGCCCTGGACCCCCACTCGCTCCAGCTCACTCCATGACCCTTTGGCTAACTCCCCCTTGGCCCTGGACCTCCGGCTACCTCCCACTTATGCCCTGAACCTCCCACCTGCTCCCCGGACCCACCTGCGTAAACCAATACCCATCACCTTGCCTTGGTTGAGACGGCATCTCTGGCTGCTTGCAAAAGCTCATTTGTTTATTGTCCCTGCTATCAACTTCACTACGAGCTCTTGACATGTCGCCCTAACATGCCATCGCTCGCACCCAAACTTAAGGCATTGACCATTGTTTTCCCTGACAACTCAACTAACGACATCGACGGTTTCACGGCAATGGTAGCATCTCGTACTGCTGAACGGCTCTCTTTCGTTGAGCAGCTACAGCGGGTAACCGTGGTCTTGGACAGTCGTAAAACGATACCAGACATTTTCCAGCAAATATGCGAAGAACATGCTGTTAATTTCAACTTCGTGTATCATGACTGTTGGAACATCAAAGGCAATGATCCCATCTGGGGCTTGGAAGATGATGATATCAAGTGGTCAACGTAACATATGTAGGAAACCCTTACCGGACAACGCTAAATAATGATTTCAAGTGTAGTCGATGTTGAGTAGATGATGTAGTTCGCGCTGGATAGCTCCAAGAATGTCATATATGTATGATCATAATCTTTTTATTCGCAGTGGTATATTGGAATTGTAAGATAGATCCTCAGCTCAGGCTTGTACCTGGACACAAATATCTGACATACGTCTTACATCTACATTCAGTACCGGCCGTGGGACCGACAACTTGAGAAAATAGAGCATTGAGCGACAAAAAGGACATGCATACTGGCAACGTCCGCAAAATTAATTTGGATAACGGGTGGGCGTGGGGTGTGAATGAAGGGCAGCGGCCTGTAAAAGACGGTCAGCCTGCTGCGTATATATGGGAGATGGAGGCTGCACCTTCATGAGAGCAACGCCCGACTCGGGGCGACCGCATCTGGCCGCAGCGCCACATAATCTGTATGCGCTCTCTGCCCCCTCCCACGTGTTCAAACTTCATGAAGTATGGGCTACGGGTTTACGTTCCGTATATGCTCGGAACACGGTCGCGGGCGGTACCGTGATAGAAGGGAAGGGAGAGGTAGTGTTATCGGAACGGTTGATACCAGGACCTTACGCTCGCATACTACGTGCAGAGCATGCCGACCAGGCTAGTGCCGTTTGTAGCAGTGAAGGGAGTTGGAGGAACGCCTGACGACAGTAGACGTCTTACGCTCAGCATAGGCACGGAGCAAGTCATCTCACAAGCAGGACTGCGTAGACACGATGGTCATAACAGAACTTGAAGAAAGACGTGGTGGCGACGGTGAGAGGGTTAAAAGATTTGTGGGATATGTGGGGCGGGACAACGGTTGGAGGGTCAGGAGGGGAAATGAAGGTATGGGAACAGGGAAAGATAGAACGAGGAAAGAGAAGCAATCAGGGCTCGGAATTAGTAGTAGGCAACAACAAATTGCACGCGTCAAACAAAACTGACGAGAGGCCCTACTCCAGATCACTGGCTGATATCGTGGCATCACGGAAATTCCTTAAAATGAGCTGTGTGAAGTTGTGAGAATATTTATTTATTTATTTATTGTGAAAGGGAACATACACTATCGCCGACGCTGGAAGAGCCAAACCGGTCGCACATCTGTTTGTTTCACACGACCCCAGCTTTCTCCACGACGAAGGCACAATACGGCGCCCTGGATGAATGTGCATTCACGCTGGATGGCCGTCTTCGACCTTTGGATAGCGGGTATAGACTTCTTTAGTGCAGGTGTTGATGCCGTGGAGGTATAGCCCTGTTTTTTTCTGATGGGTATGGGAGGACGTGTTCTTCGAACGAGTGATCACAGAGCTGAAGTGTTACTAAGGGTGAGTTAAAAACCACAAAAGGCGGTAAGGACGCGTACCTCCAGTTGTTATCCCATCTTTCTTGCTTTTTTGTTCTAGATAGTGTTTCAGCCAGGCTTCACCTGCGGGCTACGGTTTGACCTGTGACAGGACGAATTGCGCATGCGACTCAATGTTGATACAAGTACAGATTCTTTCAAGTGACGTACGGAGTTAATACTGCTTGTATGTTATCTCTTGAACATCGTGGTGTCCTCCGCGGAGCAGCGCGCTGAACCAGGTCGTACTATCGATCCACTGCTCGATCCACTCACTAACGTTCTTGAAACACGCATCATCAATGAACGTGAACCTCAACAAATGAAAAGACCCACCCAAGGTCCATCCCGCTCATCCTCGCGACCGCATTCACCGCCTCATTCTTCGTATTATTTCTTCGCTTGGCATAGAAAGCCCCCAAGTTCAACACTCCCAAGTCTCCACCAATGACTCGCCTGCCGAAACGTCGATGATAGCATCCAGCCGAGGGAGAAAGTCCGACTCGCTAATAAACTCCGCGTCGTATAGTTCCAAGAGGAAGAAGGCTTGAGCGCAGAGGAGGGAGGCGCGTTGGGATCGACTGTTACCTCCGCACATGGACCCGTTCTGTTGCAGCCGATGAAGATGGTGGACGGAGGCTTAAAAGAGGTGTCCCAGTAGAGAATGAGTAGCCGAGGAGTCAAGAAGAGATGTCGACTCTTGCTTGGTCTGGCTCATTCCCTGTTTTCGCTTCTTCGTTTGTTGTTTTTTTCTTCTCAAAGATTTCACGTAGTGCGACGCGATGCATGGAGGGGGTTACTTCTTGAAGAGCGTCAGCGAACAAACAAGCATAGAGCGAATAAATACATACTTGTCTGTCCGCACGACTCGAACCCCACTCATTTCTCCTTGATTACGACTAAATCGTCTCGCTGCCACCGAGCGCTCCAGTGAAACTCGCCGGACATCCATCAGGACATCCATACAGCAAAATCAGTTTGGGTAATAGATGGGCGCGGGGCTGGGGGCCTGTAAAAGAAGGTCAGTCTACTGCGCATACTATGGGAGATGAAGGCTGACCTTCATGCCTGACTAGACCCGGGATGACCGTATTTCTCCGCTGCGCCATATAATCAGTGATTTAAAATTAATCAGCATCCTTTTCCTTGCTTTGTACCTCCGTACAAACCGGCGCCTACGCTCTCTGCCCTCTCCCTTATATTCATGGAGTGCGAGCTACGGCCTTACGTTCCGTGTATGCTAGGAGTACGGATGGGGGCGATACCGTCGTTGCCTGGGATAGAAGCGAAGGGAGAGGCAGAGTTGTCGGAACGGTTGATGCCAGATGCAGAGGGCCAGGAATTCAGCAGACGTGCGATATGGAGAAAAGCCCTCGGAGACGATTAGCGTCCGAAGAGCATTCCGAGCAGGAATTCGAACAAGGGCCGCCGTCTACTACTATGGTTGTGATAGGGATCTATATTTGAGTCGAGATAAGCATGATAAGTGCGGAATTTACCTAATAAAGTAAAACAAGCATACCACGCGTTGGACGAGCGGCTATGCCAATGACGGGGTACGGGTTCGCTGAATCTGACACTGCCGCTTTTGTAGTAGTGCTTTCAAGCCCAGCCTTCAAGTTGAGAGAGAGGTTCCATTCGGATGGGTCCGGGAGGGAAAGAAGGTCGAAGTTGCGGTAGGGAGAAGAATCAGAAGAGAACCGATGTGGTCGAAAAGCCTGGAACTACTAGACTCTCACCATCGAGCCACTGTGGGAAGTAAAAAATGTGAAAAAAAAATGACGCAGGGCCCGAAAAACAGTTTGGAGCAATTCTTTTTTCAATGGAGCCGTCGTCTCAAAATCAACTTTTCAAGAGTTTGAAAACGGAGTATTGAATCACGTAAATTTGTTGGCTGCTGAGTACTGAGTTGCAATTCAAAGCCCGGCCGGATACTGAATTCCTCATAATCCAGCCAATTTCAGTACCCTTGGTGTGATAATCAGGATGCTTGGGGCATGACAATCAGCTTATGATAGCCCGAAAAATATAGTATGTTTTGCCATGCCACCACAGTGTAATCCATTTATTGTATGGAATTATACATACAGAACTAGAGCAGAGTCACTTGTAACTACGGAAATGGGGTAGAAATGAGGATGCGAGATGTGATGTGATGCAGGGCGCTAGGGCGCACTCAGCACGGTGAAGCAATCCACAGGGTGAAGAGACGAGGATATGAGAGGTGGAGTAACGCTAGACGCGCTCAGCGTCATGCGCGAGTCCACGGGGTGCAGAGATGCTATTGCGAGGAGCGGAATGTCACTGGACCGTGGACGCGCTCAGCGTCATGCGTGGGTCCATAGGGTGTGGAGACGATGGCACGAGGAGCGGGATGGCACGGGACACACTCAGCGTCGTGAGGGGGTTCATGGAGTGCGGTGCGAGGAGCGGAACAGTGCGAGATGCGCTCAGCGAGGGGAGTCCTATATTATAATCTAGGAGTCGTGGGACGCACCTTCAGTTTGTAAAAGCATGATGGGAGCATTAGTCGGAGAAGCAGGTGGCTGTCGGCAGTTGGGTACATTCGTGAACGAGTAGAACGCATGCGGCACAAGTAGTGGACCCACACCTTGTAAATGGGATGATGTGTGAGGCAAAGCGGTCGAGATTGCGAGTGGTTGGTGAGTCGCGACGCGGGGAGATACAAAAGTGTGTGAGGAACGCAGAAAACTCCATATATGCGCGGACTTACTTTAGTCCAACTCAGTGCAGCGTTTGTGACAAGTCCAAGGATTGTGAGCCGTTTTCGGATGTGAGCCGTTTTCGGATAAGTGCCGAACAGAGCGCACTAGTCCCAGGATCAAGGTGAATTGAATACACATTCATTTTCGTTGAATATTCGATTGTCGCTATTGGCGATGGGTTTCAATGGCGCACGGTGAAGGGATGACCTTGAAGGCTGAGAGGTTGTTCGTTGACACGCATATAGTCAACTCTTACCTCCTCGTCAGCAATTTGGGGCATGCGGACTTGGCGCGAGAGGGCATCGATCTGGGGAAGCTGGGAGGCGGATAAGAGGGGAAATGCATGACAGTTGGGATAAACGTCATTGTTTGGTCACCAAACAATGGACTTCGGAATTTTGTCGCAACAGCGCAGTCTCCGTTGACCTAATACACAGATGACAATCGATCTGTTAGTATAGCGCGCGCACTACTTCGACGCCGGAGTCCACGAAGCCCGATAAACCGGCGTGCGCAACGTAGAAGTTGCCCTAGAGACGGCATTTGGGTATATTAGTAATTAGTAGCCGAATGCATCAGTGTTATTGTGGCTGAGCGGTTAAAGCGTGTCATTCTCTCGAGCGCAGCTCTGAGTTCGAATCTTGGCTAATGCAGTATTTTTGTACATTACCTCGTTACAAATGTTACAAAGTCATTACTTAATGTAAACTAATCAATGACTTGATAAGAGTGAATTTCAAAATTACATGAATGAAAATCAGTATCCAAAATTTACACTTTGATTTTTAATGCCTGTTGGATGGGCATTGAAAAACACAGACCCAACATTCATATTCTGGGCTGTTGATTTTAAGCAAATCAACCTCTGCGTCATTGATTTTCAAGCTATTTACTTCCCACAGTGTCGAGCTGCAACCGGTTTGACGTAGTAGTTGTATATATACAACCTTGTACTACCAGACTGGGGAGCCAGTCTTGCGATAATCTTGTACGTAGTACACTCTACCATGAATCTCATCCTTCTTTCCTCTCCCTTCGTCGGTGACCTTGAGATAGTGGTTCTGACACTATTTTATAAAAGCCAAAATCCTCATCAGCAATCTTGGGTTTTGCTATGGAGCATTACATAACATTCCATAGTGTTGTAATGCTCGTAACATGGGTCTATTATTTCATAATGCTCTGTAATGTTGATCATCTTCCCTGTAATGTCCCATAGCACTCCATAACATACTAGTCCACAACTGGTCAATCCATAAAATATATCCACCACCACTACTTATTCCTCCCTTTTCAGTAATGTTCATATTTGTATATTTGTATAGAATCAGTTCAAGTACCAGTACACATGATTTGATTGGCTAAGAAATATTTGCACTCTGACAGAATTGAACCCTCAGCCTCACACAGTCACACATGCTAAGCTATTCTATCTATGATATAACCACTACACTATAATTGCATTTCTAGTGTGCTCACAACTTACTACTTAGGTACCTCCCTGCCCCTCATCTGCCTGCCCCTCATATCCTCCCTGCCTCCCTACCCCTCATCCCCTCCCTGCCCCTCATCTGCCTCCCTGCCCCTCATCCCCTCCCTGCCTCTCTGCCCCTCATCTGCCTCCCTGCCCCTCATCCCCTCCCTGCCCCTCTGCCCCTCATCTGCCTCCCTGCCCCTCATCCCCTCCCTGCCTCCCTACCCCTCATCCCCTCCCTGCCTCTCTGCCCCTCATCTGCCCCCTGCATCTGCCCCCTGCCCCTCATCCCCTACCTCCCTCCCTGCCCCTCATCCCCTAGTGCCTCCCTCCCTGCCCCTCATCTCCTGCCTCCCTACCCCTCATCCCCTCCCTGCCTCCCTACCCCTCATCTCCTCCCTGCCTCTCTGCCCCCCATCTGCCCCTCATCCCCTGCCTGCATCCCTGCTCCTCATCCCCTGCCTGCATCCCTACCCCTCATCCCCTGCCTGCCTCCCTACCCCCTGCCTCCCTACTACCCCCCTCATCCCCTGCCTACCTGCCTACCCCTGCCTGCCTACTACCCCCCTCATCCCCTGCCTGCCCCCCTGCCTCTCTACCCCCCTCATCCCTAGTACCCCCTCATCCTCTCCCTGTTCCCCTCATCCCCTCACCCCCTCATTTCCCACTCCCTGCTCCCCTCATCCCATCCCTGCTTCCATCTCCCCTCATCCCTGCTCTCTCTCCCACCATATTCTGTATTTTTTATGGGAACAGAGTGCAACTACTAAGTAGTGTTACAGAGCACTCCAGAAAGTACCCAGAATTATGAAGCATTACAAACAATTACAAAACAGCAGACATATTACAGCACATTACAAACAATTACAAAACAGCAGATATATTACAACATATTACAAACAATTACAAAAAACTGGACTTATTACAACCAAAAACAGGGTTTACTGATGCTGATGACCTATGGTGTATAACAGTGAACCCAACCAAGACCTATCATGGCCTGACAAAAGTCAACAGTGGCAAATCCAGAACGAGAAATGATGAGGATGTTTAAAGGTGAAAGCAATCCAACTTCTTGTGGCACCCACATAAGGTAGTTTTGCCGCTGAGAAGAAATAATCCAATTTGTGTTTGTCAGATTCCAAGGAAAGTACTCATCAACACATCCCACACTTGCAGACTTGTCATCCGAGCTCACAATCTGCATCCCATCGCTCGAAAACGCGACCGATCTGACCGACCCGGTGTGGCCCTTCAGCTCCTTCAGCTCCACACCTGTCGACGCATCCCACACCCGCACAGACTTGTCATACGAGCCAGACACAATCCGCGTCCCATCGCTCGAAAACGCGACCGAATTGACCAACTCGGTGTGGCCCTTCAGCTCCTTCAACTCCACACCTGTCGACGCATCCCACACCCGCACAGAGTTGTCAGACGAGCCAGACACAATCCGCGTCCCATCGCTCGAAAACGCGACCGAAAATGACCAACCCGGTGTGGCCCTTCAGCTCCTTCAGCTCCACACCTGTCGACGCATCCCATACCCGCACAGAGTTGTCATCCGAGCCAGACACAATCCGCGTCCCATCGCACGAAAACGCGACCGAAAAGAGCCACTCGGTGTGGCCCTTCAGCTCCTTCAGCTCCACACCTGTCGACGCATCCCACACCCGCACAGAGTTGTCATCCGAGCCAGACACAATCCGCGTCCCATCGCTCGAAAACGCGACCGAAAAGACCGACCCGGTGTGGCCCTTCAGCTCCTTCAGCTCCACACCTGTCGACGCATCCCACACCCGCACAGACTTGTCATACGAGCCAGACACAATCCGCGTCCCATCGCTCGAAAACGCGACCGATCTGACCGACCCGGTGTGGCCCTTCAGCTCCTTCAGCTCCACACCTGTCGACGCATCCCACACCCGCACAGACTTGTCATCCGAGCCAGACACAATCCGCGTCCCATCGCTCGAAAACGCGACTGAATTGACCCACCCGGTGTGGCCCTTCAGCTCCTTCAGCTCCACACCTGTCGACGCATCCCACACCCGCACAGACTTGTCATACGAGCCAGACACAATCCGCGTCCCATCGCTCGAAAACGCGACCGATCTGACCTCCCCGGTGTGGCCCTTCAGCTCCTTCAGCTCCACACCTGTCGACGCATCCCACACCCGCACAGACTTGTCAAACGAGCCAGACACAATCCGCGTCCCATCGCTCGAAAACGCGACCGAATTGACCGACTCGGTGTGGCCCTTCAGCTCCTTCAACTCCACACCTGTCGACGCATCCCACACCCGCACAGACTTGTCAGACGAGCCAGACACAATCCGCGTCCCATCGCTCGAAAACGCGACCGAATTGACCAACTCGGTGTGGCCCTTCAGCTCCTTCAGCTCCACACCTGTCGACGCATCCCACACCCGCACAGAGTTGTCATCCGAGCCAGACACAATCCGCGTCCCATCGCTCGAAAACGCGACTGAAAAGACCGACCTGGTGTGGCCCTTCAGCTCCTTCAGCTCCACACTTGTCGATGCATCCCACACCCGCATAGAGTTGTCATCCGATCCAGACACAATCCGTGTCCCATCGCTCGAAAACGCGACCGAAAAGACCAACCCGGTGTGGCCCTTCAGCTCCTTCAGCTCCACACCTGTCGACACATCCCACACCCGCACAGAGTTGTCAGACGAGCCAGACACAATCCGCGTCCCATCGCTCGAAAACGCGACCGAAAAGACCGACTCGGTGTGGCCCTTCAGCTCCTTCAACTCCACACCTGTCGACGCATCCCACACCCGCACAGAGTTGTCAGACGAGCCAGACACAATCCGCGTCCCATCGCTCGAAAACGCGACCGATCTGACGAACTCGGTGTGGCCCTTCAGCTCCTTCAGCTCCACACCTGTCGACGCATCCCACACCCGCACAGAGTTGTCAGACGACCCAGACACAATCCGTGTGCTGTCCCCTGAAAATGCAACAGCCAAGATTGATCCCCCAGCTGATACCGTCATCAATGGCAAATCAATACTACTGCCTTTGGTATGCGTAAAGACAGGGATGCGAGTGAATTGGTTTTTCCACTTCCGAGAGAGACTAGTTTCCCGCGACCATGTTGCCAACGCCGAGATGTACAGATGCGGTGTCGATTCGGCAGCCGGGCTCCCAGCAAAATAGGTAGCAAAATTGGCAGCTTCACCAAGGTCACGTGCCAATTCCGAATAACTGTTCCCGTACTGACCGACACCGTTAGTTCTTGCAGCACAACTCAAGCCTTGCGATCCATACCTTCAATACCCACTGACGTGCATGCTGAAGCATTGGGGTACACTGATTGCATAATCCAAGCAAATTCATACCCTCGATCCAGAACAGGACACGAATTTGGAGGAACTCCGAAATGCAGCAACGAAGATTATCGGTATTGATCAGCTGGGGCAATGGCAAGTGGTCAGTCCAGTGGCGAGATGAGTACCTAAGAACAGCAGTGATGTTCTGGTCAACCTGCTTAGACAGCGCAGCGGCGTTGTCGCAGTCGAACAGGAAGGATGAAGTTATATCACCCATGTTGAATCGCAAACTGGACTTCATGACGCCGAAGCAAGATTCACCAAGAAGATTGTGGTGGGCTGGTTCGTTACATGAAAACAGAAAGTTCTTCTCACTAACGCGGAAGTTTGACCGGGTTGGATCAAAAATGAAGTCGGGGAACGAGGCATGGTACCAAAAAACTCGATCGTCCTGGGTATATAGCACGGAATGGAGATTATCCAAAACGGCCTTTGCGGCTTCATTATCGTTGCCTGCGATGAGCGCAGCAACGGTGGAGGGTGATGTGCGTTCAGCCGTACATAGGAAGGTATAAAGGATATGCAATCGGCGAGTCAAGATATTTCCTTCGAACTCCGAAAAGGCGTCGTGCAGAATTTGGCGGTATAATATGTCGATTAAGAATGTAGCATTTGCGGAAGCCGATTTGGAAAGGAGATTGTTAAGCATCTCGGTCTGCTCTTTAGAGGAGATCGAGTTACACCGGGTCAAATACCTCACCACCGTCGCAGCGTAGATGAACAGACCACCTGCCTGTTGTCCAACCTCGGCCAGCTCTGGACTGCCAGCAAGCTTCGGCAGCTTGATGTTCAAGTACATTTTGATGTCTGACTTTGCCTCTTCGATCGGCACGTCTTGGAGACGACAAACAGCCTCGGACGCGAAGGACTCGCAGAGTGTAGCAATTTTAGGATCTGATCGACTGGTCACGAGAAACTTCAAGCCTCTGAGATCGTCTTCGTTGATTGCTGTGAGTAGGTCGCGCAGAAACGCTGACCCTCCGTTGTCCATGATCTCGTCGAGAGCATCGATGACAATGAGGTAGGGTGGTAGTTTAGGGGAGCGTGTGGCTTCGGACAGTTGCCAAGGTCCAAGAAGAAGATTCTTTATCTGGCGGGAGACGTCGTGATTGACTGCGTCGAATTTGTCGGCAACATGCAAAGCGTTTGCATACGATTTGCATTTACGAGCAAGCTGGTAGGCGATGGTGGGAAGGATACGGGTCTGGCCTTGCGTTTCTTGGTATTGTCGTGAGCAGAAAAAGTTGCCGCCCAGGACGGTGAGCTCGTTGGCTTCACCATCCTTCTCGAATCGTTTGGCTATGGTATACGCAATTGTGGTTTTGCCGGAGCCAGCTTGACCAGTAAGCCAGAAGACACGCGGGCTCTCAGATGAGCAATCATTAGCCCATTTGATAATATCTTCCAATATCTTGACACGTGTTCCGTCCGTGCACACTTCCCGCTTCAGGCCCTGCTCTTCGAGAATAGTATTGTGGTCGGCCTTCTCGGAGGGACGCAGGCTTTTTAGGGCCTCTTTCTGTTCAATCAATCAGTGTTGGTCACAAGCCAGGAAACCGAGATACTTGCCTTGATGTCGTCGTGTATTATGTTCGCCGTTTCCTGGATGCTGTTCGCCATTTCGAACTGGGAACAAACAATGAGCAAATACATAAGCTTAGACGAATATAAGAGTATGGACCTGGAAGGATGTCGTAGCACCATTTACACGTTGAAAGATTTGGCCGATCATCTTCTGATATTCTTCATGGTCTAGCGTTCGTATGGTCAGCGATTTACAGGTGAGGTCTTCTAACTTCTTCATTTCTTCCTGAAGGATCCTAGATGGCGACGCGTTCATTGTGGTATACCAATTGACGCAGGGAGGACGACGTACTGTTTGAGTTTCTCCATCTCCTGTTCGGCGGCCTTCGGAATACCGATAGCTACAGTCCTCTCCACAGCCAGGAGTCTGTTCGCCGTTTCTTCGAGACGTTGTGCAAGCTCGTCCTTGTTGTCTGCGACTGCCTGAGATAAAGATTAGTCTGTGCTCGAGATACAGAGGCGAGAACCCACATCTTTTATCTCGATGATCGCCTTAGCAATGGAGAATGCCATCTTAACTGGATTAGTCTGGATGCAGTCCGGCAGCTTCTTGAGGAGCGTTTGGGCGAACCGCGAAGCTACTCCAAGACCCTGTTTTGTAGTCGCCTTCCAATCAGAATTAATCGACGCTGGTTCTTCAGTACGAGTCGGATTTCGCGGCCGTGCTCGAAGTCAATTCTCAGACGCAACAACCGAGCGTATTGCAATCTCACCTTGAACAGCGGAACCCCGCAGATCCGGAATGCTTGATGAAAGATGTTTTACTGACTGGAAGGGGGTGGTAGGACCTGGATAGTGGGCTGAGTCCGCTAGATCTGTGAGGTAGAAATCCATACCCTGATTCAAGGTAGCATCGGTGCCTAGAGAGAGTTTGTTTGAGTCAGATAAAGCTAAGATGGGACTACTTACTTGAAGATGCATAGGAGATGGAAACCCGAGTTGAATTCGACGGGCTAGCTGAGGCGCTGGCTGATTTGTGCTGCTTAACAAGGGACTTTATGTTCTTGAATATCGTTCGTGCAGTGCCTTTACGTCGGTCGGCCATGGAGGGAGACCGTAAGGGAAGCCACGAGGCTAGACTGGTGACCCGGGCCACAAGCGCCGTGACGCGCGACGCTATAAGCGGGCATTTCTGTCGTACGTCAATAGTTTGCTTCTGTGTTCCAATGATAAAGTTACGTTCGTATTTTGGGTAGTGTGGCTGTGCAGATTAGTAATCGACCGTGACCAATCACATTTTGAGTCCACCATGAAGACCCTCTATCGCGAAAAGTCAAGGGCGAGCAAGTACGGAAAGCGCTGGTGAGTTTCCTTTTCACTTCGCGTCAGGCAATCTCTGAAACGATTATTCTCAAGGAACACGACATAAATCCATTTACGAAGCAGCCTCACACATCGCAATACTGGAAACACGAAGGAAGCTGCCGGTCTTTACGCAGATAGGCGATTTTTACAAAATGGTATGCGGTGTGTTGCATGCATCGATTTGGGGAGGGGTTTGAGTTCTGCTTCCTTTAGGAATAGGCCGACCCTCCTCGTCGTCGCATTGTTTTCTCGACGCGAAGACACTTATAAACTGATCATCATGGGTTAGTTCAGTGAAAACCAGATCATAGTCATGGTCGGCGAAACTGGTTCAGGAAAGACAACACAGTACGTTTCCCATGTTTTTCGAACGTGCACAAGGACTCAGATGGCGTGTAGGATACCGCAGTTTGTCGTGTACTCCGATTTACCGCACACGAGGGCCAAGTTGGTTGCTTGTACGCAACCCAGACGAGTCGCGGCCATGTCAGTGGCAAAATGTGTTGCCGATGAAATAGATGGTGTGTGGACTCACCGTATAGTGTTATTCTGCGATTGACACGTTTTTTTTCGTCCTTAGTTAAACTTGGTCGTCAAGTCGGGTAATCAATCCGTTTTGAAGATATGACAGAGCGGGGGAGGACCTTCCTCAAGTACATGACGGACGGTATGCTGCTCCGTGAAGCGATGAACGATCCCAACCTTGAGCGTTACTCCACCATCATCCTTGACGAGGCACACGAGCGGACATTAGCCACCGATACCCTCATGTGCCTACTGAAATCCCTTGCCAAAAAGCGCTCTGATTTGAAGATCATTGTCATGTCTACGACTCAGGATGCTCTCAAATTCCAGAAGTACTTCGGGCTTCACTCCGAGCAGACGGCCCCTCTATTCAAGGTCCCCGGTCCCACGCATCCCGTAGGGTCAGGCCTCGGAACTTCGTCGCCATGAAGTTCATGGCCTTGACGGCGTGACGCGTCCCATGTCAGCTTTTCGTCATCCTTCACCCAGCCTGCTGCCTTAAGCCTTTACTTACAGTCACTGGACATCATTCCCGATACCACAATATCCGTATCATCCATCGGTCACATGGATAGCCTCTGGCTCCCGAAATCATATTGGGACTTAAAAATGCTGCCACCAACATCTTTCGTCTATACGCGTTTCCTCCATTCACATGATGCTGGTATATTTGTATGGAGAAGATCCATGACGTCTCGCTGGACAAAGTAATCGATACATTGACTGTGGAACAGCTCAGTCACATTGCCTCCCAGCTGAAGTCCATCTTGGCACAGCTACGCTCTGTCGAGTCCTCGCAAATCCTAGGGTCCGTTTCCGGGGGGCCTTATCGCAATGAGTTTTTCCCACCACATGTTGGCCCCGAAACACGCCTTCTCGAGCGTCGAAGAGTTTCTCGACTATTACCGCGAGATGTTGATGTTATTTTGCACGGAACAGTACACAGAGTCCCTCCTGTCCCGAATCCCACGAAACGCTGCCATAAAGTTCACGCATGGTGATCTACTTCCCAAGAATATCATTATGGAAGGATCTCGCGTTACGGGCATTGTAGACGGGGCAACTGGAGGATTTTATCCTGCATATTGGGAGTATTGCCGGATGCATGGTCCGTTTTTCATGACGCCAGGGTGGAAGCTGGTACTTCAAGAGGTCTTTCCGGGCGAACCTCGCGAAAGGGAGATAAATGCAGTCTCCAAACTTTTGCAGGCCATCGCGGTTACTCTCGCGTAACAAGGAGTTCTGAAGATTCGTACATTCGACAAATCCCTCTTCTCTGAATTCCTCATCCAATACTCAGTATGTGAAGACATGGCATCCGCAACCGTTGACCCAGATCCTGACTGTAAGGTACCGCTACCCTGCTGCTGCTCAAGTCAGCGCTGGAATTACGTCGAGGACAAAGGGTATTTGGACAAACTGCGTACCGCTCGCGGTAAGAAGACGAGTGACATCTTTGGTCCGCACCATGCAAAGGTGCTCAGTTGACATCGGGCGAGATGTCATTTTGACGATACCGTCTGGTTCAAAAGGCCGGGACGATCGAATACGGGAACTTGCAGCTTGGGTGATGGTACATGGACGAGGCTAGGGAGAATTCATACGTTGTTCTCTGAACTAGCAGAATGGGACCCAAAGAAAAAGACAATGCGGAGAGGAGCCAAAAGCACCTACCATGCATTAGCCGAAATGGTACTGGGACTCGATGCAGGTTCACCTGGTACACTCCCCGAAACTCAATTACATCGCACTCGCTCAAGTTACCCGAATCAGCGAGCATCATCCACAGCCAGTCATAGCAGGTTCTTCTCCCACCAACTGGTCCACGTCACCCGGTTTTCCCCGAAGAAAAGTCGTACGCGCACTGGATCACCAGGCAGGGCGGGGACTATTGCCTCCAGCAGATACGATAGTACGAAAGCAGGAAATCTCGCTGTATATCAAATATATTACGAGCTACATTACTTATCCTACACGTATCTTGGATCTAGGAACTCGGCGATGTATGTACCACAACAGCCAAACACGAAATAGAAAAGATAGAAAGGTTTGACCTGATGGTTATGCCGAAAATTACGGACTAAAACGACGACTCAACGGGCTGACAAGCAGCCTAAGCTACCGCAAATGCTGAGCCTTTACGCCAATTCCAGATGGCGGTGGGGTAAGGGTAGCGCCAGGGAAAAGAGTGCAGATTTTCCCCGATATTTTGACCTTCCGGTATCGACATCCCAGGCCGATAAATCTTAGCGTGGTCGAGGAACTGCTTTGCCGTTTTCGAATGCAAGTCCGTCCCAGCGCGTTTCGTTCCTCCGAACGTCATCCACCCTGATGTCGTCCCACCGCGCATACCAAACTGCGCGTCTCCCATACACCTCGAAATCCACAGATCTTCTGAATCCACACTGTCGCGTGATGGGCGAAGGTGCCCATGGTAATGACTTGAGGGAGAATCGTGCCCCACTCAGGCTTGTCATCCTTATCCTCTTCTCATCTGGTTCATAATCCGATCTCTCGAGCTCATCTACACACCGGATTCAACTCGAGTGCATCTTTCGCCCTCCACCTGGACTGGTCAGCATCACATCCGCCGCATAATGGAGAACCTCAGAGACGATCTAAGTTGCACGATAACCGTGGGCTGACCATTAAAGTGCGGGGTTGTGGAGTAAGACGGACGCGTTTTGGTTCGCTGTATGCATCATTGCGGAAATCTTTGTCGCCATGTCTGACATAGTGGGTTCCAGGACCGACAGTCACATCGTTGCAAGACTTCTTGTGCGATCCATCCCATTACGAGAAGCTGATGAAGCGGCTAGACATGGACAGGCTGTCTAACATTTTGACGCCCAGCTATACTGCGGTATGGTTCGAAAGTCTCGAAAACGGGTTAAGCGTGGGCTTGCGGTATAGCTCTTCCAGTTAAGCGAAGTCGTGGTCTCAAGTCCCCGTCCCTTGCGCCTCGAGGTATCGTGATATCGGTGGCGACAGTGGGTGCCTGGTTGAGGTTGAGATTGGGAAAGGGTCATAATGATGGAAAGATGTTGGTTTGCAATATACTCCTTTTCTCATGTATTGTCGTGGTATAGGAGAGGCCAACCAGCAGCTATGATAACAACAAGATGTCCTTTCCAAACATGAAGCACGTCCTTCGGGATCGCACCCTCAGAACTTATCCTTAGAGCGGATTATCAGCTTGATCTCGCAACAGATGTTTTGGATAACCGAGTTTCGATGACCTACATAAGAACCTACATGTACCCCGGCGCCTGCGCTTATGGAACGCCATTGGGGAAATCTACCTTCCTCATTTCCCGCACCTTACGGCGATACTCGACACGAACTGGGTCGAAAAAGTCGGGGCCTGGTCTCGTCGTGTCACCGAAGCGACTTGGTTGGTTAGAGGAACCTTCCTTAGCGGCTGAAGAAATAGTTATATATTATTCGTCGGCATAACAATGTCGTAATTTAACTTACTCTGAGGGGGGTGTACGGTGGGGACTGCAGTTGCAGAATTGTGTCATATAGCGATGCCGCTGATACTGACTCGGTAAGTCCCAGTTTTATCGAGTGCATGGGCTAGTCCATCTGCCGTGACTGTTACGGATGGGGAGGTCGACGAAGTAGTGGCCATGGTGGAGTTGACTCACGTCGAAACGAGACATTCATGAGGTCCGCGTTACATCATAGTAATATTAGTCCTACTACCGATCCACGACAGCCTCATGCTCAATATGCTGGTTTAATCATAAAACAGAATACATTTGTAGGCGCCGCATAACGTAGCGAATAGTGTAGTGCAAGTTCATTGCTAGCGCTTGTGTAGTTGAGCCAGAACCACTCGCAGAACGAGTTCCAAGTGCGGCCTTGAGCCTATATCCCTTGCGCCAAGGATTGGATGCGCCTATGGTAAGCACGGATAGGCACATTGACCATCTTGTATTGTTCGAAAATACCAAGAAATGTGCTCGCTGCGATTTCAAGTTAACGACGAGTCCTTTTCATAACACTCGACTTCTTCCACTTCCCACGTCGATCGAGGAGAGATTGAAGCTGTAAACACTCGCGATTTTTTGCGTCTTGGTCAACGCACACTTGCGAATGACTAAAGTCTATGATTGTCAGACCCGAATCAGCCACAAGTATGTTGTCCAAACTAAGATCGCCGTGGAGTATGTCGGCATGATGTATTTCTGCCAAAGTTGCAAGAACTGTTTCCCTGTCCCAAACTTGTCAGAAAATGTGGGGTAAGAACAATACAAAATACCAATGCACCGATATGAAATGGGCAAGACAAGCTCGGGCGTTGCAGCGAGCGGAGCGCCTACATATGGCATGACAAGTATACATGCCCCACCCTCCACATCGTCAAACAAACCCAGAGGTGTCGTGATTCCGGCCGTAACCCCTTCTGACCTCAGCCGACGATAAATTTCGTACTCTTCCCTCAGGGCTTCGCGCTGTCCACTAGCTAACGCAAGCTTGACAGCAACATCCAACAATGCACATTCTGACGCCTCGACCTCCAGTGTGCCACGAAGCACCTGGCCAGTTGCGCCATGTCCGATCTCAGACTTCAAGACAATGGTGAGACATTCTTCGAGCTGATAGTTTTGGACAGTTTCCTGTGAAGGGAGCAAGGTAGGGTGGCCGATTGGACCGGAGCGAACAAATGTGGAAGGGGCTGATGAATCATAAATGCCATATTGGAGGTAGAGCAGAATTACATTGCGACCGCTGGCTAGTTCCAGGGTGCTCTGATCAGTGATATGTACGGTTAGGCGAATGATATCGCAACATCAGATGAAACACACCTTTGCTGCCATTTCATGCGCAGCTATGGCCATCTTGTTCCTGTGCCCACTGCCTGGACCACCGCCGCTCGGACCATCCTGCTTGTCGCAGCCATTGCCGCCACTGCCAGATGGACCGTTGCCACCACCGGGTGACTGGGGGGAGTGAACCTGTCTTTCCCGATCGAGGGCATCCTTAAGTCCTGCAATATATAAGCCAACATGGAGTTTTCCATATGATGGCTCCTTGCAGGCGTGCGGATTAATGAGATCTGAGATATAGAGAGTTCGAGTAGCTCGATGACGAATGCCAATGAACTCATGATTGCCAGACTGGAGAACAATGATGGAACCATCTACCCGCGTGGCCTGCGCCCATGCCTTAGTAAAATCTCAAATTAGCGCTGTGGACCTCGGGAAGTATGGAATGTTAGCTTGCCTGTTGAACAATGAACTGCGCGGACAGGTCGTGGCTATCTTTGTAGGATGGGTCGTCGACAGCTTCGTCATCGTCTCCACCTTGTACGGCCTTCCCCTTTGACCTTCATGAGCGATCATTATTACACTACAGACGGATGAACAGACATTGAGAGGATCATCCGGCTTCCGTTTCTTAGCAGCTATCCGACTAGTCTTCCGGAGTTTAGAACCGCTCGAGGTTTCGGGAGCAGGGGGAGAATTAGCCTGCGGCGTTGTGAGACGAGTAGCATTCCTAGAGTGGATAACAATGGCTTGCCCTGCTTTCGTTACTACTGCCATCGTTCCGGTTTCGTTTTACGGCCTTGCTAGTTCTCACGTCTTCTGAAGAACCTTGGACGCTGGAGCTCCCTGTTGATAGCGATGGAAAAGCTGAAGCAGGGGCAATCTCCCCAATCTCACGAGACTGGGGAAGCGTCGGGGGTTGTGGTCGAACTGTCTCCGAGCTCGAGGGAGACATCGGGTTGTTTGGGAAAGTCCATGGGGTTTTTTTGGCGTCGGGTCCCACAAACACATCCTTTACTTTGTCGCGTTCCTTCTTGTAGTTTGTCATCGCACACTCCGGAGCGTTACAACTAGTCCAATCAAAGCTCGGTGAATTTGAGAGGTTAGGGATCGCAAGCAATATTTCGGGACCACCAGCGGCCATATTCTTGAATTCACTTGTCATCAGGGACGCACGACGTGCTGAAAGCAATCGAAAAAGCCTGAGGGTTTCTTCATCCATGGCCTTCCTAAGCTCCGCCTCCCTTTCAGCTAATCTTGTTGGGCCGGCAAATGTCAGGAATCCGTCAGCGATGGCATAGCCAGAGACAATGGCTGACTGAGTCCACTCGAGCAGAGTAGACCAATTCGAAACTCGAAGAGCGAGAGTCGACGCCACGGGCGCGCAGAACGTGGCAGTGGTTCTCTCATAAAAGCTGGCCACGGCTTTCTCATCTGCCATATCCAGACCAATGTTGCTTACAGCATAATCACGATGCTCTGCCGACAATATACCAGATGGTGGAAATTGGACACCATCGTTGAGGGAATCCATGATTGTTTTGTCAACAATGGCGGCGATATCGTGAGCAAGAGATGGAAGACGCGTTACGCGGAGAAGCTTAAGTTTTTCGCTAAAGTGCTTATCGAAAAACGCCGGTGGACGAGTTTTGGTCGACATTTTCTTGCCAGGAAACGGGAGCGGGTTCAGCATAGGCGGGTTCCAGGAGAATAAGTCGTTGAGCTCCTGGGGAATTCTAGACGACGGGTCTGATGCACTTGATGACGACATGTTTAGACCATGGCTACTCTCGGATGTTTGTGACGCGTCAGACTCCTCCAGTCGCATCTGTTTTGTCTTGTTGACGCGCCCTGATCTTTAGCACGCGTCTGGTAAAGCGCCCATATATATATTTGGATGTCTCAATTCACAGCCTCTTTTGAACTGCGCCATGAATGACAGTTTCGGTGAAACCGTCAGTCCAGTTGCAGCGATTAGAGCGATTTTACATGACTATCCATTCTCTGCAAGCATTCTTCGTGAACTATTACAGAACTCGGATGACGCGAGGGCAAAAAAGCAGGTTAGTCCAATGCCACTCACGGACCCATCAGCGTTTAACAAAGTTCTAGATCTTTGTCCTCGACGTGGGGGATGACCCGGCCTTGATAGCTTATAACGATTCTCAGTTTCAAGAAGAAGACTGGAAAGCAATCCAAAGCATCCACGAATCGTCCAAGAAGGCGGATACCTCGTGAATACTTCTACCTATTTCCGCACAATCAGCGGCGACTAATCTGATCGTCAGTAAAATAGGAAAATATGGTGTGGGCTTCAGGGCTTGTTACCACGTACGTCCATTTGTTTCGCACCAGGCTACAGACACTGAAGAGCATGCAGGTCACCGATCGACCTCAAATCCTTTCTGGGTCTTCGTTCGCCCTTCTCGATCCCCTTCGCTCAGGCGGAAAGAAAATTGGATACGATGAATTCAAAGAATCAGATGACCGCAAACGTTTTGATTTCTTCTCGGACGTCTTTCAACCTTCTTCTTTTCCCGGCACGATCATTAGATTGCCGCTTCGGTCGTCACCTAGTGACCTAAGTCAGCATACCGTGCTCGTGCCAGAACTTGACCAAATGTTGAGAGATTACATCACCGCAGAAATGAACATTTCTCTACTATTCCTCGACAATCTCAGGACGATCGAAGTATGGAAAGCTCGCGGTACCAACAAGACGTGCCTAGCTACGTGGACTAAATCTGATAACACAGTTGAACGCCAAAGTGAAGAGTCTCAGCTCTCCATCTACGACTCAGTTTTATCCGACGGGGAAACAAAGTTCTCCTGGCGCATTGTTCAAACGCAGGATGCCGAAGACGAAGCCAAGTCCCGTCTCTCGACCCAGGTTGGCGGCGAGACTGTGAATCACGTCTTTGAAAAGCATAAATTGCGCCCTGAAATGCGAATTGCTTATCCATTGTTTTCTGACGAATACACCTCCGGACGCCTCTTCACGTTCTTGCCGTTGCCATCCAAAACAAACTTCCCTGTACATATTCACGCACTGTTTGCGTTGACTTCATCAAGACAAAGCTTGCGCAATCGTAACGAGACGGGAATCGTAGCTGGTTCCGACAACGAGTACGCATATATCTCATTTTTTGATCCGATTTTAAACTGAAAACCGTTGGTTAGCGTCTTAATCAAGTGGAACAGTCTGTTGTTCGATTACTATATTCCGCAAGCTTGGAGTCGACTTTTGAAAACTTTGGCTGAAGACGCCGTTTGCAAAGATATTTTCAGAGCTTGGCCTCCCTACTGTTCGTCCATAACGTCTGGTGATGGGTTGTACTGGCAAAACATTCTCCAGGCGACGTTTAACTTTGCTGTCCAGTCCGGTTTAGCAATCTGGCCGAAAGTATCGGTGACAGACACAACGACATATGTAGACTTGAAGTCGTCCCTTGTGGTGGCTAGGGGCCAGGTCGACTTGGATGTGCTTGTTGCCTTGGCTCAACTTGGTCTAACGTTGGTTCAATTGCCTCAAACTCACATGACATTCCTCGATGGCTCTATAACCAAGTTGACTCCGCGGGTTGCTCGAGACCAACTTGCGCTACGTGGCTTGGTTTCTGCGGGATTCAATGCTTTGTCTCACAACCAAAGGAGGATTCTGTGCGCCTACTTCCTATCGGATCAGGACTTTAGCAGCATATACGGTCTTCCCTTGTTCCCCGTCCTGAATGGATCATACATATACCTTGAAGATAGGAAAACGACAACTCGACGCTACATTGCCCTGGCCACTGATGAAGTCGACATATTCGGAGCAGCAGCGGGCGACGCTATATCTTTAGATCAGTTGCAGCCCGAAGTAGCTGCTCTGGTACGAGAGAAGGGAACCACTCAGGCCAACGTCGATCTGCTTTCTCCATCGTCTGTCATTGCTTTCTTGTCAAGCGAACCTAAGCCCCGCAGCGAAGAGGATTTGGCAAAGTTCTGGTCTTGGTTAAGCGAATGGTCTCACCGAAAGCAAGCCATGATATTGTTCAACACCAATGATTCGCTTCGTCTTATTCCGACGTCAAAAGGACCTCAGCTCGTCTCGTCTCCCGTATTTCGGGTGCTAGGCGATCGCTTGTTTGAGAAGCTTGGACTCGCCTTTATCAGTCCTCTCCTTTCGACTACAGTGGTTCAATTCCTGAGTAACCACAGAGTCGTTAGAGACATGGATGATATGAACGAGTTTTTAGCTGCCGTCGATTTGACTGGATTGCAGCCTCTCAGCAATGACGAAGCAAAGTCAGTCTTCGACCATATCTCTTTTTGTTACAGGCCACTTTCCGCGGGCAACTTGACCAAGTTGAAGAAACTTCCCGTTTTTCCTGTTTTGGTTCCCTCCACGACAACTCAGTCTCTGATCGTCGGTAATACTTGTGTAGAGTGGCGTGCCATCGACGGTCTTACCGTCAATGGGATTTCACCTATCCCGCTCATCCCTTTGACCGACGAGATCAAGTTCCTCGACCAGTCTTGCTTTAGCAACCCTATATCCCCTTTGTTGAAGGCACTGAAAATATCCGTCCTCAAGGACAAAGACATTTTATTGCTGGCTCTCGGTCAATTTTCTTCACAGCCAAAGTCTCTTCAAGCCTCCTTTGTCTCCTATATCCGAGGAAACCTCAGATGGACCAATAGTGTTACATCGGTACTTGGGAAGACACAGTTTATTCGGGTAGCAAATGGTACCTTGCGATCGCCAGTCGAGGTTATCGATCCAAATTCAGGGATTAGAGGTCTTTTCCCAATGGATTCTGGCGGCCTCCTTATCCCAACGGTGGAGGATGGTTACGATCGCCAGATGCTCGATGATCTCCGGAGTCTAGAGATGATGAAGACATCCTTGTCCTTCGACATGATGCAAGAACGAATTTCCTACATCTCGTCAAATCGCGCGTCAGCCGACGCGTTGAGTATTGCCCGTTCCTTGCTATCTCTCATGAATGAGCCGAATTTCCTTTGCTTTGGGTTTTCTATCGACCCCTCTATGTGCTGGTTACCAACACGAGTCGGTCTCGTCAGCTCCAAAGAGGGCATTGATAGCAGCCGTCTGGATACTGACTTGTTTGACGAAGTCCTCGCTCCGCTCGATGAAACTATTACGATTTCACCTTCTTTTCGAGCTCTCCTAGGCTGGGACAAGCCTCTTCCCTTGAGCATTCTTACGAGGCAATTGGATCGTGTTCTGGATTTGCCGGGTTCGGATGTGCAATATCGCAAAGTTCGTGGGATAATACGAGAATTGGCAGGTCGCCAACTTGGACATGCGGACATCAAAGCTATAGAAGAATGTGTTGCTGAACGGCCTTGGGTACCTACCGAATCCGGTGTTTTGGCATCGCCGTCTCGTGCTGTGTTCTTTACTGTGCCCGGTTCAAGCTGCTTTCATGAAATCGGTTTTTCGCAGGCAGAGAAACAAATAGGTTCGTTCTTGCTGAGGATGGGATGTCAGGAACGGTATGTTTCCATTATAAGAAGAAACGGATTCATTTGACAATCTACCTAGACCTTCTGCCTCGGCGATTATAAGCGAACTAGCTGCATTACGTGAAAAAGAAGGGATGGATATCACCGTTATTCAGCAAGCGGTGCAATTATTGGAAATGTTACCCGAATCCATCACCGACCAAGAACGAGCCTCTCTGTTGGTTCCGACAGATACTGGAGATCTCGTGCCATTGCATTCCGGTGTATTCTATTATAGAGGCGGGATCAACGTCAACGACGGAAAGACGATCGTAGCTCATCATCTTATTACTGAAAAACTTGCGGAGAAGATTGGAATGAAGCATTTGGGCCTCGACGAAGCGGATAATGACATTGACTTGGGAGGAAAGCCTATCACTATCATACGCAACACTCTTAAGCAATACGATCCTAAACAATTCTTTACGGAATTCATCGCCAACGCATCAGATGCAGGCGCAAAACGGTTCAACATCCTCCTTGACAGTCACGAGGGCCCAACGGAACGCCTCCTCTCGGAGGGACTAGCCGTATTTCAGACTGCATCGTTGGTCGTACATAACGACGGGACCTTTTCTCGGGACGATTTCAGAGGGATATTGCAGACAGGTATTGGTGGAAAGACGGGAAAAACCGGCGTCATTGGTCGCTTTGGACTAGGCGCTCTCTCGATGTTTCACTTTACAGAGGTGAAAAATGGTGCAACTGATGTTCCGAATACTGATATCTTTTTTTGATCTAGTTGGCTATGATTGTCTCCGGGGAACATGTCCTTTTTATGAGTCCATCAAAGAGAAACTTGTCGTTCTGCGGGAAGCACTCGCTTCTCCTTCCTTTGCAGAGCGTGAAAAGGTAATAATCATTACAAATCTATACTTTGTATGTTCATTCCTCGTTCTAGGCTATATGCTGATCATCTTGAACCATTGGATGGATTGTTTGGCTTCGATCTTCTTTCCACGGAGCCGTACCAAGGGGTTTGTGACATTCCTTTCAAGTACTTCGCCATATTGATGCATTTTTTCAGACTTTGTTTAGGCTGCCGCTGAGGAACGAATTCCACTCAAACCAAGATTCTGCATGGACAACGCACTGGAGCTTAGAGACGGCTCGGCAAATGCTTCTCGCCGAGTTTGACAAGCTAGCATACAAGTCGCTTCTTTTCACGGGGCTTGGTTGTATCAATATTTATAAACGGCAGAGGGTCGATATCAAAGTTCTTCGCGTCCTCGAAAGCACCCGAGAAACGCACGATTCTACGCCCGACGACTCATACACGTCTGAAACGGTGGCATTTAAATCAACAAACCTGCATCTACCCAAATGGCTTATCGTCACGATGCCCGTCAATATTCCAGAACTTTTCAAAGCAGAGCTTGCGAAGAAATACGACATGCATCACCTTCTGCCGATGCGCATTGCCGCAACGTTGGATAGTGACCAAGTTCAGAAACACGAATATAATCTCTTCTGTACTTTGCCCCTGCCCGTCACCACGCCTCTACCAGCCCACATATCTGCTCCGCTAATCCTAGAACAGGAGAGGCGGAACGTGCGCATCGACAGTGACCGAATTGGTATAGAGTCCGAATACAACCAGTGGTTATTATCGTCCCAAATGCCGCTGTTATTCCTCTGCTTGCTCGAAAAGCTGTTGCAAATTCACAACGACAATGTTCAGTGGTGGCCTGAAGAGAAAAAGAGCACTGATAACAATATCAATGTTTCGAGCAGGGTCTTTTTAGACGGGTTCTGGGGTGATGAAATTATCAAAGGAAGCTCAAGACGTATCTTCGTCAGCAAATATAATCCTACGACGTTCCTTAGCCCCAAGGACGCTGTTTTATTCTCTAAACATGTTCGCGAATATTTGGGATGCGGTCCGACGCTTTCCAAAGTCCTTTCTGTTACTCAGCCTCCGAGCGTCGTAGAACTTCCTAGACTGCTGTTTGAACACACAAAAAAGGCGATGTTGCGTTCTATCGATGGCGAATTCCTTAAAACGCTGTTGAGTGGTTTCGGCGAGTTCAGCTGGTTGAATATGGATGAAATTCGTTCCTTGTTGGTATACCTGCTGGATAGCAAGGTGTCATTGGATGGTCTATCACTGATTCCGCTCGATAATGGTTCCTACGCGAAAATTCAGACGCAGTTCACCACGGCGAATTACATTGTAGGCTCGTTGCAGATGGCAGCCTACACGCTTTTCCCGGCCAATCGTCTTGTAAATCGGAATTTCAGGGTTCCAGAAGAGCTCTTGAAGCGAAATGTGAATGTATCAAGTTTATCTAATCCAGCGATGGTAGGACTCGTCGAAGAGCGCATCAAACCTGGACATGCGCTGACTGGAAACGAGGCAGATCAAGCTTGGATCGCTTCGTTCTGGGAAGCTAGTAACCTGAGCATTCCGCCATCAATGATTGCGCATCTTCCTCTGATTCCAACGTTGCAACCTCGTCATTTCATCTCTATGAGAAGCATCAACGGCCCTTCTGTTATTGTTGTCGATGCGGAGTTGAGCGCAGAAAATTTTGACTATGGAATCTTGCAGAAGATTGGAATGACTGCCGTCCTCAAAAGATACGCCCTGCTTGCAGTAGAGGGAGGAGGGAAAGGGAGGGGAAAGGGCAAGGGCAAGTTGACGAATTTCAGAAAATTCTTGGAGTATATGGAGAAAAACCAGTCAGAAGGACTTGACGCAATCTCGTATCTCGAATCTAACGATCACGAAGAGCTGGCTCGCTGGGTTAGGCTAAAGTTCTTGTCCACTCCATCGCACTTGGTGGATGTCGCCTCTCGGTTGCCCGTCTGGCGTGTTCAACAACGTGGTAAACCTGCTCGCCTAGGCGCCCTGAACGATGCTGTCATCCTTCCTGCCTCTATGCCATCCAGCTCGTTGTTACCTTTTACAAATTTTCCAGTCATAGACTGGGACTTTGGGATGCGGATCATTGATAAAGATGTGTGCAGTGCAAAGCGTATCACCCAGCTCTTGCGTGTCTCTTCCGGCACTATTCTCCGCTCTCAAGTTGAGCGAACAGGGTACAAGCGGTTCTTAAAGGACTTCCTGCTTTTGGAAAGGGTAGAGGGATATTCCCTATTAGTACCCAACGAGGGATGGGTTCTAACGCCAGTCGAGAGATTGTTTGAACACCATGAACTCTTTCTCGTGGCCTTCAGAGCATCTCCTGAACGTCTCCTTTTAAATGACTTCCAGGATATTGCGGAGTCTTTGGAAAAATACGGTTTGAATCGGAAGCGTCGACTTAATCTTGGCATGTTCATAGAATGTGCGAAGGCATTTGATCAAGACGATGATGACGACGACGGAGAAATCGAAGACGAGAACAATGAAGATAACGGCAGGCACTCACGAAACAGCAGGCGCTCACGGTCCGTGGTACTATATCGATATTTCAATGGACTTTCCCTCCAATATCAACGTGACGCTCGTCGGTGCGGGGAACTGGATCAACTCAAATTTATTCCGAGCGACACTACCGAGAGGATGGGCTACGACGGGATCAGCTTAAAGAGGTATATGCGGCGCCATGTACTCTCTCCCAGTAAAATTGTTCTTCACGAATACGAACCCATCTGTTGGAGCCAGAGGGGTCGAGTTGACCCCCAACCCAACCCAGCTCTAAGCGGTACTTATGAAAGTTTGGGAAAGCCCACCGGAAAAGAAGTCGTATGGGTCATTCTTTAGTTATTATTATTGATTCTCAGTTATCATTATTCTATAGGTGAAACACCTCAAGGTCCTTGCTGAGATTGGTCAAAAGCATGGTCGTCGCTCAGCGCTGCTGTCAGACCTCAAAGCAACCTACAAGTGGCTGGACGAACACGTAGAGGATATTTTCGCAGAGATTACGAATGAAAACTTCAACAAAATATTCCTCAATGTCGATAATCCTGATTCTGACGAGTGGGTATGGCATTCCGCTTCCTCCCTTGTCAAGGATCTACAAGACGTTGGAGAGCTGCACGACGTGAAGAGTTTCCTTCGGCATTACGACGACCTGTTGAAAGCAGCTAGCGTCAGGACGATCCAGAAAGTAACGGCTAAACCTATCACGGTTGTAGACAGGACATCGTTCTATCGACAACAATTCTGTGACTTGCGTAAACGAGGATTCGACGTCAGCGTCACCTTTAAAGCCAAGGACGATGAACATGAAATATTGCCTGCGCACAAAACCTGGTTGCTTATGAACAGCGAGCATTTCTGGCAATTGTTCATAGGAGCAGGTCTTGGGGAGGCCCAAGGACATGGTTCTGGAAATCTTGTGCCAGTGATCGTGCCAGACTACTCAAGCCTTTGCGTCAAAGAGACTATTGGTGAGTATTCATATAACATTCTATTCTATGCCTTTTGACCGACCCGATGATGGCGCAGATTGGATATACGTCGGCGAACTGCCAGAGTCGATTACCAGTCCAAGTAACGGTGATGAAGAGTCCAAGGCTAAACTTGATCTGACTCTGGAGATGCTCAGCCTCGCCCACTTTTGGGCTGTCACTGGTTTGCATGAACGCCTCCAAGAGTTTATTATCAATGCGCCGGATTTCATCAATCCTTACTGGGTTAAAGATAGTGAGTTGCACGATTCCAAGGTCTGTCTCATACTAATTGAGATTTGCAGTATACGAACATGCAAAGCCCGCAGAAGCGAAGGAGCTTTTGAGAGCTTGTGAAGAATTCGAGGAAAAGAACCGGGACATTATTGACGGGGTGCCGTGGAACGTCGATGGTTGAATATATTACTTCTTGCGTGATCTCACCATCTACTGAATATAGCTTGGTTATTTTACTTTCTTGTTGAATGTTCCCTTCTTCCAGGAGCTTAAGAAGTCCCGAAGAGCCCCGTTCCCCCTCTCTCATGAGCGACAGTCCATTGCCCACTAGACACGAGTCGCCGAATGTAAAATTGATGCGAGTTTAAGCTCGTCTCATGCTTCGTTTATTTTATGGGCTTCTCGTGGTGTCCTACCGACTTCCTCACTTTGGTTCTTGTAAAGTTCATAGATGTTTACGCGACTAACTTCTTCTCGTAATCGTTTGACTATAGGCAGCGCGTGATGAAGCGAACATGGTTGGATGGAAGAGATATGATGATTTCTCAGCCGTATAAAGTTGTCACGAGGAAAGATAGTCCAATCATTTGCGATGGTATTGAAACATATCAACGTTAGTAGTTATGCGCGCCTTTTGCGTAGAAACCCGTCGAGCTTTTTCTAGTATACAAAACCCCATCCATCTCAGTTGCATTTCATAAACTAACCTTTCTCCATCCAACCTAGGATCGCAGATACATCGACTTCCGGTTGTTAAGTTGCTTCGGAAATTTGGGCCTGGTCATAACTCACCAGCTGATATAGAGGGTCTTGCATATCCAATCACATCAGGTCACGCTGATGAACAGAAGGCCTTTCAATGGGCATTAATATCAATTCCTTGACACCTTGCATAACGTTCCATACCCATGAGGATTCCCTTTGCCGGCAGTTTCTCTTTCAAGGAGGCAATATTAGTCTAACTGCGTGACGCTCTGGGAAATTCTCGGTCATACCTCGGTTCCTGAGTATGCTTAGCACCGGCATGAGACCTTTGAAGGAACAATCAATCGCTTAACACTTGTTATAATGCATCATCGTACCCGAGAAGGGCAGTGTTTTCGGTAGGCCTTTCATCGAGGAATATGAGTTTTGATCGCTCAATACCTTGAGAATTGCATCAATCGTACCCATGAGCATGATCGGAAGCAGGACCGGCGGTCGACTCCCTATAAATTATCAGCCTCAAGACATTGATAATGCTATACACCGTACCCCTGATTTAAACTGTGTGGCCCTGGACGATTGGCTTCAGCGTCAGGTTCCTGAGGATGTCTTCCTCGGCATTGCCTTACGACACCAGTTACGATCGTGTAACTACAGTATATCACCGAAGCCCCCACCACGGCCCCGCCGATCCCGTTCATAACATCCGTAGCGGGACTGTCGTTGCGAATCTATTAATCCATCTCGGTTAAGAATAAACAAAATAATACTCACCCAGGGATTCGTAATGGGGAAGTGGGGCACCACCTTCGCCAGGAAGTAGACCCGAGGGGACGGGGAGGCCAACTGAGGTTCGAGAAAACAAGGCAAGTTGAAGGAGTGCAAGAGAAACGGAGGCATTGAATTTAACCATGATAAAGTGAAAATATTCTCAAGTGGCCAGCACGTTGAGTGGATAGTAGCACGCTGGGGACTCGAAGGTTGGCAGAGTTTATATGATTCAGAAGCGACCCAAAAGGCGATACTCGGCGGCAAAATTGGCTCTGTTGCGACTGGCCGTTCATCGAAATCAAGATGGTAGTAAAGTAATGCATCTGTTACGTGTAAGGAGATGTTGAACCAGTGGAGGATGTCCATGAGGAAGTTCCGATAAGCGGCAAAATTCACTTGCCATGTTTTTGGCAGAAGCTGAGTGAGGTAAGATCGAATGACGTGCATGAGTGCTTGATCCGAGTCGCATGGAACTTAATCGGAGACCTAGTATCAAGAATGAGAAGAGGAATTCGTCGAGTAAAGAATGGCGCGCGCACGAGATCATAAATGGCCATGCCCCATGTCAACGATGTTTCCGCTCCAAGTAGTTCCTGTTGGCCCATGGGCGTGGAAGGTAGTCCGTCGGGGAATATCAGTGCTGAGTGATGGGTGTGACGGAAGAGTGCGACCGTAGGGAAATCCAGCCGAGCTGAAAGGCGCCCGTCAATTGTTTATGGCAAACGTTCATTTGTTTCATCGGATGTCTGAATCGTCGTAAAGACTGTGGGAATTTGCAATGGAGGGTGTCCGATATAGACCATTTATACACGCCAGGCACGTCACAGTCTCAACCTGCGCCGGCGTAAGTGCTAGGCTGTATACTATATGTAGTAGTTAGGTCATGACGAGTTTGTTCACGCTTGGCAAGTCGCGGCTCGGCAATTGCCGTTGTCTTGCGACTCGGAGGTGAAAGGCCGAGCCTCATTACATTCGGCCTCGGAATGTAATAGCATAGCACTACGGCGATGTACAAGTTCCCTGATTTGCTGGTAGTCTGAGGCTGATATCACCGACATCCTTATGAGGAGATTTTTGCAATGATTTCACCGCGGAATAACGGAAGAGAGGCCTTCTACATTTTACAAAACAATCCAACTCCATGATCCTGAACCAGAAGACATGTAATATAGGTACTTGTCCAAATCCTAGTTCTCGGTATGAAAGGTAAACAGTCAGGCCCTTGACATTGGAATGCGAGCTGTGTACAACCCAAGGTCCTTAACTACAGGGTGACTTGAAGCAGGACAAGAGAACGAGACAAGGTCATCCGGGACGACAAACACAAAACGCCAGTTTGTGCGGGGAGGTAGCCCACTACAAGATGCAAGAAAGTCATAAAGGCCACCCTTGATGTCGTGATCTTTGCCCCCAGTGCACTGAAACACGTTGAGATATCCTCCATGTAGTATAAAGGAGTCGAGAGCAACTTGTTGGCCGCTTCGGGGTACATAGTAGACGTCTGGTCGAATACTTAGCGTCATGGTAGTATCGTAGACGAATGTGTTGCCAACATCAACCTGGAGAGAAAAGTCTTGCTGTGCCACTCCATGAACGGTGGCAGAGTGAGGTCGTTTGGTGCTGAATGAAGCATGCCAGCGGAAATTGGCACGGTTCGACCGAAACATTGGCGTAGCGTCCAGATAGACACGCGTTCTGAAACGCCGATGGACGAAAACTTCAAATATCGGACCAGTCATTCCCCGAGCATCCCCAAACTTCAAAAAGTTATTCCACATATCCAACAGCTGATCATCACTGAACTCCTCAAGCCTTTGCACAACTCGTTGCTCAACTGTGACCGAGATGAGATCAGTTGTAATGCGCCTGTCACCCAGTGCGGGTCCTGGCCTGCGCCGAATCAGGCAGATTTTATGCGAGAGGGCATCAAGTGATAATCGGGAACTATCTGAGAAAAACTTTTTGAGGAGATCAGGACTAGTCTCGTTGATTGCGTTGTCACGGTCAGAGTTGTGGCCTGTAACTTCGTCGGAAGTTAATTCGAAGCAGAAGCGTGCGGTGGGGCCTAAGGAATCATATCTCACTAACACGTCATGTAGCTTTTGATTTGAAAATAGGAACTTGATGCTGTGTTGGAGAGGGCTCAGCACGAGTGGGTCATGAAAGGAACATACTCACGCATACTCGATCTCCGCCCTTGTCCAAGGATTCATTATCACCTGATGGAACGTCCATGATTGCGTAATCCCTGACCAGCGACCTGGCTTTGGGGAGGTGATATAGATAGGGAAAACACCGGACTCGAAACGGGTCAGGGTGCTCGGAATCCCGGAGGGCGATTGAGCAGAATCAATGATGGTCCATACAGGGGGCCCGTTAAATTCCCTGAAGGGGAATGTTGCAGGGACGACGAAAACCCCTTCGGAACAGAAGAGATAGTACTCGGATCCTTGACACCACAGAGATACAGACTTTTCCCCAAGACGTCGACGTAGGACGTAGTAGGCCCAGAACGACTTTCCTGTGAACAAAAGAGTATCAAAAAAAAAAAAAAGCTTCTCATATTGATGACAGAGTACTGACCGATTCCGGGCTGGCCAGTGACAACAATAGCAGACGGGCGATATACCTTGCCCACCGGGTACATCTCTTCAACCCATTTATAGATTCTAAGGTATTCAGCACGAATGAGAAGTCGCGGCCAATCGGTATCAATGATTGGGGGCGGCGTCGCGGGAAGGACATCGTCTCCATTCTCCTCGTCGTTCTCTTCATCGTTAGGATCATGAATTGAATTCTTAAGAGAAATGTGTTCCTGAGGTAGAGGAACGCCCCAAAACTGCTCATAGAAACGCAAGGTTTTACCGTGACGCAGTGGACGAAACCCTGAGAACATTATTCAAGGCAATGAAGTAAAGAGCAACATAGAAGCCATATACCAAAATTCGCGTAACAAGGGCCATCATCCACAATTGAAGAATCTGCGGATAAATATCAGTGTTATGATGCATATAGGAATGAGAAGTCAAAGGAGAGATGGCAATGAGTCAGATGAGGCTGAAAGCTAACACAACGCCCACTCACCCGCTTTATGTCTTTTACCCATCTCTTCATCGGAATTAATGCCATCGAGGTTACGCTTGCGGGCGGCTGTGGAGGATGGAATGTGGTATTAGAGCTAGGTGCAGAAAAAACATGTTAACTTTGCTTACGGGGTGGATCTTCGTGGGTTGAGGATCAGTTAGTAATTGTCTAGAAACCTGGTCTATGCGCACTCACCAGCTCGTCTCACGAAAATGTGTAGACAGTCCTTGGGAACACCTTGGGAAAAGTAACTTGAGATGGTATGCGTAGGCTGTCTCAGGTTGACGAAAAACTCGGAGGGGAATCGCGGAAGACGATTGGAAAGGGTCTCTACGGGTGTGATCTCTATAGGATTGACGAGCTACGCAGCGTGAGTGGAATGTTTACATTAACAATTAAAACATACTCACTTTCCAAAGGACGATATCTGAAGCATCTACACTGCGAAGAGCTGCTTTCTCTCCTTGAACGAGTTTCTTTTTCCATCAGGAAAAACGTCGTTGTCCATTTAGACCCAATAATCTCTACTTACATCTAATGTGACTAATAATGTCTAGCCCAGATATTCGAGTCTAATTTACTAATAAACCATACAATGTTTTGTCCAATCCGCTTAGTTAAAGAGAATATAGGTATCTGGGATATTAGTACAAGGAAATGACCAGTACTGTATCACTAGTACTTAAGTCCTGAGGTATCGTATGACCGACCAGGGAGGGCACACGTTGATATGCAGATGTCGATCGCTGCGGCGGGGAGTGGCCATACTAGTGCTGCGGTTTGCGATACGCAATGGGGAGATGTGGTTCATGTTCATATCGCCATCTGCATCGTCTTTTCGTTCTTGATGGTAGTACTCTCGGATTTACCACTGTGAACATGTTACATGGACGATGTTCTAAGGTGAAACAAATGTACTCACATTCCCTTGTCGGCAGCCGAGACCTTCTTGTCAAACGTGACCACGACTTTGATTTGAGGAACACCACCAGGAATACGGTGAATTCGAACTTGCCGAGCAAGTTGTTGTCCTTTGTGAACGTTGAGGAGAAGAATATCTTCCCGGCCAATACACCGCCTTGAACAGCTGCACCAATAGCGACAGCCTCGTCGGGGTTGACACCCTTGCTAGATTCACGTCCAAATATGTTTTTCACCGTTTCGTTGACTTTGGGCAGTCTAATAGACCGTAGGCGAGCGCAGCAGCGGTAGGTTCATTGATGACACGAAGAACCCCGAGACCAGCGATTTGACCGGCATCCTTCGTTGCCTGCCGCTGAGCATCATTGAAGCAGGCCGGTACCGTTATGACCGCGTGACTGATTCAAGTTAACATTCGGATGACGTGGTTCATCGGCGAGGACTTACTTCACAAGTTTGTTGATATACTGACTCGCAGTATCATGCATCTTGACTAGGACGGGACCATGGCAGGTAGTTCCTCAGGGGACTATATCAAGACTAAGTAGTCTGATTTATGGATGACGGTGAAACATACGAATTTCTCTTGCCGCCGTTCTCTACTTCGAGCATCCGTCGGGTCTCTACGATTTTGAATGGCCTGTCAACTCAAATTAGTGGCCAAGTAATGTAGGAGCGAGATAGCGTTACCAATGCTTAATATTTTTTTGCACCTCGGCATCTTTGAACTCAACCATTCGAAGGCAAAAACGGTATTAGCCGAGTTAACGACGGCTTGACATTTTGCAGGGAAACCGTGACAGACAGGGCGCTCTCTCTGTGTCTCGTGAAGGTGACAATTGGCGGAGTCGTCCGTTAGCTTTCCCGATGACGGTGTGGGCGACCTTCAACATATGTGAGGGGAATCCGAAAAAATCCCAAGTCCACTATTTGCTTCTGTTTCAGTATTTGTCACGTGAGATGTTCAAGTTGCTTGCACGCTCTCTAGTCTCAGGCTCTCAGCTTTCCCCCATCCCCCACTGTGCTACGAGGTAAATGACTTCACTGTTCATCCCACCCTGACTCACATTTGCTCCGCACAACCTGACCTCAAATAAGACGTGCCCAGAGAGCGCACCGTGACTGCGCTGTGACTCGGAAACTTCAAGTTGAATGTTTGCCCTTTCCTTTTGGCCCTCGTTCTCTCGCTGACAACATTAAGCATATCAGACCATCCAGTTTTGAGTTATGCCACTGTGTGACGGTGTGTGGCAGTCAAGCTTATGGAAGGGACATGTCGCAAGCTCCAGTCTCTCGGACGTTAGGCCAGGCAACATCTGTAGAGGAGCTGACACCATCTACTTCAATCGACCCTGCCATGTCCAGTACTGCTACGAATATCACCAACCTTGTCATGGGTCTCAATCCCACGACCTCTACTCAGCCTGCCAAAGCCGAAGGTAATTCTCCAATGCGCGGGTGGAGAGCTCGCGGCGCATTCAACGAGAATTTTATCTGCCCGGCCGATCAAAGTGATTCTCCCAACGGCACTCGCAGCGGATGCCCTCTACCTTCCAGCCTCAGTTCTATGGTGTACGGGCACCTCACCAGAGACCTAGGAAACGCGCAGACCCCTTCTCATCTGGAAGACGATACCCTCAACCCTTGCCGGCGTCACTCAAAACCCGGCGATCCGTCGGCACCAGGACGTCCAAAACGTCTCGGACGAGTGGCACCATCCAGGAACCGGTCACGGTGCACGCGGTACCTACACCCTTACTAAGTGCGCGCGCTAGAAAGCAACTTCCACCCACCAGCGAATTACCTACGGCACCAGTGACCAAGAAGCCGTCCAAGTGGAAGTTGAGCTTTGGCAAGGCTAGCGCGGTCGTGCAGTCGATTCCTCGGGGAGATATGAACATAGCAATTATGTTCCATGCGCGGTGTCACCTGTTTGTGGTTGCCGTACCCGAGGCCCCGAAACGGATAGCAAGCGTATCATGGCTTGGTTGAAATATATTCCACTACGTTCTCTCGAGATCCCGAGGAAGGGTGAGGCTGCTTGCGGGCGGTCTTGGACCTGGTGAGCGTAAAACACTCGCCAAATGCTTTGTATTAACAACACCCTCGCACACCACTGCCACGCCATCAGCCTCCAACAAGATCTGCGTTAAATAATACTTGTTCACAATCGAGCACTCCACCACTGGTGTCGGCAGGTAACCCACTTAACCCATCAACCCACTGTAAATGATATGGGTAAGCGAGCACGTTAGTAATGCATACACTAGTACTATATTATAGTCTAGATACCCTCTTTAATAGTAATATACATGGTTTATTCTGAATTCATTGTGGATTTGAGTGATCTTGAGGCAGAAATGCCAATACTATTCTGTAAAATCTCGTATAATATGGTTCTTTTATTGCTGATTAGGCATAACTTAGACAAAAATATAGGGGGGGTGAACTAATCTAATCCTGGCGTAATTAGATCAAATTCTGTCTATATACATATAATTGGAGCTAAACAGAGTTCTCCGTTTTTCCTGATGTCAGGTCGTGTATATCCTGTCCAACATCTGCCATAACTTTGAACGGTTCCGCCTCGCCATCAAGGAGACACCAGAGGTGGTACAGGTTGGCCGTTTGCATTGGGGGTGGAAGAAGTCCGGATGACATGTAGGAGTTATAATAAAGAAGTTGTAGAGGGGAAAAATGAGAAGCAGCGTTGGACTCATCGTAATCTGAGACTAACGGCAGTGCGAGTGTATCCATACATAGTAGCGATTAAAGTACTTTTAAGCAGGAGCTCTCCCGCTATCTCTCACTCTGGCATCCCAATACCTGCCGCTCGTGTCAAGACAGCGGCTAGGAACAGCAGCTGCCTTAGTTGCTATCGTCCTATCCACCCCACCAAATTGGGAAGATTTCATTGGTATTGTTTGTTTGTTGTTCGTCAACTCGGCGATTGGTTTCTACGAAGAGCACAATGCTGTCAGGGCGCTCATATTCGCTTGCTCCCAAAGCAAAGGTTAAACGCGACAGTTCATGGTCAGAAATTGAATCCGCTAATCTCGTGCCTGGTGACGTGATTGCATTCAAAATTGGTGACATTGTTCCCGCGGATTGTCGTCTAGGCAGGCTGCGCTCACCGGTGAATCACTTCCTCAGTCCAAGAAAGTGGGTGACCAATGTTTCTCGTAAGTTCAAAGTCGTTCTCTTTTCAGCGTTTTTATTCATTCTCGATCCAACATGTAAGCAAGGTGAAGCGAAGGGTGTCGTCATCTCTCCTGGTGCCAACACTTTCTTCGGTCGTGCTGCATCCCTTGTTGGTCACGATGACGATAATACTGGTCATCTACAAAAGACAAATTGGAACGTTCTGCATTGCTAGCATCGGTATCTTTATCATCGCCGAAATTTTCTGCTTGTACGCTGGATTCCGCTACAAGTACCGCCGTGGTCTCAACAATATCCTCGTCCTCTTGATTGGTGGTATTCCTATTGCCATGCGACCGTCTTATCCGTCACACAGGCCGTTGGTGCGCAACAACTTGCAAAGCACAAGGCCATTGTCACACGTATCACCGCCATTGAAGAATTGGCGGGTGTTACCACTTGTGTTCCAACAAGACCGGCACTCTGACGACGAACAAAATTGATCATTGATCGCAATACCCTTCGCACATACGGACCCTTCTCAGCAGAGGTCATCATTCTCCTATCTGCATACGCATCACGTACGGAGAATCAGGATGCCATCGATGCCGCCGTTATAACCGCTTTGGGTGACTTGCCGCGTGCCCGCGCTGGCATCAAGATTTTGGACTTCAAGCCCTTCAACCATGTTGACAAACGCACGGAAGCTACCTACCGCGAGGAAGCAACAGGTAAACTGAAGAGGGTCACGAAGGGCATGACGGGTATCATCATTGAGCTTTGCACACGTAACAAGACCGAGGAGATTGAAAATCTTCTCGAGGCCGACGTCGAGGAATTCGCTTCTCGTGGTCTCCGTGCCCTTGCCGTCGCATATGAAGAATTGGAAGGTGATGATCTGGAAGCCGAAGGCAATGGCTTTGAGCTCATCGGTCTGCTCCCCGTCATCGACCCACCTCACGAAGATACTAAAACAACAATCGACGATGCCCTTACTCTCGGCGTCAGGGTCAAGATGATCACTGGTGATCAGTTAGCTATTGCCCAGGAAACGGGGCGTCGTCTCGGTCTCGGCGATCATATGTACCCTGCCAAAGTTTTGAAGGACGGCGGCAAATTCAGCACTCTCGACGACCTGATTCTTGATGCAGACGGTTTCGCTGGCGTATTCCCCGAGCACAAGTATGAAATTGTCAAGCGTCTTCAAGGCCTCGGTCATCTTTGCGCTGTGACTGGTGACGGTGCCAACGATGCCCCAGCTCTCTCTCGTGCCAACGTTGGTATCGCCGTCGAGGGTGCTACGGACGCTACTCGTGGCGCAGCCGATATTGTCTTGACTGAACCAGGTCTTTCCACCATCGTCCACGCCATTCGCGGATCCCGTATTATCTTCCAACGTATGCGCAACTACTCCATTTATGCCTGCGTCGTCACTATTCGTATCGTTGTCTGCTTCTCCATCCTGGCTTTCGCTTTCAAGTTTGATTTCCCAACATTTATGGTGCTGATTATTGCCCTCCTCAACGACGGTTCCATAATGACCCTGTCTCTCGATCGTGTGCTTCCGTCGAGTACGCCAGACTCGTGGGATCTGAGGGAAGTTTTCGCTTACGCCATTGCCTATGGTCTGTACCTTGCCGTGTCGACGTAAGTTTCTTGCCTTTCAACTTGAGTTGTAGTTGACGACTCCCTCTTAGTATTGCACTGGTTGCAATCATTCTCAAGACACATTTCTTCCAAGATAAATTTGGTGTTGCTCTCGAAAGCGATCCCCCGAAGGCCAACGATAGTCAACTTCATATGATTGTCTATCTTCAAGTTTCCATTATTTCTCAGGCGCTCATCTTTGTTACACGTTCACACGGATTCTCCTTCATGGAGCGACCTTCATACGCACTTGTGGGCGCGTTCTGCTTTTCTCAGCTTATTTCGTCCATTATTGCGGCCTATGGTAATTGGGGTTTCACCGACATTGCAGCCATTTCTGGTGGATGGATCGGCATTGTCTGGGTTTGGGTATGTCGTTTTCATTGAATCTTTAGGGCAGGACTGAAACGAGCTGGTAGAACATTGTCTGGTTCATTCCCCTCGATTGGATCAAGTTTGGGATGAAGTTTACTATCATCAAGTGGTTGCGTCACCATCGCGCGATGTTGACTGCGCAAAAGGTGGCAATGCGGGCTATGGGCGGGGGTGTGATCCAGACGCGGACTCAGTCGCGCGCTACATCCATTCAGGAGTCCCTGTACTCCAACCGTGTTTCGTTCATTCGTCGGGCTGCCCGGAAGGCTGGCTTGGGGGGCAAGGTGTCCGTCAAACCAGAAGAGTTGCGGAGGTTCAGCAGTATTCAAGCACAACGTACGGGCGCAACACTAGCGCGTCACCCCACCCGAACGGGCACATAGAGAAAAGGATCAACTACTAACGATCGTTTATTACTAGACGTGTCCCTTGACACTATAATTCATGACATTATCCTATTCACACGACATTGGCATATATCCTTTTTTCAACTTTCCACGACTCTTACGTTTCACTCTTACGACGACTACTAGGCATATATGAAATTTACTGCACAGATTTCTTGCATTTACGGAAATCAAAGAACTGTAATACCGTACAAGGGCAGTCTAATACAAGGAGGACTGTAGTGATTTCACGATGGCCGAAATATTACTCTTGTATAGCGCTCAAGCTTGACGGTTCTGTTATTAGTATGAAGCCCTATAGTCCCCAGCCTTGGACCACGCTACGCGAAGCGGTGGCCCATAACCCACAAGTAATCCTGCCGATGCCCGACGAGATGCATTTGCCCTCGCTTTTCGAAGAATTCGTGGCACAACGCCCCCAGAAATCAAAAACAAAGTCAATGACGTGACGTGACTGGTCATAGAATGCATTCAAAGGCTACGAACTTGTTCTTCGAAAAGCTCTTCGCTATCGCCAATACATCTGGGCTTTGCAGACGGCGTTGCTCTGAGCATTATTAAAGAGTTGAAACGTCGGGTAGAAGCTGAAGAAAAGGCCCCAAAGGAGTTCACACTCGACGAGGCTGTTCTGGACTTTAACCTAACGTACAGCCACGCACTGGAGGATCAGTGGAAGATTGAGGTGTTGCCAGACGTCAAGACCTTTCAGCCATCGGCGTGCCTTGGTAAAATTCTCCCTGATTTTTATTCAATCGTGCAACTTTGACAAAGGGCCTTATTAGTGTCGCTCTTGGAAAACTATACTGAAATCTACGATCGATCGAGCAAGACGGCATGTAGATTTGCTGTGGACTTCCTTCTGTGCGAGTGCATAGCGGCAATGGTGAGTTGGTTAAACATTTTGCTGGCGATTCTACTTAAACACAAAAAACTTCAGCGAGACGAGGTTTCTGGCATTTCAGCAACTCAGTCAACCGACGTCGGCCGACGTACACCATTACCTTGGGATACTGTCAAAGTACACTGTGACGTTTCATTCACCCACAAAATGCAGGCAACCCCGAAGACCGTCGTCTACGGTCGTGTTGATTATGGCGTCGGAATCAGATCCAATCGGCTCTTTTATTCCCTCCTGCGAGTAATGGCGAGGATTAAAGCAGAAAACCGTATTGGTAAGTTTTGTCAATGAAGTAAGGATATATACAATGCAGTTTCTCATTCTTGTCCATATCTTTCTACCGAATTTCTGAAAAAACGATCTTGACAATATGTGCAAGATACCACTCGCTCTCGTTACACAGGGGTGAAAATGCTATACATAGTGGGAAATGTGGAGGTTCAATGTCGCTCCTATGCGTACTTTGTAAAGCAGAAGAAAGGGCTCAAAATATCGATCAAGCGAATCATGACGTTGTCGCTTAGGAAAATATACCCTTCTTTTCTAGTTAAAAAAATTGGAGCGGTCATTAGCGAGCAGCAGAGGATTGAGATAGCGGAGAAATGGGAATTGTTCAAAAAGACAGGTGAGAACGAATGAAATATCAAAGAAATACGGATTAATCAATCAGACAGGTGCGAAACCTTCACAGAAAAAGCATCTGGGAAGGGGAACATCATTTCGGAGTGTGGAGAAGATATCAAAACATACCATTTATAACAAAAGACAGTAAAAAACAAAAGAAGGCTTCGGACGAGTTTTTAACCGTCCTTCGTAATTCCGTCGCAAGAAAGATAGCGACTTTTACTGAAAACTACGCCTCAAATCTGTGGTCGAAACAGAAGGGGTGAGTGCTGGTTACTGATAATGTATCAGTTATAATTGAAATGTCTTAGGATCTCAAACTATCTATCGCAATTTGAGAACATATCATCGCGCACTGCTTTAGATTTCGAAAGCGCATTCACTACAGTGGCAGTAAAGGAAGGAAGTAGCGATCACATTCACATTGACAAAAATGATCAAGGCATCACATGGGTACTCCCAATTGGAGAGTGGGAGGGCGGAAACATGGTCATCCCTCAACTAGGACTGGAGATCCCAGTAAGGTCAGGGGAATTGCTCGGATTCAGAGCCAATTTATTGGCACATTTTTGTACTCCAATAACGTCTGGTAACCGACTAGTGATTACCATGTTCACTTGTCGTCACATTTTTAGTGACGCTCTACTGTATGCTGAGCTTTAGATTCTCATAAATGAAAATTTCAAGTTTATTACATCTACTAGCGGTCGTCACTGCAGTGCCGACACGAACCTTGCGCCTGATTTATTTATATAAAACTGTTTAAATCTATTATCTACCAGTGTCCAAACCAAGAAAGGGTAATATTTCGGTTGTGCTTGTATTCAAACCCCCAATTTCCATTTTTTCGTTCAAGGTATTACTTACTTGATACTTTTCACAGAAGCAGGGCTTGACTACGGATGCGTCACTCGCTTCGCTCGGACGCATCCTCCGTCAAGCTTTTTCAAGCTGAAGGTGAGGATAAGGGGAATAATGGAGCCCTCAAAATACAGTTGTAACGACAGATAGATTGGCAAAATGTTGACTAAAACGGGTAGCTTCGATGAGTCAGGAAACAGTAACACCTTGAAAAAGGGATGGGGTTCCTGTGCATAATAAGAAACTAAAGGATATTGATCAGCTTGTACATACAACAGCAATTTCACAACTTAATTCAAGTATTTCGGGTTTATGAAGATAGAGTGAAGTGGAACAGAGTAGGATACAGTGAAAAGAGTACAGAGTGGACATATACTATTCAGGAATAATGGCAAATAAATAGAGGATGGTTGCCATTGACAGCTTGGGGAGCCGGATGTTACTACAAGGATGAAGGCAAAAAGTAGAGTAGAGTACAAGTTATCTTATCTTATCGTTACTTAGTAATCGTTTCCCACATTTTGCAGGTTTTGTGAATTTACCTTTCGATATGACCTTGCTGCGCAAGGTAACATGCGAAGTATTGTAAATTTATTAAAGAACAACAACAACAATGAGATCCTCTGCAGCTGTCAGCATCGAGGTCCATCTTGAAGCCGATATCACGCTTACTAACAGTAGCTACAGATAGATTCGATGATGGAATCATGGAGAATGAGTGATAGCGATGGTAGGTATATGAGAGTATTGCTGGAATAGTTGATCACGAGCGATGGCGAATGCGAATGCGAGTGCGCTGTGATACGAACGTAAGGGGGCCAGATGATCACACCAAAACCAAGGAAACCGTAGTGAAACTACGCAAGTGCCTTACACTTGTCATCTGGAACTCTGGATGACTCGCTGACATTCCTGATCAGTCTCGTAAGACCCAGCCAACTACAGGGACGCTCCCACGGAAGGAATCAGATGCATTCTTGAGATCGCAATGGGTGAATCGATACCCAGCGGGTCGGTTTTACCAACGGACAAAATTGGTGCGTTAGTGCGGATCGGCCTGCGCCGAATCAGGCAGATTTTATGCGAGAGGGTATCAAGTGACAATTGGGAACTATCTGAGAAAAGCGTTTTGAGGAGATCAGGACTAGTCTCGTTGATTGCGTTATCACGGTCAGAGATGTGGCCTGTAACTTCGTCGGAAGTTAATTCGAAGCAGAAGCGTGCGGTGGGGCCTAAGGAATCATATCTCTCTAACACGTCATGTAGCTTTTGATTTGAAAATAGGAAATTGGTGCTGTGTTGGAGAGGGCTCAGCACGAGTGGGTCATGAAAGGAACATACTCACGCATACTCGATCTCCGCCTTTGTCCAAGGATTCATTATCACCTGATTGGACGTCCATGATTGCATAATCCCTGACCAACGACCTGGGTTTGGGGAGGTGATATAGATGGGGAAAACACCGGGCTCGAAACGGGCCAGGGTGCTCGGAATCCCGGAGGGCGATTGAGCAGAATCAATGATGGTCCATACAGGGGGGCTAAATCTTCCGAAGGCGAATGTTCAAGCAGGGACGACGAGGACCCCTTCGGAACAGAAGAGATAGTACTCGGATCCTTGACACCACAGAGATACAGACTTTTCCCCAAGACGTCGACGTAGGACGTAGTAGGCCCAGAACGATTTTCCTATGCACAAAAGAGTATCAAACAAAAAAGCTTCTCATATTGATGACAGAGTACTGACCGATTCCGGGCTGGCCAGCGACAATAATAGCAGGCGGGCGATATACCTTGCCCTCCGTGTATCTCTCTTCAACCCATTTATAGATTCTAAGGTATTCAGCACGAATGAGAAGTCGCGGCCAATCGGTATCAATGATTGGGGGCGGCGTCGCGGGAAGGACATCGTCTCCATTCTCCTCGTCGTTCTCTTCATCGTTAGGATCATGGATCGAATTCTTAAGAGAAATGTGTTCCTGAGGTAGAGGAACGCCCCAAAACTGCTTGAGATGATTTCGGCAAACAAGAGCGCGAACGCAGTCCAAATCGTGGAGTTGGTAAAGGAAAAAAAAGTTTTCGGGGAGAATCTCATCAGCAACGTTCAGCTACGGATATTTACTTCCACTCACCAGTGGCCGGGGCCTTTACAATTATGTGGATTTCGTGTTTGGGAGGCGACATTGAAAAGATATCGAAGACGCTGTCCGTGGGGTCTAATTTGTCCGCAAATTCCGAAAGACCACCTTCCAGGGACCCGATACGTGCAGCCAAAGTCTTTTCTGGCTTCGCAGCGATAGGGCCCTTGGGCTGAGAAAAGTAATGTCGGCACTTCACATCGCAAGTCATCAATGGCGCTTACCTTCCACAAGTCCAGAGTGAGGACCAACATCCTTTAAGGTACCATGTCTTGCCTCGCTTTGTATAACTTCCTTCAATTCGCTAACCACATAATCGCGCCCCACGGTAACTACAAGGACGCTAGATTCGCCTTTTATAAGACAATTAAGCCGGAGAGAGCCGTCCTGGGCCAGTGGGGTACCAAGCATTCTGTCACTGTCGTGTAAGTGTTGAAGGCAGAAAGGAGCCGACAGGCTAGTCTGAGACATGGTGCATGAAACAGTCTGCTACATTCCCCGGGCCCAAGCTTGGAGTTGTCATCGGATGCTGTATGCGAGTCCTGTTGAAGACTGTCAAGTTCGCGAATTTGAGCATTGTACTCTGCCAACAGCTTGCAGAGTGCCGAAACTTCCTTCGTGCACTCTGTAACTAGTCCTATGTACATAGTAAGCATCGCGCCCTTGGTACGCAAGATCCGGGCTCGAAGGAAATCGAAGACGGAGAATGATAGTTGTCCAAAGCGATGGGATAGAATGTGTGACTGCAGCAAATGTTTTGCAAGTTTTTGAAATGGAGAGATTGTCCCATTGGCACACGATTTCGGTCAGGACCTCAGTACTCAGTGGGCAGGTCGAAGAATATATGAGTGTCGTCGTGCATCACGTCAAAAAAGACACAAATTTATTGGTCTGAGAAGATGATGTTCATGTTGTGAGAAAGTTTTACGTAATGGGGTTGATGCAGCGTAAACAGCACACTCAGTATCTGTTTTCATTTCGTCCGAGTCATTTCTACAAAGTACTGTAGCTCAAACAAGCTAAGGTTCAAAAAAAAGAGAAACATGACATTCACAATGATTCATCCATCGAATTACCATCTCCCTCTTGATCCGGCACCAAGACTGTGTCATCGGCCTGTTTGTATACGGAAGTTTATGAACATCCAGGTAATTTTGCTGTGTACTCACATTTTCCAAAATAGTCTCAAGGCGCTGTGCATGTAGTTCATTAAACTGGCCCAATGGCAGCTCACTTGCATAAACTTGAGTTGACCACTTCCAATCGTCCCCCAGTTCCTGGTGATCCCGAAGTTCCATCGCATTCGTCAAGTCTGAGCCTATCATAACTAGGTGCCATTTGACATTTCTTTTGTGGTTCATCCCTTCACGGATCTCGATAAGGCCGTCTGTCGCAGCAATATGTTTTGCGCTTATCGAGTACTGTAGCGCCCAAACATCGTTGCCGTCGCGAATGATAGCATCGACACCTTTGAAGTTGGGCTTCACAGGTCGCCAGTAGAAGTCGCATGGTGGCTGGATGCGCGCCAGAGCAGTGGAGCCTGCGATAATTTTGGCAGGCACAGGAATGTCGTGTGCTTTGCCATCACGGCTATGTGCCTTAAGTGACTCACGGGTTGGTTCAGAGAGGCGGTTGTGGGCATAATGCTCAAACAGCCATCCTGCAGCATCGCGAAAAGTTGGATGACTGCTGAGCATCCTGAAAAAAGTATGTTGTTGGGCTGCCGCCTGGTGGGCCATAGCTAAGCCAAAGATGCGACAAAGAAATGGTGTTTGGATCGACAAAGCATGCTTTCCTCGCGACGTAGTATTCGGCCTGACGGTAAATATCTTAGAGGAAGTCTCGTCAGCACCGAAATCCAGACTTTCGAGCCGCGGGAAAACTATTGGGAATTCGTTTGCAAGCGTGGCGGCCGCTTGTTCGACTTCGGCCTGGTAATCATCCTCCTTGGTTTTCTTGATGAGAATGTAGATGATGATCCTGGGGCTTGGTCCATATTTCTCAAAGAGGACCTTACCTTCCGGAAAATCGAGGTTGTGGAGAGCGCTGGTATGAATACGTCAGTGGAACAACGGTGTGGTACACGATACCACGCACAGCAATGTTTGAAGCTCCTCCAACGACCACACGTCCATGATGTACTTACGAGCGCCAAGGCGCTTTACCCAATTCTTCCAACGACGGTGAGACGGCGAGCTTGTGTATATGACGTGGAATGCTGGCTGCTGGAAGGCCATGCAAAGGCCGCGTCGACTTGATGCATCGGAATCGGAAAGTGCCCAGGTGCCTTCTGGAACTTGACTATCTGTTGTTGAATGCAAAGTTACACCGTCCTGATCGAAGAGGACAAAATTATGCTCATCGATCTGGAAAGCGACGGGGCTCTTATCATGGAGTCGACGGGCCAAAACGTAAAATAAGAATAGAGACTTTCCTATCGAACTAGATCAGCCGCCGGGACCATGCACTCGAGTCGACGCACCGATTCCTGGTTGACCTGTGACTAGCGTTGCTGACCTCTGCCCATCCGTCGTCGAGATCTTGAGTGTATCCTGAAGAATATCGTCATATGCGAAGACATACTCGTCACGGATGAGGAGGATCTTATCCGGACGAATATTTAGATTGAGGACGCCGAAAAGCGCAAGGTCGAGAATTGAGCAGGCCATTTCACCTCTGCGGACAATCCGGTTTTCACCCCACAAATGCGTGTGGAGCTTGCGGAGTCTCGCGAGTAAGTGACTGTCGTTGGCTGAAAAGCCATGAGTTGCTGCATCATGGATGTTGGATCTGCTCACCAGAAGAGCCGGCGTTAGATTCGTTAGATGTACTTGGACTGATTGTGGCTGATGAGATCGCGGAAACAATGACGGGAAAAGGTTTTAGGGACAGAAAAGCAGGGTGGTACGAACGCAGTCCAAATCGTGAAGTTGGTAAAGGAAAAAAGTTTTCGGGCAGAATCTCATCAGCAACGTTCAGTCGCGGAGATTTACTTCCACTCACCAGCGGCACCAGTTTCTGTTCTCACGAAAATGTGTAGACGGTCCTTGGGAACACCTTGGGGAAAGTGCCTTGAGATGGTATCCGTAAGCTCGAGGCCCAGGTTCACGAAAAACTCGAGGGATAATCGCGGAAGACGATCGGAAAGGGTCCCCATGGGTTTGATCCCCACAGGATTGACGAGCTACGCAGCGTGAGTGGAATGTTTGCATTGGCAATTAAAACATGCTCACTTTCCACAGGACGATATTCGAGACATCTACACCGCGAAGAGCTACTTTCTTTCTTTGAATGAGTTCCGTCAGCTGGTACATGTTCTGTCCAGCATCTACAATAACTTGAAACGGAGTCACATCGCCTTCAAGGAGGCACCAGAGCTCGCACAGGTTGGTCGTTTGCATTGGGGGTGGAAGAAGTCCGGATGACATGTAGGAGTTATAATAAAGAAGTTGTAGAGGGGAAAAATGAGAAGCAGCGTTGGACTGGAAGTCGCTCATCGTAATCTGAGACCAACAATAATAGGGGCGTGACTTTAGTACTTTAGTTATTGCCGCTTTTGGTGCAGTGTTCGGAGCGTGAGTCACGGTGTATAAGCGCTCTCCCGCTATCTCTCACTCTGGCATCCCAATACCTGCCGCTCGTGTCAAGACAGCGGCTAGGAACATTTTCGGTCCCAACCAACTAGAGAGCGCCATCCTCCAGGTATTTCCTTGCGCTGAGTAACAATGTAGTTTCTGAGTTTCATGTGGAATCCATTGTCTTGGGTCATCGAAGCAGCTGCCTTAGTTGCTATCGTCCTATCCAACGGTGATGGCAGCGTTGTTCGTCAACTCGGCGAATGCTGTCAGGGCGCTCATATTCGCTTGCTCCCAAAGCAAAGGTTAAACGCGACAGCTCATGGTCAGAAATTGAATCCGCTAATCTCGTGCCTGGTGACGTGATTGCATTCAAAATTGGTGAACTGACATTGTTCCCGCGGATTGTCGTCTAAGCGAGGCTGTCAATGTGTCGATCGATCAGGCTGCGCTCACTGGTGAATCACTTCCTCAGTCCAAGAAAGCGGGTGACCAATGTTTCTCGTAAGTTCGGAGCCGTTCTCTGTTCAACGTTTTTATTCATTCTATTCGTAGCGGTCCAACATGTAAGCAAGGTGAAGCGAAGGGTGTCGTCATCTCTACTGGTGCCAACACTTTCTTCGGTCGTGCTGCATCCCTTGTTGGTCACGATGACGATAATACTGGTCATCTACAAAAGATTTTGTCACAAATTGGAACGTTCTGCATTGCTAGCATCGGTATCTTTATCATCGCCGAAATTTTCTGCTTGTACGCTGGATTCCGCTACAAGTACCGCCGTGGTCTCAACGATATCCTCGTCCTCTTGATTGGTGGTATTCCTATTGCCATGCCGACCGTCTTATCCGTCACACTGGCCGTTGGTGCGCAACAACTTGCAAAGCACAAGGCCATTGTCACACGTATCACCGCCATTGAAGAATTGGCGGGTGTTACCATCTTGTGTTACAACAAGACCGGCACTCTGACGACGAACAAAATTGATCATTGATCGCAATACCCTTCGCACATACGGACCCTTCTCAGCAGAGGTCATCATTCTCCTATCTGCATACGCATCACGTACAGAGAATCAGGATGCCATCGATGCCGCCGTTATAACCGCTTTGGGTGACTTGCCGCGTGCCCGCGCTGGCATCAAGATTTTGGACTTCAAGCCCTTCAACCATATTGACAAACGCACGGAAGCTACCTACCGCGAGGAAGCAACAGGTAAACTCAGACTGAAGAGGGTCACGAAGGGCATGACGGGTATCATCATTGAGCCCCGCACGTAACAAGACCGAGGAGATTGAAAATCGTCTCGAGGCCGACATCGAGGAATTCGCTTCTTGTGGTCTCCGTGCCCTTGCCGTCGCATATGAAGAATTGGAAGATGATGATCCGGAAGCCGAAGGCAATGGCTTTGAGCTCATCGGTCTGCTCCCCGTCATCGACCCACCTCGCGAAGATACTAAATCAACAATCGATGATGCTCTTGCTCTCGGCGTCAGGGTCAAGATGATCACTGGTGATCAGTTAGCTATTGCCAAGGAAACGGGACGTCGTCTCGGTCTCGGTGATCAGTTTTGAAGGACGGTCCACCCCCCGGCGGCAAATTCAGCTCTCTCGACGACCTGATTCTTGATGCAGACGGTTTCGCTGGCGTATTCCCCGAGCACAAGTATGAAATAGTCAAGCGTCTTCAAGGCCTCGGTCATCTTTGCGCTATGACTGGTGACGGTGCCAACGATGCCCCAGCTCTCTCTCGTGCCAACGTCGGTATCGCTGTCGAGGGTGCTACGGACGCTGCCCGTGGCGCAGCCGACATTGTCTTGACTGAACCAGGTCTTTCCACCATTGTCCATGCCATTCGCGGATCCCGTATCGTCTTCCAACGATGCGCAACTACTCCATTTATGCCTGCGCCGTCACTATTCGTATCGTTGTCTGCTTCTCCATTCTGGCTTTCGCTTTCAAGTTTGCGCTGTTTAGGGAGATTCTACAACGTGTGGGTGATATGGAGAAGGAAACGGCGATGGGGTGGTGGTATGCTAATCTTGAGGAGTTGAGGGGTGCTGTTCGAGGTGGAGATGGGGAGCGGTGAATTGAATTGGACGCTGTCGCTGTTGTGCGCATTTACTAGAAATGGGATCTACTGTTTCACCATCTTTGCAGGTCGTTTCTCCAGGCATCGACCCTTTCCGTAATCAGAAACCAACAATAATAGGGGCACTTTAGTTATTATCGCTTTTGGTGCAGTGTTCGAACTCCGCTGACAATTCGGAGCCTATACGAATAAGATCCTCTTTTTGTCTTCTATGGACACCTGCCTGTCCCACATGCCCCCTCTAATTAGCTGAGACATGTGCTCTACTGCCCTGGGTAATTAGAGCCTCTAATAGCTCCTCCTGCATCCTGCTATACATCTTCCCTAATCCTGCAATAAATTTTCAACTTTTTGTGCTGCCCCCAGCTATACTATTATTAGTACATCTAATTAGAGTACCCTATATAGTATATGGCCCAGCAATAAAGTTCTTTCAAATTAGCCTCATTCCCATTAATCTGGCTATAAATCACAGTAAATTTGAACTTTGTTGATGTGTACTTTCAAAGTGAAGGGAGCAGAGGAAGTGATTGGAACAATTGCCTCAGCCTTGGTAGGCACCTTGTTACAAATGTAAAATTGAATTTATTTTGCATACTAAGACATTCACCCAATTTGCAATACATGTATATGTTTATATGTATGGCTTGTCTCAAGAACACATGCATACAATCATGCAAAAACACAATTTGCATTTCAGACTTGGCCCTTGCCAGGTACAGTAGACTTGCTCACAATGAGTAACCTACTAATGTATGTGTACATACAGTAGTTGCTCATATTCATCATCCTTAGGCCAAAGACAGTGCTCATAATCCATTGGAAAATGGTCATTGGTGGGAACAACTGCTAGTATGCATTATGAGCAAGTCTACTGTAACAACTTCTCTCACAATGTCTAGAACCAATGCAACTTTCATAAATAGGTATAGCTCTGGATGGAATTTGTGCAAAATGGGACAAATCATGTAGAAAGGGCTGAGGGAAGGCATAAAACATGGCATATGCTAACATGTCCTAGGTGCTGTCTTGGAAATTGATGTTGTTCATGATCCTTGCTATAGAAGTTTGAGCAGTGCATCATGGACATGAAATAAATTGTTACTCAACCACATACCGCTATCAGATTTGTGCTATGAGTTCATAAATGAATCCATGTAGATCTTGATGATTAGAAGGCAAAGACACTGAAGTAATGCAAGTTTTCAGTTTCTCCACATAACCATCCCTTTTGAACTGATCCAAAGCCTCCACAATTAATTCCTCAAATGGCTGGATTTTTTGAAACAGTAGCTTGGAAATGATTGATTTCTTGGCTGGCTTCCCTATCCAGAATGAGAGTTTTGCAATGATAGCCATTGCTTAAAAATATCAGTCCCTTCAATGAAATGTAAATAACAAGTATGCACTACCAGCTAAAATTTGACAAGAAGTAGGCTAGTTGCAGAAGCATCAATTGACAATTGCTGTATCATGTGAGGAAAGAGAAATCTTACATTTGCTGAAAATATCTGTGATTTTCTAAATAAAGTATGAAGTTGAGGCTGACAATGGAAAAAATAAAGATTCTGAATTTGACTTGGTAGTGGACCTACAAACTAGATGAAGTGTAGTACATTAGCTATGCATCACAGATGCAGGAATGTGCCTTACAGTTGCTGAGAATGGTGCTGATTTATCCCCAAACAATGAAAGTAGTTCAGGCTGATCACAGGAAGAATGAAAAATCAAGTGCAGTATTGGAGTGGACATACAATCTAATACTAGATTAGCATGGTATTGATACTTTGTGGTGTTTCTCACCTAGCAGGAATGAACTATGAGAGAATGTCAAAATTGAAAGTATATCATCTTACAATCTATGATACAGGGATGATTGTCAATGTAGCACAGAAATAGATTTTCATTTACTTTCTGTCAAATGTATGTCAAAATGCAATGTCTTAGATGAAATCCCAATTTCACTTACTCTCTGCATTTATGTGAAACATCATGAGAAAAAAAAGCAAAAAGAGTACTACCACTTACTTTCTGTTGTTCATAGAAAAACAAATGTTAAGAGTGTCAGGTGATGGAGGCCTGGTGTCACATACAATCTAATTATAGTAATGAGATAGAACTGAAAGAAATGTTGTCACTTACAAACTATTTATCATGAGAGGTGGCATGAGGTGACATGTTGGACACAAATGATGGTGTTACTCACTTTCTGTTGCTCATAAAATGTGATGAGATAAATTGCAGACCATAAAGGCTGTTGTAGTAAACTCACATGCTATTATGTAGTTGTAGGATGTGTTAAGATAAGGCCACCCAATGAAATGATGAGCTCACCCTCTGTTACAATTGATATTCATTGCTAAATTAATGTGGGGTTCCACTCACTTTCTATTAAGATAACATTTGTTGCAACTGTTGTTGCAAGAAATTGCTGAATCACTTACATCCTGTGACACATGATATCAGATCTAATAAATTGTTCACAAAGAGAATGTAACTTTCTCTCTGTTGGTTAAGAGAAGTTGTAATTATGACAGCTTGGGTTTTTGGACACAAGTAAAAGATCACTTACTTCCTGTTAATCAGGTTTGCTTAGAGGTCCAAGTAGAGACAAGAATAACATCACTGACATGCTGTGGGTGGAACATATGTTGGCCATATTGTGAGAAGTGATGAGATGGTGGTCAGGAAAAAGCAAATGCAATATTACTCACATGCTGTTTGTAATAGAATGAGACTGCATGGTAAGGAATAAAGGTGGTGCCACTCACTTTCTGTTAACCATAGGATGAGCTGCAATGGCACTTGATAAAGGGGGGAAAAGGTATCACTCACAATCTATTGGTCATGGGATGAGCTGCAATAGGTAAAAAAAAGAATATTGGCACTCACTCCCTGTTGTACATGAGAATCCATAAGACTGCATGGCAAAGAAATGCAGCATCACTCACATACTGTTGGTCATGGGATGGAATGCAATGAGAACACATGTCAGAAAAAATGCAGTGTCACTCACTGCCTGTTGGTCATGCAAGAGACTGAATGAGACTGAATGGTAAAGAAAGAAATATGTGACACTCACTTCCTGTTAGTCATTGGGATGAAATACAATGAGACTGCAGGGTAGAGAAAAACATTTCAGTCTTGCTCACTTGCTATTAGTCATGGGATAAAATGCAATGTGACTGCAGGATAAAACAAAAATGTAGTGTCACTCACATTCTGTTGGTTATGAGATGAAATGCAATGAGACTGCATGGTTAATGAAACTCACAAACTGTTGGTCATGAGATGAAATGCAGTCAAGACTGTATGGTAAAGAAAAAATGCAATGTCCTCACTCTCTGTTGGCCATGGGATGAAACACAATAAGATTACTCAGTAAAGAAACACATGCAGTATCACTCACAAACTGTTGTTCATGGGATTATGCTGCATGGTAAATTAAAAAATGCAGTGTCACTCACTCCCTATTTTCCATGGAATGAAACACAATGAGACTGCATGGTAAAGATAAAATGCAGCATAACTTACATACTGATGGTCATGTGAAAAAATGCCATGAGACTGCAGCATGCTAAAGAAAACAATGCAGTGCCACTTACTCCCTGTTGGTCATGGAATGAATGTAATGACTGCATGGTAAACAATGGAGTGTCACTCACAACCTGTTGGTGATGTGAGACTTTGGGAATGCAGCATGATAGAGAAAAAAAATGTCACTCACATACTGTTGGTTGCAAGATGAAATGCAATGAGACTGCATTCTAAAGAGAAAAAATGCAGTGTCCTCACTGTCTGTTGGCCATGAGATGAAATGCTATGAGAAAATGCAGTGTCACTCACTTCCTGTTGATCATAGGATGAAATGAAATGAGACTCCATGGTAAATAAAAAATACAGTGTACTCACATACTGTTGACAAAATCCATGATGCAGTCTCATTAAATTAAAAAACGCAATGTCACTCACTTCCTGTTAGTCATGAGATGAATTGCAATGAGACTCCATGGCAAAAAACAAAATAGAGTGTCACTGACATGCTGTTGGTCATGGGATAAAAATTCAATCAGACTGCATTGTAAAGAAGAAAAATGCAGTGTCTGAGTCACTCACTTCCTGTTGGTCATGGGATAAGATGCCACAATGAGACTCCATTGTAAAGAAAAAGCAGTATGACTCACTTCCTGTTGGTCATTGGATGAAATGCAATGAGACTGATAAAGAAAAATGCATTGTCACTCACATACTGTTGGTCATGGGATGAAATGCAATGAGATTGCATTGTAAAGAAAAAAATGCAATGTCACTCACAAACTGTTGGGTCATGAGATGAAACACAATGAGAATGCATAGTAAAGAAAACAAATTTAGTGTCACTTGCTTCCTTTTAAGGTATGACATAATCAGTTTGTCAGGCTGCACCAAGTGCTTCAGCATACACTCACTGTTTGACAGGAAAATGAATTAATCAGTTTGATTAGCCAGAAGGCAGCAACACAAACTCCCTGTTGTTAAGATAACAACATCTGGTATAATCCAATAAATAATGAAATTGCTCACTCTTTGTTGTTTTGCATATGTTGGGACAGCATTCAGAAAACAGACATGTAATATCACTCACTTCCTGTTGGTCATTGATGGACTGTCATTAAGGCACAAGTAGCACTTCCACTCACTGCCTGCCAAGCATGCAATACTGAGACAATCATTGCAGATGTATATGCAATTCCACTCACTCCCTGTGACATATTGAGATGACTTTCCCACACAAAAAGAGATACAGTGCAACTTACAGCCTGTTGGCCACAGGTTGTGACAGGATTATACTCTTTGGCACAGTGAATGCATTGTTGCTCACAATCTGTAAGCCATCAGATGATTGAGATGTAAGAGGACAAGATCACATACTTCCTATTAGTGAAAGAACATGGTGACACTTCTTGCAATTGGGAATATTTCATCACTTACATCCTGTATCATGATACAGGAGATGCATTACAAGTGACTTCTTGGCCAAAGAGAGTTACCACTCACTGCCTATTGATTATAGCATGAGATACAATTTTAATTGCCTCAGATAAGAGTTTAAATTACTTTCTGTTTATCAGATGGTATAATTAAATTATCACAAAAGTGCACTATCACTTACATGCTATTGCCTATTGTAATATTTCCTGGATATATAAGTAGCATCACTCACAAACTATTAGTTGTGAAGTCAATACTGATTAAAGATCAATTGAAATCACTTGCCCACTGTTGTTAAAGGCATCAGATTTACTGCAAGAAGTCGTAGGGTTACTCACATCAATGTCATTTTGTTGCTTGATACAACATTGTCTCAGGAATTATGAAACATAATTGGCAAATTCAAGTCAACATACATCATCCTTATTTGTTTAGTCAAGGCAATCATGAAAGAAAAAAATTGTGATACTCACATCAACCTTGAATTTCAAATAATACATAATTGCTGGCACTTCACTTCTTTTAAAAACATGCTTACCTCTCTGGCAATCTAGTTTCAACTTAGACTTTAGTGTATGTGAGCCTTGTTTGTACTTACCCAGTAATGTGGAAATTTGCTCAGTACTATGATAAAGGCAGATTCCAATGAGGCTTCCTCTCGTTCCAAGACATGTCTAGACACTCAACATTTTATAAAAGAAACCCAATTTAGTGTGATACTCACTCAAGTCCAGATTTAACACAAAGGTCAAGATTGTTCATTTGTGTTGAAACAAACAGTTCTTGTAGACTGGCATCATCAATCACATAGGCTGTCTTCTCACTCAATTCAGGACAGTCATTTTCTGGTTTATCCATATCTAGTAAAATATGGTATCTTTGTTGAAGCAGGAAATAGCTTCATTCTCACCTTCCAATCTCACATAGGCTTTTGGTGGATACTGAGAGTTCATGACTTTAGGAAGATAAGTTTTCTGAAAAGTGATCTCAGCATTCTTCCTGGCCATGTCCCACTTAGCTTCATTATCCTCAATGTCATTCAAATTTCCAGATTCTTGGATGATTTGACCATCAAATTTGGTGAATACAACCACCAAAGGAACTGTGGTGATAATAGCTAGTTTCCAGTACCATCAGATTATTGATTGGATTCAGTGTTTACCTTTTCCTGTCCCTTTTTCAAAGAAATCCAGTTCTGAAGGCAGAATGGGGCGAGCACTGTCCATAGGTATGCAGTACCTGTTGGGATCTAGATTAGTCATTCATTCAAAACACAAAGACATGAATACCAGATTACATGCAACTGATCTTTGAGCTCAGGTGCAGCAGACCTCCTGTTGATGAAATCCAAAACAAGCTCTAATTCCTCCCTTGCACCAGACTCAAAACCTTGAGAGTCATGGAAGATAAAGTTGCTCCCTTCATATGTAATCTGATGTTCAATATCATGAATGCCTCTCTAGTGTTGCATGTGTTATGGTGAGTACATCTTTACTAAACAATTCAGCCTACCTCAATTGATGGGGTTGCATGGGCTTCATCAGGCATTAGTTTTTCATCTGAAAGGTTCTGAGGATCTCAAGTAGATTGGGTTTTGGTGTGCAACTTACTCTCTTTATCATACACAATGATTGGCTTTGTTCCTTTTGCTACCCCACAAACCTTCTCAATGATTGTAGTCTTGCCAGCATTAGCCCTGCCTGTGACAAGAATACGAAAGTAGGGGCATCTGAATTGCTGCCTGCGCACAGCAATGTCTTCAACATCTGCACCTGTCATGTACAGTTAACATCAAACTTTGATCAAGTTGAGTTATGCCATCTTTGACATACCAGAAGTGGCATTGGCAGTGTCTGCCATTATATTTCCACTAGCAAATAGGCAAATGTGTCAGATGGATGGTGGGATTGTTTACTAGAACCTCAAGCTTGAGATACTATGATACCAGCACAAATGATGATAGAGATGGATGTGTGAGGCAATGGAGATAGTACTATGTTGGTTCCGAGTCCGTTTAAGTGTCGAGGGAGCGTCAGGTTCGAGAGATGATGGGTGCGTTGTAGTGGAAGGAATGCGGTGTAAATCAGAAAGCCGCGAGCATTGTACGGACCCCGGCAAGCCGCATATCTCCGCCGCCTGCTCCATTTGGTAACTTACACTCTAAATTACGTAATCTGCCATCCCTGAGTCGCCAGAGAGTCAAACGCACTGTCCTCCGGACTTACGCCGCATACGAGCTACAAATTCTCATTGGGCCAACAAAATCGTTCAATCTCCTTTGCAAGGCATCAACCAGTATAATAACACCCAAATCCAACAGTCAAAAGACCCTCTCAACGTCGAATTAACTCTCATTTCTGTTGGTATAACTTGACCGCAGCCGAAGTACTGATGTTCTCGTAATAAATAGAAGATTAAGATGACAGTTTCGTGACCGTATCATACGTTTTAATGTCGTTTGATACTATCATTGGGTAGGTGTTTGAAAAATTTTGAAAACTTGATTCGGAAATGTGCTTGCCGGTGGATATCAGTCTCCGGATTTGGATGGGAGGTCTATTTGCTTCTTATCTACATTTCTACATAAACCAAACTGAAATAAATGAAGTATTTTGTTTGGGATTGCGCTGCCGGCGTTGCAATGTTCAAAAAGGTAGGCTTTTGAAAGTTTTGAGTCACATCAGTCACGTTTCCCGTCATGCCGGTTCAATCTCCGCTTAGCTCCATCACGATGCGAGGACATCTGATAAGCCCAGAGCTTGTCTGCTACGACTCGAAGAAAGAGACTAGAAAGCTATGGGATAGTGATAAAATAAGTATTACAACGGCGAGCATTGTCAATCTACATGATAAGAATTATTTTGATAATAAGGTGGAATATGTGCAATGTAACCGGGCGGTGATGATTCTAATAGCCAGTTTGACGGACCTGGTGGGCGACGAAAACCATTTGGAGAGTTGTTTGAGCCTGCAAGAAGGGGCTCGGTCACCGGTGCGGTCATATTGCTGTTGATCCACTGGTAAGCCTGGTAGTATTTTGGTAATTGATCAAGGTGTGATTATACTGATGATTAGAGTCTCCATCATATGTATTCATGATGTTGCGAAGAGAAGGGACTCCCATGTGTTGGGAGTGAGAGCTGTTTGTCTGGCAGCTTGACGAGCGAGTTGAGGGAAGAGACGGATGTAGCCGCTAGCGAGGGCTGGTGTGTACAAAGGTGTTGCCAATCCTTAGCTTGAGGTCTTCCACTTTACCCCCGACGTCAAGGCTTAGCGAATACGCAATGTCCTGTAATTCATCACACTAGTGCTCTGGGCGCGCGACGCGACGTGTACTACCACTTAGCGCATATCTTATCAGAAGCTTAACATTCAAACTCCGCTCAGCGTGGAGTTGTCACGCTCTTTTCAAACCCGCTGTCCTGCGTGCTACAGACATTGTCTGACTTAGGGATATTGCATAGTAGGCGTAGCCATATACCTCAATCAGACTTCTATCAACTTTACTTGATAATTTAAGCCTCTGAAAATCGCCCAGACATCATTCTTTGCTGACTGCTAGTTTTTTGGTGTATTATCTCTGCTATTATCACGAAATCTAGTCGAATTTTTCCAAATAAACATCATACACAGAATGAGTGATACTTCAAGCATCTATTCCGAGAGCTATGAGGGTCCAAGCCCACGGGAAGGTGGTGAAATATGAGTTTTCAAACACCCACCCCATTTTCAAACCCAGCGCCAGGGATAGTACCGGTGGATTTCAAGAATATGGTGGAGTTGGTTCCGAGGCCGGAGTGAAACGTAGGTTTCGGTTTTGTCGTAAATCGAGGGTCAATGTTACGCAGTTAAGTTGCGGCGATTGCCGAGCGCCAAACATTGACAAATAGAGCACAGCCGTGAGCCGGTCAAGTACACCCACAACGAATCACGGCTCGCTCAATAGTAGTAGTTCTAGTATTATCAATATAATGCATTAGCAGTTGATCAACCTGTTGCACACAGGTTGCGACTGTGCTGTGATCTAAGAGTTTGGGTGTGCTATGGAGCCAAAAAGCTTGGCTCCGGCAACTAAGCGTGGGATATGCTGACAAAGCGGTTGGCGTGGGCAACCACGCGCGCCGTGTCCCGCCCCACCTTCACCACAGCTGATCCATAATGCCCCAGACCCCAGACTATGTTCCTGTGCCCTCCTGTGCCCTCCCACATCCTGCTGGTCCTTATCAGACCCCACCTCTTCTCACAAATAGTATGCCAATTGATGATGCAGGTGAGCCCATCTGAGTCATACCCACCCTTGCCTCTGCTGATTAATGTGACCCTGCACCTCACTCCCACTTCTTCCCATGGATATGAATACAGGTGAGTCCCCTTTGCCCCACATTACCACAGCTGATCCACACCATTTTACCCTTTGCACAAAATCCCTGATCAATCTTGCACCCTCCCATACCCATGGTTGCTGATTGATGATGATGTAGGTAAGCCCCATCACGCCCTTCTCACCACAGCTGATCCATACCACCCATACCTTGCACCATGTTCCTGCACATCACACCCTGCTACTTTCCCATGGATATACTGACAATGATGCAGGTGAGCCCTATCATGTCCCATCTCACCACAGCTAATCTGTGACACCCTGTACCTTACATCATGTTCCTGCACCATACCACACCCTCTCATGACCTATTGCTCACCGATGCTTTCACATATATGTTGATCAATAACCTAGGTGAGCATCCTGCCTTCACCACACCCATGACATCATCCATCCCTCACTAAGATCCTCTGTCCTCTTCTGCCATCCTGCACTCTCAAACACACTGTTTCTCCCTGCTGCATCATACAGAAATGCAAATCAATATCCCAGGTGAGACATGCCATGCTCCTGCTTCACCACCTGATGTATAATGCCTGAACTCCATATCATGTTCCCCTGCATTCATGTGTCACACCTCAGGTGTGTTGCTTTACCCCTTTCCATACTATTACTTATGCATGACCTTATGCTCTCCTACTACACATCTATTACACTCCCTTGCCTCCTTGCACTACCTTTTATAAGTGCCACTACAAAGTCTCTACTGCAGAGAAGGGAGAAGAAATACTCAACTCAATTGGGAAATTGGTGTGTACAATAATATTTACACATTAATCAAACAAACTGAATATTCAGATTTCCCTGATACTGAAGATATATGGTTAAGGTTTGCCAATTTGTTTCAAGCCTCTGAAAGAGGTATAAAACTCTTAGCCTCAGAAAGAGGTATAACACATCTAGCCTCTGAAAGAGGTATAACACTCTCAGCCTCAGAAAGAGGTATAACACATCTAGCCTCTGAAAGAGGTATAACACTCTTAGCCTCAGAAAGAGGTATAACACATCCAGCCTCTGAAAGAGGTATAACACTCTTAGCCTCAGAAAGAGGTATAACACTCTTAGCCTCAGAAAGAGGTATGATACATCCAGCCTCTGAAAGAGGTATAACACTCTTAGCCTCAGAAAGAGGTATAATACATTCAGCCTCTGAAAGAGCTGCTGCCCTACAATTGGGTATTATAAAGCACATTACAATGAGGGATATTACTATGTTATGTCATTTGTTATGCAGAACCAAATACACAAAGAATATATGTTTGGAAATAGGAGGACATAGAACACATCCCATCACTTATGAACTTATAGCACCATATATTGATAATAGCTTGCTACAAGTGATGAACTACTCAGATTCAACCTTTTATTTCATAGATCATATAAGTAGCAATGATTTAAAGCAATACATAGATATACACTACTTGGTAATTAATATTCCTTTAGTGATTATTATACCCTTCCTACCACTTGTAACAGGATGCAGGATTGCTGTATTACATGGTATGAAAGTAAGTCGTCCAACAATAGCACTATTGCAATCTCTTTTCAAAGAGCACAGATGTGAAGGCCATGATTGTGCTGGACATCGAACAGTTTTATCTATTGATCCAAAAAAGTATAACTCAAAAATAAAAAGAAGAGAGCAAGCAAGAAAACGCATGAAATTGTTGAGAGTGAAAGTTAACACAGATACTTTGGTTGATAATGCAACAGTTATATCAGACACTTCAAAGGCAGACATGAATAGAGAATTGCAAGTGGTGGAAAAGATAAACTTGATGAATATCTCTTGTATGCCAGAAAGCAAAATCAATATGAAAGGGAACAGTAATGAGAACTTTGTTCATGTCTTTCCACCCAAACCTTTGGACAAAGCACTTGCACATACTATAATCAAATCTACTTGTGATGCAATGGAGGCAAGGCAAATTGAAGAGGCTGGTTGCGCTGTCTGTGGTCAGTTGGTACCAAAATCATCATTGTCACGACTTTCTGCAGTGACAAATTTCTTGCATGTGTTGGCATGTCCAGGTATTTCAAGAATGGAAAGAGTAACAAATTCAGATAAGATTTGTGAGTATCCAATTGTTTTGGATGATTCATGCAACCAAATTTGTAGTCCTTGCCGTGCATCTATACGCAATGGTAAAATTCCAAAATATGCTCTTGCTCAAGGATTGTGGATAGGACAAGTCCCTGAACAATTATCTTCATTGAGATTTGTAGAACGCATGTTAATAGCACGTGTTAGGCAAAGTTCCTGTTGTGTTAGAATAGCATCTGGTATGCACAGAATGAAAGCAAATGTAATAGCATTCCAGTCACCAATTCCAAAGGTTTATAATATCCTCCCTCCTCCCAAAGATGAAATTCAAGAAGTATTGGCAATCATGTTTACTGGCCCATCTAAACCAACAACCTCTGATTACAAGAGAACTCCATTTCTTGTGCGACGTAATCATGTCAAAAAGGCATTAGAATGGCTCCAACTCAACCACATAGACTATCAGGATATTATAATTTCAGATATGCATCTACAAGGGTATGATGAAGATATGCCACCTGTCTGTATTGAATATAGAGAATCAAAAACTAACAAAACACCTGAAGGTATGAGCTTGTTTGACATTGATGATGAGGATGGAACTTCAGAGGGTGATTGCTCATTCACAGTGCATGGTCTAACAGGTGGTGAACTTAACACTATGTCAACTACTGCTATAAAAGCTAGAGCACTCCAGCATTTGAACAGCTATGGGAAAATTCTATCTGTTGGTCATGCAGAAGATCCTGAGAGTATTTGGAACAATCCTCATTTATATCCCCAAATGTTTCCCTGGCTCTTCCCTTATGGACTAGGTGGAATAGGGTCTCTAAAAGGAATATCTGAAAAGGAGCATAAAAGGCGACTATTAATGTATCATGATAAAAGATTCCAAACAGATCCAACATTCCCTTTTGTTGCTTTCAGTCATGAACAAATCAAACAATCCACATCTCAGAGCTTCCTTCTAGCTGATAAGCATATTTTCCAGGATATCACTGACAGATTGCTTTCTCTTGATATCAGTGCAGTGAATTCTCTGATAGAATCTTTAGCTAGTGAAGGTGAAGGAAAGCCAAGAACAGATGAGGAGAAAAAATGTTATCAGATTATAAATGATTTAGATCATGTGCAAGGGAGGGTAAAGGGATCAACCACCAGTAAAAAATGGATGAGGAATGAAATATGGTCATTAATAAACCATTGTGGTGCTCCTTTCTGGTATATTACATTATCACCTGCTGATATCAAACATCCTATCTGTCTCTATTATGCAGGAACAAATGAGACATTTAAGCTAGATCTGATGCCATATGATGAGAGACTTCGATTAATATGTCAAAACCCAGTTGCAGGTGCTCGTTTCTTTCATTTTCTTGTTACAGTATTCATAAAGCATATTTTAGGAGTTGATGCTAAGCATAGAGGGTTGTATGGAAAGACATGTGCATACTATGGCACAGTTGAGCAACAGGGTAGACTAACACTACATCTTCATCTGCTTTTATGGCTGATGGGAAATCTAACACCACAAGAAATGAGGGATAATATTCTTGATCATAACTCTGATTTCCAGAAAAACATTATTGCTTGGATTGAAAGCTGCCAGGTTGGTGAATTCTTAACAGGCACCCAACATCAGGTATTGGAAAAGGTTCATGAAAAGGAAAATCTTCCTGATTACAAAGATCCCACAGAAACAATGCCAATACCACCTCCTGAATTTTGCAGAATAGAACATAGAGATGGGGACAAATGTGTCAAATGTGATGAAATGATGCAATGGTGGGCTGAATTTGAAGAGACAGTTGACAATATCATTTGTAAATCAAATATTCACAATTGTGAAAGAGGCACAAACAAGGATGGCTCAAGGAAGAAAAATCTACCTTATCTAGGATGCAAGGACAATAAATATGGAAAATGTAAAGCCAGATTTCCTAGGCCCACTTTTGAGAACACTTGTGTTGATCCTGAGACAGGATCTGTCAATGTGAAGAAGAGAGAAGAGTGGATTAATTCTTTAACACCTCATCTTACTTATCTTTTCCGTTGCAACACTGATGTTACTTGTATGTGGTCAGGTACTGCATTGAAAGCAGTTATTCTTTATATCTCAGATTATATAACAAAAACTGGACTCAAAACTCATGTTGTCTTTGATGTCATTAGAACCATCTTTGATAAACATCAAGATATTCTGAATGGAAATATTTCAGAAAAGGAAAAGGCAAGAAGATTGATGAATAAAATGGTGAATTTACTTTCTACAAAGCTAGAAATGGGAGCTCCAATGGTGTGCATGTACCTTCTTGGAAATCCTGACCATTATACAAGCCATATTTTTGTCCCATTCAATTGGAAATGTTATGTTAATGAAGTTTATCATGCTTGGAATCCTGAAAATAAAGACATCATTCCACCAAAGATAACTCTTGTAAGAAATAAAACACAGATAGTTGGACTATCACCTGTCCATGATTATATTTATAGGCCTACAGAACTTGAACACATGTGTTTATATGACTGGGTAAGGCGTTGTAACAGAAAACCCCTACCATCTTCCAAAGCCAAGTCTAAAGTGAATTATATGAAAACCAAATCAGACAATGTAAATGATGAAAGTAATGATATGTCCTGTGATTCTAATAGTGATGTAGTGGATGAGGATTCAAATTACCAAGATAACTGTGAAATGAACAAATCATTGCCAAGTTCAATGTACAGGTTTATGCAATCTCATCCACTATACAGCTCTCATGGTACTATTGTAAATCCTGAAAATCCTGATATAGTGGCAAACTTCATTGGAACTCTTCCACGATGTGATCAAGGTGACAGAGAATATTATTGTCTTACTATGCTGACCTTGTTCAAATCTTGGCGTGATCCTCTGACCTTAAAGGCTAAACAATGCACATGGGATGATAAATTCCTTAATCATAAGTTTACAGATAGACAACAAGAGCTCTTGAAAAACTTTAACATCAAATATGAGTGTCTGGATGCACGTGATGATTATAGTGCACAGTTGAAAAGTGGTGGTAATAATCTTTTCTTTCCTTATGGACAAGAATATGAACATGAACAAGACAAGTTTGATCCTGATTTGTTTACAAAGTCAAATGGATTTGAGAATTTATATCAGGATGACAATATGATGCTTCAACAAGCAGGTAGGTCTGAATTATGGCGACAAAGAGAAGCAGAAGGAATAAGGAATGTATTGCACAATACTGGATGGTCTAAGAAGTTTATAGATGAGGCTCCTAGTAATGTAAACTACTTGCCTTTCTTACCTGAATGCACATTACCTGCTTCAGAATGGAAAAGAAGGGTTCAGTGTCTCAAAAATACTGTTCTAGAGAAAAGGCAGAAAAGAATCACAATAGGAGATAAAACAACAGCTGCTTATCACAAGCATGACCATAACAATGTAATAGTTATTGATAAATCTTATTTAGAGAATAGGTTCTACACCACAAAGCATGAAATATCAATTGACAACATATGCAAGAAGTTTACCTTAACTGAGGACCAAGAACGTGCTTTTAAGATAGTTGCTCATCACATTATTATGCCACACTCTGATCAGCTTAAAATGTACATTGGAGGAATAGGTGGAACAGGGAAGTCTCGAGTAATTAGTGCAATATCAGATTATTTTGTGCATCGAAATGAATCTTTCCGATTTGTCATTGTTGCTCCCACTGGCTCTGCTGCTGCTTTATTAGGTGGATCAACTTATCACTCAATGTTTGGTATAAATGATAAAATTGGAAAAATATCAGAAAAAAATCTAGCTCAGGTCCGAACACAGTTGAAGGGCATTGATTATGTTTTCTTTGATGAGGTGTCAATGCTATCAGCACATGATCTTTATAAAATTAGTGCTCAACTGTGTAGGGTACTGAATAAACCAGAAGTACCTTTTGGGGGCATTAATATGATTTTTGCAGGTGATTTTGGTCAATTGCCCCCACCTATGGGTGCTGAGAGTGTTTCTCTATACAGCAGAACAATTGGGAGATTTGCAAAAAGGGTGCACTCTCAGGAGGAGACAATGGGTAGATCTTTGTGGCATCAAGTAACAATAGTGGTTATACTTAGAAAAAATATGCGACAACAAAATAAGAGTAATGAAGATGAAAAATTCCGAAAATGCCTTGATAACATAAGATACAAAGATTGTGATCCAGAAGATATTCATTTTCTTAGGACACGAATAACATCTTTTCATTCTCAAAAAGCATCAATATGTGACAAAGACTTCAGAAATGTTGCAATAATCACTGCAAGAAATGCTCAAAAAGATGAAATAAACAAGATTGGTTGCATAAGATTTGCTGAAGAAACAAATCAGCAATTAACACATTTCTACTCTGATGATTCAACAAAACAAAAAGATGATGATGCACAGCAAAAGAAGAAAATGAGAAAGACCAAAACACTACATGAAATTAACCCAGCATTACAAAAATTACTCTGGGATTTGCCACATTCTTCTGCTGACAAGCATATAGCTGGAAGGCTTTCATTATGTATTGGTTTACCTGTGATGATAAAATGCAATGCTGCCACTGAGTTATGCATAACAAATGGCCAAGAAGCCACAGTGGTTGGGTGGCAATCAAAACTGGGAAGCAAAGAGCAACTAATGCTGGATACTTTGTTTCTTGAATTGAAAAATCCTCCTTCAAAGGTCAAAATAGATGGTTTGAGAGAGAATGTTGTGCCTCTCACTTGCACAACAAATAATATCACTTGCACCTTACCTGATGACAATAGAATAACTATTTTAAGATCTCAAGTAGAAGTGTTACCAAACTTTGCAATGACTGACTTTGCATCACAAGGAAAAACACGCCCTTTCAATCCTGTTGACCTCAACAACTGTAGGTCACATCAAGCATATTATACAGTCTTGTCAAGAAGTGCAACTGCAGCTGGCACTGTCATACTGCAAGGTTTTGATCCAAAGAAAATAACAGGAAAGGCATCAGGCGCATTGAGACAAGAGTACAGAGATCTTGAATTGCTAGATGAGATAACAAAGCTGAAGTACCACAGCAAATTACCCAACACAGTCTTTGGTGATAGAAGAAATGACTTGATACATGCATATAGACTACACAAAGGTTTAGATTATGTACCTGCCACAGTACATAACTCTATTAGATGGAGTGACTTGGACCCAATGTTAGAACCTATTGATGATAATATTGGTTGGGAAATAGTAACAAAAACTAACACACCTTCTAAATCAATCAATCCCATTAATGATAAATCCTCTCACAAGCACAAACTAGAAGATGATGATGAGATTGTTGATATGCAGAGTTCAAAGAAAAAATGCTATGACAATGAAATGCTTTTAGATAAACCAGAAAGAGAAGTATCAATTGATTCCTTAACCCCCAGTGGGCCTTCATGGCACAGAAACAGTTGTGCTTATGACTCAATACTATGCATTATTTATGCAATATGGATGAGTGATAGATCATTATGGACTGATCAAATGAAAAATCTGAATAATGCCCACCTTGGAAAAATTGCTAGAGACTTTGAAAAAGTTCAAAGAAGCCTGACTACACTCAATTCTGCTAGAGATAGGTTACGTCGGAGTTTGCAAAAAGTTTCCAATGATAAGTTTCCATGGGGAGATTTTGCATCAGTAAATGATGTCTTGGAGTGTATATTAACAACAGGAACTGTAACTGTCAAAACACTACTAACATGTCCTCAACATGATACATCTACAATATATTATCTCCCAAATACAAGCTGCTTGATAGCAGCAGGTGCAAACAAAATACTTTCTATAAGTCATTGGATGGAAAATTTCTGGGAATCTTCACAACACAGATGTAATTTTTGCCATGAGAATCTGCAAATGAAGAGCACCATCTGCCAAGTATTACCAATTTTAGCTTTTCATTTTGCAGGACAAAAGCCAACAATTGACTCAAAAATTATAATAGATGTTAATACTATCAGAGCCACCTACATTTTAAGAGGGGTTATTTACTTTGGTGAATATCATTACACATCAAGATTGGTGAATGAAGTTGGTATGGCATGGTTTCATGATGGAATAGCTACTGGTAATAGTGTTATTTATGAAGGAAATGCAAGAGATATTGATATGAGCATATGTAGGGGTAAAAATGCCTCAGTAGCAATATATACTTACCATATGTCACAAAATACGCATGCAGAATGATGAGTCATACACTTTTCCAAAGTTATTGAGTTTCAACTACCAGCAATTCCCAATAGATGAGATAGCATAGACCAGATATCACCTGCCATTATACTAGTGTGGACAATCCAGTTCTTTATAGTGCTGCCCTTAAACAGCTATTGTTGGCAATGCAAAAGTACTATAATAATCACTGGGATTTGGTCCTGGTTATGAGGTTGAGCAGTGAAAAGATTGCCAGAAGCTCATACTGGCAACATTCTAGATCCACTTTAAAGATGTTGTTTCAAGCAATTGACACATAATGCCCTGTTCAAAATCAAGTGCACATCATGTGCATCAATTTTGGTTGGCTGCTAAAGCCTATTCACCTGACTGTGTAAATTAGTATTTGGGAGTGGGACAGATCAACATTCCAAGACCAAGTGGATGGAGGAATCAGTTCTATCATTGTTCACTTTGAATGGTTTGTAACACTTTAAGTTGCTGACCAACTCAGATGGCCAACTTGCTATGATTGAAACAAGCAAAATAATGTACATGTTCATCATCTATGTATGTCACAGCTTCCTTCCAAGTTTCATAAACTTCTCACATATCTGAGCCATGTACAATTAGATTTAGAATTTCTATCTAGCAGTATTTTGAGAATCTCAATTTCAAGGAACATTTTCTGTCTGCTTGTTGTGGGATTCAGTTTCAATTCTTAGTGTTAAGCTAGTACTTAGCAAATGGCATGATGAAACTTGAATAGCATGCCCAGACCCCATGCTCCACTCAAGATCACACATACTAACTGTGTGTGGCAAGTACAATTCTTGCTTTGTCTCAATACAGAAGTTTCACACTGGTAACAAGAGCAGCAAACAACTCAAATTCTCTCTCAAAGAAAACCCCACTGCCTTCACCTTTGATGACCTCCAACCCCCCAAACCACCACGAATCCCCCTCCCCCTGCCTAGATTTCATTAGTAGCTTACCAGACACTACCATGCTAAATACAACTACCACACTATACACTTATTATACAAACCTCTGCAGAGGTGAAACACTCTTTATACAATAGAGTACATAATAAACCCATTTCTATTCAGAAAAAAAAAAGAAACTTGAATAGCACTTAGTATGTATGTATATCCAAGACTCTTATGATGCATTGAACAATAACATTGACTTGACAATCTGTAAACAAAATTGTGCCACCACCAGCCTTGCTATAGACTATAGTTTTATTATAGCCAAACTTAAAAGGATGGCCTCGGATATGCCACGCAAAGCGGTGGCCCACATCGCCAAGTATGGGTATGGTTGGATATGGTAATGTCGTTGTTAGAAGCTGACGAGCGCGAAAAGCAGCTGGTTCGGCTTCATATCTATTGAAGATGCGGGACGATAGGATAAATAAACGCTGAGGTCGTGTGTACAGTAGGTGTGGGGCAGGACGCGAGTGACAGGACGTTCGTAGCAGTAACGTACTTGCACTGAAAAACTGGAACGAACGGTTGTTCCCTAAAACACGTGACCAATGAATAGCGCGTCACCGCCGCCACATTACTCCGTGGTTTTCGTACACTCAAGTTACCTTTAAGGATGGTATACACGCACTGGTATGTGGTAGTATATCCATCCAATCCACCCACTCATGCTCCGCTGACGCAGCTTTACTAGCTACAGGTTGCATGACATTGCCGCTACTCTGCGCCGTGCGGGCGCGCCTGTGTTTTCTCTGTCGTTCCACGCACCATCACGCCCCCGACCAGCTATAGTTTTCTGGCCCCATCCTATACCCAGCTAGCTGTGGTTCTCCTACACCATCTTAGCCTCACCCAATCGTGGTTTCCTCGCACCATCCCACCCGCACCCAAGCATAGTTTTTTTGCACCAGCTTAGTCCCGCTCCGCTGCAGTTTTCTCGTACCATCGACCCCACCCGGGCATAGTTTTTTCGTGCCATCTCACGCCAGACTAGCTGTGGTTCTCTCGCACCATCCAAGCCCCACCCACTCGCAGTTTCCTCGCACCATCGCACCCTCGACCGGTTATAGTTTTCTCGCACCATCTCAATCCCCGCCCGACTATGGTTTCTTCGCACCACTGACCAGCTATAGTTTTTTTTCGTACCACCTCAATCCCACCCAGGTATTGTTTCGTCGTACCACCGACCAGTTATAGTTTTCTCGTACCACCTCGACCCCGCCCAGCTATGGTCTCCTCGCACCACCGACCAGATATAGTTTTCTCGCACCACCTCGACCTCGCCCAGCTATAGTTTCGTCGCACCACCGACCATAGTTTTCTCGCACCACCTCGACCCCGCCCAGCTATGGTTTTGTCGCACCACCGACCAGCTGTAGTTTTCTCGCATCACCTCGACCCCGCCCAGCTATGGTCTCCTCGCACCACCAACCAGATACTATAGTTTTCTCGCACCACCTCGACCCCGCCCAGCTATGGTTTCCTCGCACCATCTCAATCGCACCCAGCTATGGTGTCCTCGCACCACCAACTAGTTATAGTTTTCCCGCACCACTTCGACCTTGCCCAGCTATGGTCTCCTTGCACCACCAACTGGCTATAGTTTTCTCACACCACCTCGAACCCGCCCAGCTATTGTCTCTTTGCACCACCGACGGGCTATAGTTTTCATGCCCCCGCCTGCGGTATTCTTACACTAGCGCCCCATGGTTTTCCAGAACCATTCTCCATGCCTTCGCCCGTGGTTTTTTTACACCAGTACCCCCATGGTTTTTGAGAACCATTCTCCACCCCCTTGCCCGTGGTTTTCCTACACCGGCACCTCCATGGTTTTTTAGAACTGTTCCCCACACCCTCGCCCGCGGTTTCCATACACCAGAAATCCCATGGTTCTTGAGAACCATCTCCCACGCCCCCGCCCGCGGTTTTCTTACACCAGCCCCTCCCTGGTTCTCGAGAACTGTTTGCTACACCCCAGCCTGCGGTTTTCTTGCACCAGCAACCTCATAGTTCCCGAGAACCATCCCCCACGCCCCCGCCCGCGGTTTTCTTACACCAGCACCCCCATGACTTTTTAGAACGTTCGCTACGCCCTCGCCCGCGGTGTTCTTACACTGGCACCTTCATGGTTTTTGTGACCAGGCAGGTGCTTGTGCATCCTTGCCTGGTTACAGTTTTCTCTCACAATGTTAAGGGTGTGGTGTTCACGCTCCATTACTCGCAGCCCAACTAAGGTTTTCAGTGCTTACACCCACCACGCAGTGGTTTTCCCGCACATCCCGACCGCTCAGCCGTAGTGTTTGCGCACCATCGCCCAGCCACTGCTCAGTGGTTTTCCCTCACCATACCCACTCGGCTGTGATTTTCTCGTACCATCGTACTCCCACTCAGGCTTCAGAAGTTCAGCTGTAGTGTTCCCACACCATCGTGCATCTCCCGCACCGCATCGCCCGCCTGCTCAGCTGGCCTCCCGTTCCGCAGTGGTTGTCCCGCACCGTCACCCACCTGCCCCGCCACGGTTTTATCTCGCCGCATACCTCTGCTGCCGCTGTTACTTGACTTATTCAGCATGAAGGCCTCATCGCTTGCATCAAGTATATCCTATTCCAATCAAGGCCCCATCACCTTCTATTTTTTTCGCCTTTCAACAATCAAAACATGATCGATTATCTCCATGAATCATGTTCTATCATGTTTCACAAACATCATCACTCATAATGAGGTCACCGTCCACCCCGAAGTCATATGGTATCATCAACTTTAATCGGGCACTTACTGCGCTATGCGCCTTCCCATAGGCCTATTTTCGCACTCCGCTGCACGTGTCCATTACTTAGGTATAAATTGCGTAAATTTTCAACTGTGAGCTGTCTTCCGTCGTCTTTCTCCTTTCTCGATGAAACTGCACGAGGGTGGTTGTTGTTCAACGGCAGGCCAGCCCTACCCTCTCTGACTATCAAAACTTGTCAGGTATGTAACCCTCCCAAAGTCTGCAGAATGCCTCTGATCCACGGGACCTTAGTGACGGATGGACAGGAAATCCACAGTCCGGATCCGGGTTTGGCTGCGCCTACCCGCATTGGACCTATCCAGCGATCCGATCATAGGATGGACGCTTCCTCGCTCTCGGGGTGCAATGCACCCGTTCACAGCAAGGTTTGCTTGCCCAATCCTTAGAGATTGTTGTTCGATTAATCAATACTGTGCCCATGACTGATTGTCTAATAAGTAGAGTAAACGATACATAGCTTGGCCGAGCAGAACGATATGTAGAAATGTATCTACTATCGCTGCACTACCAGTCATACTAATAAGTGCCGTGTGGGTGTGTATGCCAAGCTGAAACAGGTGGTCAGCAGTTTCGAGGCTAGTAGTTGTGAGCCTCGTGGCAAGTAACGTGTGATGCATTGCGCTCATTGCATGATCACCGGGCGAGGTCAAGGGGTGGATTGGAGATCATGTAGAACTGAGCACATAGTGTAAGCATTGCCATGTCGAATATGTCACCAGCAATGAACGCAGGATGTTTTGGGAGTGTTCCAGATGAGCTCGTAGTCTTGAAGAGCGAACCAATTTTGTGAATGTCGAGGTCGGCGATGACTTGGGGTGCGAGTGCCATGGTGGACGTGAGTGCTGGGAGGTCGACGGTGAATTTGAGTTGTTTGGCGGAGGAGCGGAAGGTTGGATGCGGCGGGTGTCTCGGAAGCTGGAGCAGGACGTGAAGTTAGGTGACCGTACAAGGAGTGGAAGACGGAGAGTGGAAGGGGGGACATACACGACGCTGACGGTTTGATTGATTGTGACAAAGAGTTTGTTGAGCGGACGGCGCAGTGGCATCAGTAGGGTAGAAAACGAAACGAAACGAAACGACATGTGGCCGCACTGGTAGTAGTAGTAGATACCCTTTCCAAATTTCAAATACTATCTGGGCGTGTTCGTTAGGTACATGAAAACTCTTTGCATTGTATGAGGTTCAACTAGGCTTTGTCCTCGGCGAGACCGTTTCTGGAGCCTGGAATTTGAGCTTGACCGTGAGGATGATTCATATTTAACACGTGTAGCACTTGCGACAACTCAAATATATGTAGATTACACGTTATGTGTTATTCAGGAGTTGCTGGAATTTGAGCTCGACCGTGAGGATGATTCATATTTAACATGTGTAGCACAGTTGCGACAACTCAGATATGTATATGTAGATCTAGGATTACACGTTATGTGTTATTCAGGAGTTGCTGTGCTGAGGTGAAAACTGCACGAATCACGGTTCTACTATCAGCACACTCCTCAGTCAATACTCGCTAGGTACAAATCCTCGTTTGAACAGCTTGCGACCGTCCACTATCCGAGGTTCTCGCTTCGAGTCTCCGAGTCATCATGAGCGGACCCTCATCGTCAAACGTGAGTCCTTCCGACTCCTTTGACCCTGGTAGTTTTTTGAGTCAACACCCTCGTCTTTGAGAATCGCATCCGCCTGACTGCCACCATGAATCCTGGATTCCTCATACCGTGTGGGTGTACCGCCAAGATGAATGGTGTGGGGAAGAACAGAATGTAGGTGTAGTCTGTAGACAAGAGTTGGCCGTAATATACTGATTATTGTCAGACGATCATCATTGATCACGCCATGTACTCCACGCGAACGTTGATATTTGGAGCTCCAGCCGAGCTGTGGCGAGGTTTCAGTGATGAATGTGGATGCTGACTCCGAGCGGGTGCAAACGTGAACGGGCAGGTGTAGAGCGCATAGTCCTCAAAAGTGCAGTGTTGGCGAGGCAAATACTAGCGCATCAATGCATCAAACATGATCGATTGATCGTCTATCAACGTTCAACTCCCCGGCATCACGCATCGCGCCCATCACGCCCGCATCAACACTCGGCGGGATTTTACCAAAGGAAGAGGGGGAGTCGGGACTGGGAAGCAAGTTGAGATGGATTTAAAAAATATTTGGAACTGTCTGAAATGAAGACCTCTGCAACGAGGTGTGGCAACCACTCCGATCAACTAGAGTTAATGCAGCCTCGAGCATTAACCCCAAGCGGGTGGTGAGTTGTAGCCTCCCCGCACTATGTCATCTGCTTGCTGCTTGCTGCTCAGTGCTTAGCGCCAACTGAAATAGTAGTAATTACCCCTTCCCGATGTATTCAATTGATTTGTATTTTAAGTACATACTTATGCAGGTAATATATTATGTAAAGACTCTATGATTGCCTCGATAAAGGAAAAATACCATAACCACGCTGCGGGCAGCAGGTTTTGGGATCAAGTGTATATGGGGAAAGGGTATAGGCATGGTATAGGCTCCCGTGCTGCGCATCTGCTCTACGTGTTCTAAGCGTGGCCTGGATGACACAATAGGGGTTGAAACGACGCTGTGCATTCTTGTGCACTGCGTATCTGGTTAGACGATATGTTGCAAGTCATCGAGCGCCCGCAGAGCCCGAGATTGATACCAGCATTTTCAAAGAACTGCCCCTCTCTTGGCCGTGGAATGGACAATAATGTCAGACCTAATTCTGCATTAGCCATTGCATCCGTTGCTAGAAGTATGCACTCACCCCCAGTACTATCACTGGCACATCCAGTACATTGTTCCGGCTATTCAGTTTGCGAAGTGCTGACCATGCCTGGAAGATAGGAGGGAATGATGAGAGACGACGAGGCAACGAAAGGAGGAAAGGCTATTCACCGTGGAAAAAAAATTATTCGTTTTTTTATACAAGCATCAGAGTGCGAAAACAGGGCTACAGGATAGTGGTCAACCATCAATATCTGTGATGGCAGCTGATAGCGGTATGTAACACCTGATGGTGGTCGATAAGTACGGTGAGCTCCATATGGAAAACGGCATCAATCGCGTAAACTTTGTGGAAATATCAGATCACGTTTGATGAAAGAAAAGATGATAGTACCTAAGTTGAGCGGAATGGCATCGCCTACTACACCTAATGTATAAATGAGACAACGGGTGAGGGCCTGTGAGGGCCGAGCATGGTCGATGAGTAGTGGTGAGGAAGGCGACAGCGGGCGTCGTTGAAGGGGTGATGAGCGTGGCTGAGATGGTGCGAGAAAACTACGACTGGGTGAGGACAAGCTGGTGTTAGAAAACCACAGCTGGACGGGGGTGTGATGGTGTGATAAAACCACAGGTGAGCGGGGTTGCTATGGTGCAAGAACACCAAAGCTGAGTAAAGGATTGATGGTGTTGGAAAACCGCAGGCAAGTGTGGGGCGTAATAGTGCGAGAATAGCACGGTGGGGGACCAATGGTGCTGGAAAACCGACGTGGGTGTGATGGTGTGAGAATACCACAACTGGGTGGGGGGCGATGGTGCGAGAACACCACAGCTGGGTAGGGGATTAATAGTGCTGGAAAACTGCAGCTGGGTGGGGGCACGATGGTGCGAGAGCACCATAACTGGGTGAGGCATCAATGGTGCTGGAAAACCGCAGGAGGGTGGGGCGCACTTTCTGAGAATTTGAGGGAAGTGGAAGGAGCAATTTGTGTGGCTTGAAAACCACAGCTAGACAGGCAGGGGGTGGAGAACGGTCCTGAAGAAGCGAGGGGGTTGTGGTATAAGAAAACCGCAGGTGAGGGCATGGATAACGGTTCTCAAGAACCACGGAGATGCCGGTATAACAAAACCACGTGTGAGGGGCTGTCAAACGGTTTTCCAGAACCACAGTAACATTGGTGTAGAAAAACCATGGGCGAGGACATAGCGAACAGTTCTGAAGAACCAGGGGGGTTGTGGTGTAAGAAAACCACAGGCGGGGGCATGGAAGATGGTGCTGAAGAACCAGGGGGCTGTGGTGTAATAAAACCGCGGGCGAAGGCGATACAAACAGTTCTGAAGAACCATGGGGTTCCTGGTATAACAAAACCACGGGCGATGGCTTGTCAAACGGTTCTCCAGAACCACGGTAACATTGGTGTAGAAAAACCATGGACGAGGACATGAAGAACCAGGGGGTTGTGGTGTAAGAAAACCGCAGGCGGGGGTATGGAGAATGGTGCTGAAGAACCAGGGGGGCTGTGGTGTAATAAAACCGCGGGCAAAGGTGAGACGAACAGTTCTAAAGAACCATGGGATTGCTGGTATAACAAACCCACGGGCGAGGGCTTGTCAAACGGTTCTCCAGAACCACAGCGACATTGGTGTTGGAAAACCGCAGGCGGGGGCATGGAGAAGAACCATGGGGTGCTGGTGTAAGAAAACCGCGGGCGGGGGCGGGGGAACGGTTCTAAAGAATCATGAGGAACGATAGTGCGAGAAACCTACGGTTGGTGGGTTTCCGATGGTACGAGAACACCGTACTCTTGATTCACGGTGAGTAAAATTTGCCACTAGGCGGGGGCACGGCATCACTGGGAAGGTCGGAGAGAACCATGGCTAGTCGAGAGTGAGATGGTGTGAGAAAACCAGAATGAATGGGGCTGAGAAGGTGCAAGAAACCACGGCTGGGGCAGCATTGGTGTAACCGCATGCAGCAGGTTGACGGTTAGGTGTTGGCGCTCACGGGCATCGGAGGCTGGAGACCGGGGCAGGAATCCGTGATCGAGAAGCGATAGGAATTCGGCAGGGGAAAAAATGCAGACAGTGAACATTATTGGTGGTGCTCGAGTACTAGTACAAGGTCAATGGTGCCTACGGACTATGTAGATCCTGCGATATGGTTGCCAGCGATGCGTGGTATAGCGTGATCGTGACCGCGAGAGGAACGAACGGGCGTGCCAACTTTTGGCGGAAAGTGTGTGTCTGTTTGGAACGGCTGGGAGCTCACGGGTTATCCGGTAGGTGTGGAGCGGCTGTAGCCAAACAAGGCACAACCGTGTCTAGGCCACTCTCGCCCCCATTCACCGCGTGGATCATCTCCGACCGTACAACACAAGGGAATATGTTCCGAGCCGTTGGCGCCATCACACTTTGTCAGCGTGTCCTGGCGGTGCCGCGCGCGACTGCTGTGTCCCGCGACGAAGAAGACATACCCGTCCTCCATAGATATCAGGCTTCCAAGCCAGCCTCTCTTCTTCTTATACCCGGTCTATAACATCCGATTACCATGAGTTCAAACGTTGAACAGGAACCCGGCCCGCAGGTTGGCTCGTCTGCTGGAGAGCCGGAAAAGAGGAAGAGAGAATATAAGGAATTTGGTCACGACGAGGAGAAACACGCCCATTTTGAAACGTCAGATGCTGTTGTTGACATGTCTAAGGTTCGTCACTTTTAATAAATCGCAACAAGCACGTTTTTTATGCTATCCTTTCAGATTAAGCTCGACGCAGAAGATCTGTACGACAAAGACAAGGTCGATTTGGAGACAGTTGTCCTGCAGGATGTCTTCAAACTCCTACAATGTGGTGACGCTGGACTCACAGTCGCGGAGGCAAAGCGCCGTCTCCAAATTTTCGGTCCCAACCAACTAGAGAGCGAAGAACAGAATGCCATCCTCCAGGTATTTCCTTCGTTCTGATACGTGGCGCTGAGTAACAATGTAGTTTCTGAGTTTCATGTGGAATCCATTGTCTTGGGTCATGGAAGCAGCTGCCTTTGTTGCTATCGTCCTATCCAACGGCGATGGCAGCCCACCAAATTGGGAAGATTTCGTTGGTATTGTTTGTTTGTTGTTCGTCAACTCGGCGATTGGTTTCTACGAAGAGCACAATGCTGGTAATGCTGTCAGGGCGCTCATGGATTCGCTTGCTCCCAAAGCAAAGGTCAAACGCGACAGCTCATGGTCAGAAATTGAATCCGCTAATCTCGTGCCTGGTGACGTGATTACATTCAAAATTGGTGACATTGTTCCCGCGGATTGTCGTCTAAGCGAGGCCGTCAATGTGTCGATCGATCAGGCTGCGCTCACCGGTGAATCACTTCCTCAGTCCAAGAAAGTGGGTGACCAATGTTTCTCGTAAGTTCAAAGTCGTTCTCTTTTCAGCGTTTTTATTCATTCTATTCGTAGCGGTTCAACATGTAAGCAAGGTGAAGCGAAGGGTGTCGTCATCTCTACTGGTGCCAACACTTTCTTCGGTCGTGCTGCATCCCTTGTTGGTCGCGATGACGATAATACTGGTCATCTACAAAAAATTTTGGCACAAATTGGAACGTTCTGCATTGCTAGCATCAGTATCTTTATCATCGCCGAAATTTTCTGTCTGTACGCTGGATTCCGCTACAAGTACCGCCGTGGTCTCAACGATATCCTCGTCCTCTTGATTGGTGGTATTCCTATTGCCATGCCGACCGTCTTATCCGTCACACTGGCCGTTGGTGCGCAACAACTTGCAAAGCACAAGGCCATTGTCACACGTATCACCGCCATTGAAGAATTGGCGGGTGTTACCATCTTGTGTTCCGACAAGACCGGCACTCTGACGACGAACAAATTGATCATTGATCGCAATACCCGTCGCACATACGGACCCTTCTCAGCAGAGGACGTCATTCTCTTATCCGCACACGCATCACGCACGGAGAATCAGGATGCCATCGATGCCGCCGTTACAACCGCTTTGGGTGACTTGCCGCGTGCCCGCGCTGGAATCAAGATTTTGGACTTCAAGCCCTTCAACCATGTTGACAAACGCACGGAAGCTACCTACCGCGAGGAAGCAACAGGTAAACTGAAGAGGGTCACGAAGGGCATGACGGGTATCATCATTGAGCTTTGCACACGTAACAAGACCGAGGAGATTGAAAATCTTCTCGAGGCCGACGTCGAGGAATTCGCTTCTCGTGGTCTCCGTGCCCTTGCCGTCGCATATGAAGAATTGGAAGGTGATGATCCGGAAGCCGAAGGCAATGGCTTTGAGCTCATCGGTCTGCTCCCCGTCATCGACCCACCTCGCGAAGATACTAAAACAACAATCGATGATGCTCTTGCTCTCGGTGTCACGGTCAAGATGATCACTGGTGATCAGTTAGCTATTGCCAAGGAAACGGGACGTCATCTCGGTCTCGGCGATCACATGTACCCTGCCAAAGTTTTGAAGGACGGCCCACCCCCCGGCAGCAGATTCCTATCTCTCGACGACCTGATTCTTGATGCAGACGGTTTCGCTGGCGTATTCCCCGAGCACAAGTATGAAATTGTCAAGCGTCTTCAAGGCCTCGGTCATCTTTGCGCTATGACTGGTGACGGTGCCAACGATGCCCCAGCTCTCTCTCGTGCCAACGTCGGTATCGCTGTCGAGGGTGCTACGGACGCTGCCCGTGGCGCAGCCGATATTGTCTTGACTGAACCAGGTCTTTCCACCATCGTCCACGCCATTCGCGGATCCCGTATCATCTTCCAACGTATGCGCAACTATTCTATTTATGCCTGCGCCGTCACTATTCGTATCGTTGTCTGCTTCTCCATCCTGGCTTTCGCTTTCAAGTTTGATTTCCCAACATTTATGGTGCTGATTATTGCCCTCCTCAACGACGGTTCCATCATGACCCTGTCTCTCGATCGTGTGCTTCCGTCGAGTACGCCAGACTCGTGGGATCTGAGGGAAGTTTTCGCTTACGCCATTGCCTATGGTCTGTACCTTGCCGTGTCGACGTAAGTTTCTTGCCTTTCAACTTGAGTTGTAGTTGACGACTCCCTCTTAGTATTGCGCTGGTTGCAATCATTCTCAAGACACATTTCTTCCAAGACAAATTTGGTGTTGCTCTCAAAAGCGATCCCCCGAAGGCCAACGATAGTCAACTTCATATGATTGTCTATCTTCAAGTTTCCATTATTTCTCAGGCGCTCATCTTTGTTACACGTTCACACGGATTCTTCTTCATGGAGCGACCTTCATATGCACTTGTGGGCGCGTTCTGCTTTTCTCAGCTTATTTCGTCCATTATTGCGGCCTATGGTAATTGGGGTTTCACCGACATTGCAGCCATTTCTGGTGGATGGATCGGCATTGTCTGGGTTTGGGTATGTCGTTTTCATTGAATCTTTAGGGCAGGACTGAAACGAGCTGGTAGAACATTGTCTGGTTCATTCCCCTCGATTGGATCAAGTTTGGGATGAAGTTTACTATCATCAAGTGGTTGCGTCACCATCGCGCGATGTTGGCTGCGCAAAAGGTGGCAATGCGGGCTGCGTTGGGGGGTGTGCCGCAGACGCGGACTCAGTCGCGCGCTGCATCCATTCATGAGTCTTTGTACTCCAACCGTGTTTCGTTCATTCATCGGGCTGCCCGGAAGGCTGGCTTGGGGGGCAAGGTGTCCGTCAAACCAGAAGAGTTGCGGAGGTTCAGCAGTATTCAAGCACAACGTACGGGCGCAACACTAGCGCGTCACCCCACCCGGACGGGCGCATAGAGAAAAGGATCAACTACTAACGATCGTTTATTACTAGAGGTGTCCCTTGACACTATAATTCATTACGTTATCCTATTCACATGACATTGGCATATATCCTTTTTTTCAACTTTCCGTTACCTCACGACTCTTACGTTTCACGACTACTAGGCATATATGAAATTTACTGCACAGATTTCTTGCATTTACGGAAATCAAAGAACTGTAATACCGTACAAGGGCACTCTAATACAAGGAGGACTGTTGACACTTACACCACAGGCAGGGAGCGATCAGCGATTTCACGATGGCCGAAATATTACTCCTAAAACCAGCACGTGACGTATGCTCAAATTCGTCTGTTTTAGGTTTTAGGAGCTAGTAGCTACGCTCGAGTGACGAAACAGAGGTATTTCAAAGGAATATGTCCGAGTCCGACGAGATCAAGCTGTGGTGCTGGGTCCTGGGTGATCCACGCAACCGAATCTTTCGAGTTTCCATCAAACGCAGTGCCGCTATTGATGATCTCAAGGCAGCCATTCATGTGCGAAAGCCGTCGTTCAAAGACTTCGCCGTTGACTCCCTATGTGTTTTTAAGGTGGGCGAGTGATATTGATAGGCACTGGCGCACAGATATTAACTCCTGCCAATAGTTCCAACTGCCTCTGAGAAATTTCAACGAAGATTCTGCTCAAAGCATTAAACTCGAAGACGGTCAGCTGTTGGAACCTGAAATGGAGATCTCGTCTTACTGGATGGAAGACCCTGGAAAGATTCTGAGCGTCATATTACCGCGTCCTGCTGGTAATGAGTGCTAATGGCCCATGATGTCCACCGACTCATTTATGACCCTATCCAGCAACCATCACACCATCGTCATCCCAGAATTCAAATCTAGCTTCGTTTACTGGTGAACGTCCTCCTGGTGAGTTCACTCATCTCCTGTTCTTCCGTCTCCTTTCCAGCTTTGGTCGTGAGCTGACTGCACTACATTATGAAGGTCAAAAGCTCTTTTCTGAACACCCACTCCACAAGCTATGGATGCTCGCTCGAGAGCCCCAATCAACGCTTTTTCAGACTCGCCCAGTCCAGCGGGACAAAAGCTGCCCATCGACAGAAACCAACCTCCCGTTGTATTGTAGGGTGCTGAAGGGGGGGGGATTGGGTTCAGGAACTTCAGCCAGGTTCCGGTTTCACTGGTGTCCTGATCAGGGATGAGTATCTGAGGGCCTTGCGAGCGATCGTGAAATGGTTTTTAGCAAATGAGATGACCGAGCCTGAGGATGCCATGGAAGGCGATGACATCGAACCATTACCAGCCCCTTTGGCCTTCGACGTTCCTCTTGGCGTTGTTTCAGAAAACCGGGGGTTCATCTTGCTTGGTGACCCTGGTATTGGTGAGCAAAGCTGTTTCTTATCACATTATAGCGACGTCATCTATCAGTGAAGGGAAAACCGTGCTCTTATATGTTTTACTGGTTCTGCGCCTCCAAGCTCAGCTGCCGACCATATATCAGTCACGGGCCAGCCATCTATACCATTTCGCCGACGATGGCGTCTACCTGATCAATTTGACTCCAAGTTCTATCGCCACAAACTTCAAGTCTCAGTTCCACAAATCGACATGGTGTTTGATTGATTCAAACCAGAGCCTCGATACCGTCCCAGTGTTCATTCAAGATCTGGATCTATTTATAGTTCAAGCCTCATCACCTCGCCCACATCGTTGGATAGATAAAGCAACAGGTCCAGTTTTTCAGTACTTTATGAAGTCATGGACATTTCCTGAGCTTCTTGTTGGGTATGTCACCTACCTTCTCATTTCGGAACCATTTGTAATTCCTCTCAGTCGAGTCCTGCAACGCAAAGTCTGTTCTGAAGCACAGATCGAATTCTTTTCCACTCGTTACGGTACATCAGCTCGCTCCGTCTACATCAATGCATCATGCCCTTTGGAGTATGAGACATCATTGCTCCAGAAGATGGCGAAGATTACACACGAGGAGATGGCGAAGTTATTTAGGGAAGCGTATCTGGGAGGAGCTGTTTCCCATCAACTTGTTACTATTTCCCCTGGCGCCACTCGCAATGCCTTTCATTCAACGTTTCCGACCCGCTACGTTTACGAGAAATTTCGCGACAGCCTTTCTGACCACAAGTTAGAGGCAGCCGCTCGCCTCTACGACATCTTTATCCGAAACCAGAACACCAAAGTTCCTGCTAGTTTCATGCTGGAAGATGCTGTTAATGACGTATTTTTCAGAGGGGGGGAGTGGAGTCTCGTTCCCATGATGAAGTCAAATTGTACGGGTCCAAAATATACACACCAGTGGAAGAACCCCAACGGTTCGATAACCCCCCAATATCTTCATCTCGGTTACCTGGGACATCATATTGCCATTGATACCACTCCGCATCCTGTCGGGACCGTGTATGTGGCTTTGCCGCACAAATGTTTCCTACCTGGCGGATCGTTACAGCTTGTGGATGGATACTACTACCCCTCTTCCCGCTTTCAAGAAACGTTCGATCCTTTCATCTACGAGTCTGCTAGCAAAACTGCAACCGTCTTCCAAGTTACCACTGCGAAAACTCACTCCGTTAAGGAGGGGGGTGTCAAATGGCTGCAGGATTTGGGTGTCGAGAGGTTTCGGTACATTGCAGTTTCAACACCTAACACCCCACTTGATCTTCCATTTCCTAATGAATGGAATGCATCCCCAGGGCCGTCGATTCCCGAGAAGTATCTTCTCACCGTAAAATCTTTACCTGAACACTACTAGTTAAACAAATATTTGTACGGTCTGACATATGAGCAATACGTTCAACTTCGCCTTTCACTCACAAGCTGTGCCGACGCCCGACGAGATGCATTTGCCCTCGCTTTTCGAAAAACAAAGTCAATGACGTGACGTGACTGGTCATAGAATGCATTCAAAGGCTACGAACTTGTTCTTCGAAAAGCTCTTCGCTATCGCCCATACTTCTGGGCTTGCAGACGGCGTTGCTCTGAGCATTATTAAAGAGTTGAAATGTCGGGTAGAAGCTGAAGAAAAGGAGTGCATACGCAAGGCCCCAAAGGAGTTCACACTCGACGAGGCTGTTCTGGACTTTGACCTAACGTACAGCCACGCACTGGAGGATCAGTGGAAGATTGAGGTGTTGCCAGACGTCAAGACCTTTCAGCCATCGGCGTGCCTTGGTAAAATTTCTCCTTGATTTTATTCAATCGTGCAACTTTGACAAAGGGCCTTATTAGTGTCGCTCTTGGAAAACTATACTGAAATCTACGATCGATCGAGCAAGACGGCATGTAGATTTGCTGTGGACTTCCTTCTGTGCGAGTGCATAGCGGCAATAGTGAGTTGGTTAAACATTTTGTTGGCGATTCTACTTAAACACAAAAAACTTCAGCGAGACGAGGTTTCTGGCATTTCAGCAACTCAGTCAACCGACGTCGGCCGACGTACACCAACACCTTGGGATACTGTCAAAGTACACTGCGACGTTTCATTCACCCACAAAATGCAGGCAACCCCGAAGACCGTCGTCTATGGTCGTGTTGATTATGGTGTCGGAATCAGATCCGATCGGCTCTTTTATTCCCTCCTGCTCTGCGTCGAGGCCAACTTCCATGGCAACCTTGACAACGCTTTAGCCCAACTCGTCGTGTATCTGGCATGTCTCCGTCAATCGCGCGTCAATGGAGGACGAAGCGATACATCTGTCTATGGCGTTGCAACTGATGGTCTCTCTTACGTCTTTGTAACTATTACGCGTGAAGGGGTCCTCAAACAGAGCAGGCTGCTTAATGTTATCCACGGAGACTTGTCGACTGTGTTGGGGTGCTTCCAGTACGTCTTGGAGATGGCGATGTCAAATTTGACGCCGGAGGCCGATAGTGATGATCCAATTGATCTGGACGACAACCCCTATCTGCATTACGACGACGAACGATGAGGTCAAGTTGCGCTAATACCCTTGTATTGTATTGTAACCGCTTTCGTTCATCCGATTCAACTCGGAGGAGAATAATGAGTTCAAAACCATGTCACTGATACTTGTCCAACGAGAGAGTACACATCGCCGCAGAGCAGTCCGCACGCAGGGGCACTCTTCGTTGGCCCACGTAGCCTAAACCCCTATTGCCCATTTACATCGTTTTGCTCGAATCAGAGTTGCCACCACCGAGTTATTTTCGTCCGCGGGTAAGTATACGATAGACTAATTGACGAAAGCAGCAGCATGGTGGAAGATGAGCATCAAGATAATTGTATGTTCCGAACCGCCTCAATAATGATAACAGGTCAGAAACTAGCAGTGATTTAAGCTGAGAAATACACCGGTAGCAACGTCCCCTGCCAGAACGTTCCAACACCATTCGTGTGGATCTACAATCGCACGTCAGTTGATCATTCAATCTGAACTCCACTTCCAGACACCTACCCGATTCCTAAGACTCGTCCTCCCTTCCCCATCGTCTGCAGCGTAGTCTTGGCAGTATCAATAGGCATCAATATCATCCTCAACCCCGCAGCACATCATCTTCAGGGCCTGGAATTTTCTTCATAAACGGATTCGACTCGAGCAAGGCAAGAGTTCAAGCACTCGAAGCCGTGTCGCCAATCCGAGATGGGAGCATGTACGAGAGCGACTACGAATCCGTGGTAGAACCGCTTTCACCCACCGTCTTCGTAAAGATTGAGAAAATCTTCTGTAGCTGTCATCCCCTTTCGATATTGATGGTTCGTTATGGTCCTTAGAGGTTATCTTTTGATTATTATCGCAGAAATACTCACGAGTGACTGAAGGGGGGGCCAAACCATCAGAATAATAACGAGCGGAGCCATGACTGTCGAAGATATCTATTTTCAGTATATTGAACTTAGGTTGAATTTAGGTTGAATCATACTACTACCGTGGTTGATGAGTTCAATGTGGTTCAATGTCCAGTGTTTAGTATGGTGATAAGACCGTGACAGAACCGCTTCGAACATCATGAGAACCACGCTCCCAACCTTGCCTTACAACCCGACGGGTTTTTTGTGGTCCGAAAATGTTCACAGTTCCGCGTACACAAAGGAACGAGCATTTCCACGAACAGATCTTCGACACTTCGTTCCATGGGGTACATTTGAAGCAGAGATAAACGAGGCTATTACTACTCGCATGATCGCTATGAACATTCCCTTAGGCGCCGAATATGACATCGGGTCCCTACCAAAGATCCAAGCACTCGTGGACAACGAAGAAGCTGTTCGATACCAGGCGACAGCCCAGCTGCACGATTTGGTAGTGGAGGTGCTGGGTATACTTGGGATTCAAGGACGGTTCGCTCTGCCAGACTCTTGGAATAATCAGATCGTTGGAGAGCCTGACTTTTCTTGGTTGCGGGCTCCCACCATGCATCCCAAGGTTGTGGTATGTGTATCAATGATTTCTGTTTTTGATAGGCCTCATCTTTGTGGGACAGGCAGAGTACAAGACAAAATGGGCGGCCCCTCTTCAGAACTTGCCTACGTATTTTCAACGTAGAGCTCATAACATCGCTCGGCGGGAGCGACAGTCGGTCGACGCTGTCTTCCAACTCTACGGCTACATGACGTTTAACGAGAACAAATATGGCATACTCAATAATATGGAGCATGCTTGGTTTTTCCAACGCGTCGGGACTCGCCAAGGTCAAGGCAAAACCTTGCAGTACTACGGGCCGATCAATTTTGATTCGGTTCATTCGCCAAGTATGCTCAAAGCCTTTGTGGGCACCATTCTGCTTGCCGAAACTGCATCGACCTCGTTTCATAGTTCCCCAACCTCTGCCGAAGTACTCCCCGGTCGATACTTCGGTACATCTATCACAGCTGCTCATAGCCGTGACGCAGCCATTGCGCGGGCACAGTCGTACCATTCTGTCGTCGTGGATGGATCATATGAGGTTTTGCCACTTGACCCTCGTCTTTGCCATTTCCACCGTACTTCCGTGCGTCATGCTCCGCGACGAGGCTGTACAGTAAAGGCAACACTGTTGAGAGGAAATTTGGTCGGGGGTAACCTGAATGTCTTCTGCAAAATTGTAGACCTTTTTCAGAGGGGAAATTCCATTGATGCGCTCGATATGGAGGTGCGCAATTATGCCACCTTGCAGGATCTGCAAGGCATAATTATTCCACGTGTCCATGGATATTATGACATTTGGGGACTCTTGAGGCTCCTTGCTCTCGAAGATGTTGGTACCGCAATCCCTGAAGATCGGGCAATCAATACCTGGACTCGGACTCGGATGAAATCCGCTCTTGCTCGCATCCACTCGGCAGGATATGTTCACGGTGATATTGCACGACGCAACTTCTGCAAGAAGGCTGGTGTGGTATTCCTGGTCGACTTAGAGACGTTGGCGGTGGGAAGTCCTGCCCAAATGGCAGCTGAATTGGCCCAGATTGATGAATTGTAGACCTGCAATGTGATTCGGCGACTCAAATCTATCCTAACCTCAGACATATATCCGCCATCTACACCCACGTGGTCAAGACATGAGCCAGCCACAAGACAGGAAGGAGAAGAGAGCAAATACCAAGTATTGAGCGCTATGGAGTCGGATATACTTTGCATCGAAGTCTTGGTTGTAGAGGAGGAGGGTGGTGAGGAAGTAGAGAGAGAGCGATTGGCGCGATGTTGGAGAGTCAATCCACTTGAAGGGTAGCGAGCGAGCGACAGGACGGTCGTTATTCCGTACCCAAAGCCCGTAGCGCCCACCACCGCCCGCTCGACGACCGACTAATGCGGAACTCAGCTAGAGACCACGATGCGAACATTCTTCCTGTACTAACACACACGTCAAACATTGATCGATATCTGTGCCAGTAGATACTCCATATGATACAAGCTGATTAAATATATCGTACCCTACTCAGACGCAAGTCAATCCGCCAATACAGACTCGTACCCATTTACGTTAGCATACACAGCGAACAAAGGTTATGATTAATAACGTTGCTGCTAGATCCAATAGATATCGCATCGAATATGCATCCCATCGTGCCACATGTCAAGGTAACTAATTAATCTTAACCACGCTATCGTTGAACGGTTTTTTTAAAATACTCTTCCGTGATTGACAAAGGAGAAATTTGCATCGGAACCCCAAGGCTCCAAGAACTGATACACTCTTGAACCATTTCTCGTCTGACCCACTCGCTCTCGTAAAGAAACTCATCAGGACAATAGTCCCTGTGTGCGACTTATCGTATTCTGACCAAGGAGCTGTTAATTTCCCATCTATGTCAACAATATTTCTCAGCACAATCGTTGCGCCTGAACAACAGTCCCCCATAGTCAAAGAAGGTAAGGATTGTAGAACTCTCCTAGTTTGATGTCTGCAGGAGTGACCAGTAAGTGATAGAATGGATGACTACGTACTTACCCTCTCCACTCCGAGTGTTACAACACGGTACGGACTCCCGCATTATGCTTACATGATATGTCGGACATGTTTATTTCTTTATGCATACCTTACTCATCGCTCCCCTTATGCTCGATTCATACGGACTAACTCGTTCCCTTTGTTATACCATCCCTTGTTCCACATATGACGCCGTCCTTATACTTACTTTCGTACTTACCTTTATACATTAATTAGTACGTCTCATTGTACTTGCTAGTATAAGTACCGCATGTATTCTAGAGTCGAACCCTAAGTTCGACTTAGCTGTTTATTGTCGTCTGGCAATATAACCGTACTCTTAACTCATCTACCACAATCGTCCTCAGATCCTAAGTCAACGCCTTGACTTAGTATTGAACTTATAATCTTAACGTTTGACTTAAGACTTGTAATCGTGACTAGAGTTGCCGTTGCAACTTAAGTTGAGATTAACGAGTTCGTAACAATTAAGTCGAACTTATCAATAAGCCTGAACATCGATTCATTGGCATTTGATAACACACACTTCGACGAACTTCCGGAAAGCCAGCCCGTAGGTTACTGGCCACGTTGTCAAAACGGATTGGAGAGCTCCACCAAATAGAGCTACACGAGATCGTAAAGGGAACTACGTTCTTGACGGATACTACGTCAGACTAAACGGTGCAAAACGAATCTGGGAAGATACAGGAGGGAATCCAGTAAAAGAACAAGAATTCTGGATACCACAAAAAGAAACTAGACCTCCGAACGAATCATACTATTACTTCGCAGATCTATATCTTCAGGAACAGCACATCAGATTCGATCACCTCACAGAACGTTGGATAGCATCCGAAACACAAGAATTTGTCCCTAACGAATACTTCAACACCCCCATTTGGATAAAAGGGACTGTTGATGCTCTACCGGAAAACTTAAGACTGAAAACTCTTCGTTCCATACAGACAACTACAAAAGGCAAAAAGAAAGCAAATTTTGGCCTAAACGAGAGTGAATCCGAGAAAGAAGAAGAAACAGATCAAAAACCCGATCTATCTCTTGATTTTCTCAGTGACCTTTCAGTTGGAACGACACCAACACCTGCCCAACAACCGACCAATCCCGAACCAGGTCCTTCAAACCCTAAAGAAGAAAAGGACGAAGAAGACCCGTTTGACTCTGACAGAATCGAAGTAGACGAACCTAAACCCGATCCAACTCCACCACGCAGAGATCCATCACCCCCACCATCACCAAGAATGTCTGGAGGAAGTACAGACCCTATACCCAACCCACGAACCCCTAGTCTCATCGGAGATCTCCCTGAATTTAAAGGGAAGCGAAAGGATGCCAATACGTTCATAGAAGATATCGAAATCTTCTTTGACATGAATCCTGAACGGATGAATACGGACCGTTTAAAGATCCTTGCTGCCCTAAACAAGATCTCAGATGGAGCTAGACAGTGGAAAAAGAATAAATTAGCGGAGTTACGAAAATCACGCACTACCGTTGAAGGAGGCGTCACAAGACCCGCTTTATTCGATGACTGGGAAGCATTCAAACTATCATTCTTGACAGATTGGGGAGAAGTTGATCCAAGCGGAAATGCATACACGAAAATTCTCAATCTACAGAACAGATCGTCCATGAAAGGAAAGAAACAAATGACCTTACCTAATTACGTCAATCAGTTCAAGGAACAAATCACGAAAGCAGGAATCGAAGGAGAAGCAGCATTCCATATGTTCGGAAAAGGACTTACAGCACCCGAGTTCGAGAAAGCAATGCTCATGAACCCAAAAACATTACAAGATTGGTACGACATCGCTATCAAACTCGACAACATCCGAACCCGTTCATACGCTTATTCCCCCCGATCTGGAAATGGTCATTCATCATCCTCTCATAACGACGAATCATGGGCTATGCAGATCGATCATAAATTTCTAGAACAAGAAGAAGACCCGGAGTTAGAACTTATGATCAGATCTATGTCCAAAGAAGAAAGAGAACGCTACATCAAAGACGGTTTATGTTTTATCTGCGGAATCAAAGGACACATGTCAGGGCAATGCCCGAAGAAGAAAAGAAACAAAGGGAAAGGCCGATTTAAAGGAGGAAGGAAAAGAGGATTCACGCCCAAACGTCACATTCGAGCCACATCAAATGATGGTGACGGAAATTGGGAAGAAGAAGAAGTCCGAGAGTCTAAACCAAATTACACCAAGAACATCCGAGCGCTGATGAAAGGAATGTCAACCGACGAAAAGAATGATCTATTACTATCTCTTGCCGATGATAACGAGGATTTTTGACAGTGGGACTCATGACAGTGGATGAAGTCTCAGACACACCAGATTCAACTCTCGATATATCTCATGTAACAGTACAATCTATTTCGAAACGAAGATTATCTGTCCCTATCAAAGTTGAAACTGAAAACAACACTGAAAACCTCGTTGCCCTTGTCGACTGCGGAGCCGAAGGGATATTTATCGACAAAAGGATAGCACACAAATGGAGAAAACGAAAAACTCTACGACCAATTAGAGTTTATAACGTCGATGGCACCATAAACAAAGAAGGAGAAATTGATGAACAATGTCTAATCACCTTCGAAATGAACGGAAAACGCATGACTGAATGGTTTTACGTATCAGCAATAGGAAAACAAACGATTATACTGGGGCTTCCTTGGTTAGAGAAGCATAACCCTGACGTAAATTGGAGAGAAAAGACTCTAGAGTTCCGAGACTCTGAACAGGACAAAATCAAGGCATCACTTCGGAGCATCTGTCAACAGATTGACAGAATAGCTATGCCTGAATGGGAAGAAGATCTCGTCATCGGATATTTGATGTCACACAAAGGATCACAGACGACAGATCACAGATGGAACACGCATACATTTGAGGATATAGGAAGCTGGTCAGAAGACGAATACGACCAAGTAACTATCGCACGATATACACCAGCTCAACAAATGGAACACAAATACCATCAAACAGAGGAGGTTTACACGCTCCCTCCTGAATACTCGGCATGGAAAGATGTATTCGAGAAAAAAGCAAGTGAACGATTCCCGGAAAGCCGATCTTGGGATCACCAGATAGAACTTCGCGATGATTTCATACCAAAAAGAGGAAAAATCTATCCCTTATCTCCGAAACAACAGAACACACTGGATGAATGGATCAAAGAACATGTTGAAAAAGGCTACATCAGACCATCGAAATCACCGCAGGCATCACCTTTCTTCTTTGTAGAGAAGAAAGAAGCACAAAAATTACGACCCTGCCAAGACTATCGATATTTGAACGAATACACTAAACCAAACGCATATCCATTACCCCTTATCTCCGATCTTATGATTAAACTCAAAGATTCGGAATACTTTACGAAATTGGACATCCGATGGGGATATAATAACGTTCAAATCAAAGAATCTGACAGATGGAAAGCCGCCTTTATCACCAATCGAGGTTTATTTGAACCTAACGTCATGTTCTTTGGATTACGAAATTCACCAGCAACGTTCCAAGCTATGATGGACGATTATTTCAGGGATTTTACAGAAAAAGGATGGCTCGTCATCTACATGGATGACATGCTAATACACGCGCGCACTAAAGAAGAACTCGAGATTCGAACAAAACAAGTACTTGAACGATTACAGAAACACGATCTTTACCTCAAGCTTGAAAAGTGTAAATTCGCTGCCCAAGAAGTTGATTTTCTAGGCACCGTCATATCCAAAAATACAATAAAAATGGACCCGATCAAACTTGCCGGAATCAGGGACTGGCCAACCCCTACTACCGTTAAACAAGTTAGATCCTTTTTAGGATTCGGAAATTACTATCGAAGGTTTATTTTCGGATTCGCCCACCTTGCACGACCCCTGCACGACCTAACGAAGAAAAACAAATTATGGACATGGACCGCAGAATGTCAAGTCGCATTTGATCTATTAAAAGAACGCTTCACATCCGCACCTGTCTTAATGATGCCCGATGTTAACAAACCCTTTATTCTACAAACGGACGCATCAGACCGCGCAATCGGAGCAGTTCTTATGCAAAAAGATGATAATGGCGACTTACACCCATGCGGATACCTATCCCACGCTTTAACACCGACTGAAACACGATGGCAAATCTACGACCGAGAGTTATTCGCCATTTACTACGCTCTTTATAACGAATGGAGATACCTGCTTGAAGGAGCAGAACACCCTGTCATTATTCATTGCGACCACAAGAATTTACTCTATTACCGAGAACCACAACGTCTTACGAACCGCCAAGCACGATGGTGGAACGACTTGTCTCGATTTAATATTAAATTAACCCACATTCCCGGAGCAAAACTAATAATAGCGGATGCACTATCCCGCCGACCCGATCATATGACAAAAGACGAACCAGAAGAGTTAATAACGATGCTCCCAAAAGAACTCTTTGTTCGTACAATCGCCGAAGATCTCCGTAACAGAGCAATAGAAATAACTGTCAAAGACGAATTTGCTCAATCAATCAAGAAATGTCTAAAAGAAAAAGGAACACCACCTTTACGCACTGCCCTTTCTGATTGGACCCTTGACGATGAATTAATCCTGTACAAAGGGAAATCCTTTATTCCCCCTGACACCGATCTTCGCCGAGATATTATTAGAGATTTTCATGAATCACCAACAAGCGGACACCCCGGTTTCTTCAAAACACTCGCCTTATTAAAGGAATATTACTGGTGGCCATTAATGTCTAAAATGGTTAAACAGTTCATTGACGGATGCAGGGCATGTCAACAAATGAAATCGAATACACACCCTACTGCCGCACCTCTGATGCCAATCAAGTCTCACGCACACCGACCCTTTCAACAAATAACTATGGATTTCATAACCGATTTACCCACAAGTAACGGTTTCGATTCTATCTTTATCGTGGTCGATCAAGGACTTACAAAGGGAGTAATTCTCATGCCTTGTAACAAAACTATCACCGCCGACGAAACCGCCGACCTCTACATTCGGAATGTATTCAAAAACTTCGGTTTACCCGACGTCATGATCTCCGACCGAGGACCACAGTTCGCATCACATGTCTTTAACGGCATAATGGACTCATTAAAAATCAAACACAAAATGAGTACCGCCTTCCATCCACAGACTGATGGACAAACGGAGCGATATAACGCCGAATTAGAAGCTTATCTCCGAATATTCTGTGCCTATGAACCAGATACTTGGAACAAGATGATACCAATAGCACAATTCGCGCATAATTCACGCACTCATGAAGCATTGAAACAATCGCCCTTTCAATTGATGTATGGAACATCCCCGGTTGCACTTCCCCTTGTCTCAAACAAGACAAATACACCAACCGCCGATAACCGCATCAACTCCTTGTTCCGCGCACGAGAAGAAGCACTCGCCGCACATGATCTAGCACGAGCTAAGATGATAGAAAGAACAACGAGAAAGACTAAACCGTTCAAAGTCAATGACAAAGTATGGTTAGAATCTAGGAACCTGAAGATTCCTTATCAGAGCAGAAAGCTCGCACCTAAACGAGAAGGTCCCTTTTCCATCAAAGAAGTCTTAGGACCAGTGACATATCGTCTCACGCTACCAAGACAATGGAAAATTCATAACGTATTCCACGCCGCCTTACTAACGCCGTTCAAAGAAACTTCCTTTCACGGAATAACAGAAACAAGGCCCCCTCCCGATCTGATCGAAGGAGAACAAGAATACGAAGTGGAAGCACTACTTGCACATCGCAAGTTTAGAGGGAAATTACAATTCCTAGTAAAGTGGAAAGGCTATGACACCAGCGAAAACACATGGGAACCAGAAAATAACTTGACGCATATGGAAGACCTCCTTCTAGAATATAAAAGACGAAGGAAACTCTGAAATATCATTCACATACCAAGTTATTATGCAAAATGGAAACGACACCACCGACGCCGTTCAGCATTTCCCCTGGTCTGAATTCTACGCTGGAGAGAACACCGACACCCGACTCACCACTCTCACTGAATCCCACCGACCTCGACTCGTTCTCCATACCACCGACACCGACGAAGAAGACACTGACCCGAACGACTTCGTTGATGTTCCCCACAGATCTCCCGATCAAACCTCGTCTCAGACGATCCCGATCACTCCCACCGAAACCCAGGAAACCCACCACGGAACATCAGAAACTCTGGCTGTACCTGGACGAATTACGGAAGATCGCAATAGCCGACCGATCCCACCTAGAAACGCTGAAGACATTAGCGTTACCTTACATAGAGAGACGGTACTTGCCGGTCACGCTTCGACTCAATCTCATAACGAATCTATTCGAGGCAACGACCAGAGTCACGGTACAGATGGGACTAACCGCGATATGGCTGGCTCCATCATACGAACCACCCCCGATCTCTATCTCAGTTATCACGGAATTACTACTTACACCAAGGTTAGAGACCGCGTCACTCTAATCTGTAACGCCGCTAGATTACAGGTCGACATCTTTGACCAAGAAAGGATAGCTCGAGTCTGGCGACTTCTCATGGACTTCCGAACCGCCACTACCCTTGCCGGTCAAGCCCGAGATCAGTACAACTATCATTGTGCCGATTTAATTGAAACGTTTGTAAACGTTACGTCACTATACTGGGAAGACGTTCATCCGAAAGGAGGAAACCTAGATCAATTGGCGATAGATCTATTACGACGACTTCTCACAGCTGACATCGAACGTTACATCATCCTTGCTATAGAAAGCATTGACGATCAAAGGTTTGGACTAAAGATACAGCCTCACGATCAGAACAACCGCATTGCTGTCAACCATTGGTTTCGCGCTACCGAAGCTACACCCGACCGACACCGAGCAACTAGATGCATTATGGAGACAGATCGTAAATCGAGAGAAATCTGGTGCCTCACCGGAAAGATCCGAGACCTCTTGTCCAGTATCCAAGGAGACACAGAATGGACTACAACCGAATTCGCAGATGGAGTTCCCCTGTATCAACTCACTAGCGACCACATTGCGCAGATCAATAATGCGATCAGCGATCTCGATCTTCATCGCCGAATCCGTACAACAGGCGATCTCATTGAGGAAGAACCGAAACGAGATAAGAAGGCTCCTCCTCCTCCTCGATCCGCATCACCCCCAACCACCACCGTTATTCACCACGGAGTCTGGAATATTCCTGTCCCCACTACTCGACGAAACGACACTCCGCCTTCTCGACGACCTACGACCCGCAGTATGACAAATGCCGCCAATCAACGCCCCCACCGTTACAACCGCTGCATTCACTGCCGAGGAAAGCATGCCTCTGAGGATCACCATCTTGCTACTACAATTCCTCCTGTGTCTACTCTACCTCCACGCGCTCCCACGCGCCGACGCGATCCGACGCCCGGTCCTTCCACTAAGAAGAAAGGACGTTCTCGAACTACCGCAGATGCCACCAATACCTCCGCTTCCACTAGCCGCCGCCCTCATCAGCCGAAGAAGAAGGGAAAGAAGAAGGCACACCACGCGTCACAGTGTCAGGCATGCGTCAACGGGCGACAATGCGACGGAGCCGACGACGACGCCTGCGATCTTTATGGCGACTACGGCTATCAGCACGACGACGACGCCATGCACAATATGAACACCTGAACGTTTTGTTGTTGCGGTCAACAACGTAGGGGAGAGCTAGTGTTACAACACGGTACGGACTCCCGCATTATGCTTACATGATATGTCGGACATGTTTATTTCTTTATGCATACCTTACTCATCGCTCCCCTTATGCTCGATTCATACGGACTAACTCGTTCCCTTTGTTATACCATCCCTTGTTCCACATATGACGCCGTCCTTATACTTACTTTCGTACTTACCTTTATACATTAATTAGTACGTCTCATTGTACTTGCTAGTATAAGTACCGCATGTATTCTAGAGTCGAACCCTAAGTTCGACTTAGCTGTTTATTGTCGTCTGGCAATATAACCGTACTCTTAACTCATCTACCACAATCGTCCTCAGATCCTAAGTCAACGCCTTGACTTAGTATTGAACTTATAATCTTAACGTTTGACTTAAGACTTGTAATCGTGACTAGAGTTGCCGTTGCAACTTAAGTTGAGATTAACGAGTTCGTAACACCGAGCCTCTCATGTGCCTCGCTCGCATGGCTTCGGCCCCCACTGTGTTTCCTGTATAGAAAGCTTAAGTTGGCGACAGGAATGGATAATGATGATTGCACGAAGAGGACGAACTACGTAAGACATACGATGGAGTAGTTATGAGACGGAAGGAAAAGGGAGTAGAAAAAGGGGAGGAAGATGTTGCATTGACCCAGCACGACACCCAACCTTGCCTTGTCCGCAACTGACTGTAACAGGACTATACCAGACACGAAGTTGAGGCGAGTCATGTTCATTTCCTGGGCACAGCCTTTTGTTGATAAACTGACAGGGGTGCACCGATTACCCTCGAACGTTCAACTGTCACACAAAAGTCGCGGAACGTCACGTAGAGTCACATAGCATCTGAATCTGCACTCTGGTCACTGATGGTATCAAGTTCCGTGAAGCGAAATGCAAGGCTGCGGGGGGAGAAGACCTCGTGATTCCCGCAAGGAGGTCTACATATACATGGAACGCCTCACTTTTCAACTTCAACTAACAACATGAGCGATGGTTTCGGCGAAAGAGTCAGTCCCATCGCGGCCATCCGAGCAATTCTTCATGATTACCCCTTTTCTGCAAGTATACTCCGAGAACTGTTGCAGAATTCGGATGATGCAAAGGCTACAAAGCAGGTCCGTGCTGTGCTACTCATGACTGGGAGACAACATTGAAAACCACAGATTTTTGTTCTTGACATGGGGGAAAATGGGGAAGACTCCGCGTTAATGGCATACAATAATTCTCAGTTCTGTGAAGAGGATTGGAATGCGATCCAAGTCATCCACGAGTCGTCCAAGAGAGCAGATACATCGTAAGTTCGTCGATTTCCACAGTCAGCTACCATTGCTAACCTCTTGTAGTAAAATAGGTAAATATGGTGTAGGTTTTAGAGCTTGTTATCACGTATGTCGATCCATTTTGTTCGCCAACGACACTGAAGCGTGCATAGGTCACCGACAAACCTCAAATCCTTTCGGGGTCTTCGTTCGCCATTCTTGACCCTATCCGGTCTGGTGGCAAGAGAATGGTCTACAAGAATTTTATAGAAACAGACCATCGAAAACATTTCGACGTCTTCCTTGACATACCTACTGAACCCTCTTCCTCTCCCGGCATGGTCTGGTTACCGTCCAGGCTGCCTCTTTTCTCTAAATCTTCTTTTCCTGGCACGGTCATCAGATTACCGCTTCGATCATCACCGAGCGAACTAAGCGAGCGCGTCGTACTCGTGAAGGAGCTTGATCAAATGATCCAGGATTACATTGATGAAGAGTTGAACATTTCACTTCTATTCCTCAATAGCCTCAGGACGATCGAAATATGGAAGGTTTATGGTGGAAACAAGACACGCATAGCTGCGTGGACTAAATCTCAGAGGAAGGCTGAACGTCAAAGCAACGAGTCTCCATTTTTCATCCGCAACTTGGTCCTATCGAACGGGAACACAGAATTCTCTTGGAGGATTATTCAGGCAAAGAACATAGAAAGCGATGCCAGGTCCCGTCTCTCAGCCCAGGTTGGCGGCGAGGCTGTGGACCACATATTCAAAAAACACAAATTAAGCCCTGATGTGCGCATCGCTTATCCGTTGTTTTCTGACGGGTATACCTCTGGCCGCCTATTCACGTTCTTGCCGCTCCCGTCTAAGACGGATTTCCCGGTACATATACATGCGTTGTTTGCATTAACTTCGTCAAGGCAGAGCTTGCGTAACCGAAGTGAGACCGGAAGTGTGGCCGGTTCTGACACTGAGTACGCATATATTCCCATTTGCCACGATTGTCGCTGAAAGCTCTTATTTAGCGTTTTAATCAAATGGAATAGTCTGCTATTTGATTACTATATTCCGCAAGCATGGACTTATCTTTTGAAGATTTTGGCTGAAGACGCTATATGCCAAGATATTTTCAGCTCTTGGCCTCCCTATCGTTTGTCAATAACGTCTGGTGATGGCTTGTACTGGCAAAACATTCTTCAGGCGACATTTCATTTAGTGGTCAATTCTCGTTCAGTGATATGGCCGAAAGTGTCTGACAAGGGCACGACGACGTATGTGGCTCTGAACGCTTCCCTTGTCGTGGCTAGAGGACAGATTAATTTGGATATTCTGATTGCCTTGGCCTGGGTTGGTCTGACGATGGTTCAATTGCCCCAGTCCCATATGCAGCTCCTTGACGACTCTATCACTAAGTTGACTCCACGCGTTGCCCGCGATCAAATTATTCATCGTGGCTTGGCCTCCGTAGGATTCGATGGTTTGTCTCAGAACCAAAGGAGCGTCCTATGCGAGTACTTTCTCTCGGACAAGGATTTTTGCAGCATATATGGACTTCCCCTTCTTCCTACGGTAGATGGATCGTACATATCCGTTGACGACAGGAAGACGACGACTCAGCGCCACATCGCCCTAACCCCCGATGAAGTTGATGTATTCAGAGCATCAGCGGGCGATGCTATATCTCTAGATCAGTTGCGACCCGAAATAGCTGCTTTGGTGCGGGAAAAGGGCATGATTCAAGCCAATATCGATCTTCTTTCGCCATCGTCGGTTGTCGCTTACTTGTCAAAAGAGCCTGAGCCCTGCAGCGACCAGCAATTGTTGCAGTTTTGGTCGTGGTTGAGCGAGTGGCGACACCGTGATCAGGTAATGGAGCTCCTTAAACCCAATGCCATGCTTCGTCTTGTTCCGACGTCGAAAGGCCCACGACATCTCTTGTCCACCGTGTTTCGGGCGCCGCCAAGCGGAGGCTTTTCGTTACTAGAGAAGTTGGGACTTGCCTTTGCTAGCCCTCTGCTCCCGAGTATGGTGATTCAGTTCCTAAATAATCACGGAGTAATCAAAGATGTCAATGATATGAATGACTTATTGGCGGCTATCGATTTGACAGGATTGCAGCCCCTCACCGATGACGAAGCGAAGTCGGTGTTCGATCATATTTCTACTTCTTACAGGTCACTTTTCCCCGGTAACATCGCCAGGCTGAAGAAGCTCCCCATTTTTCCGGTTTTGGTTCCAAGCGCGGATGTGCAATCTGGACTTGTCAGCAATACCTCGGTGACGTGGCAAAGCATCGACGGCCTTACCATCAAGGGGATCTCGCCTATGTCACTTATCCCTTTGACTGACAGCACGAAGTTCCTTGACCGGATGTCCTGCTTTAGTGATTCATCATGCTCTTTATTGAAGGCACTGCATTTACCCATTCTCAAGGATGAAGATGTTTTGCTCCTTGCCTTCAGACAATTTTCTTCTCAGCCGAAGCCCGTCCGTGCATTGTTTGTCTCGTACATTAGACAAAATCACAAAAAATGGACCAGTAGCGTTACATCTGAACTTCAGAAGACACAGTTCATTCCGTCATCAGATGGTACCTTGCGATCACCGATCGAGGTTCTTGATCCTACTTCTGTGCTCAAAAGTCTTTTCCCTACGGCTTCCGGTGGCTGGTTTATCCCAACTGTGGAGGACGACTACGATCAAAAGATACTCGACTGCCTTCGGGATATGGGGATGATGAAAACAACCTTGTCTTTTGATATAGTGCAAGAAAGAATCTCCTACATCTCAACAAATCACGCGTCGGCTGAGGCATTGCTCATCACTCGTCGTCTGCTTTCGCTCATGAATGACTCAAGTTTCATTTGTGCTGGTCTTTCTATTGACCACTCCTTGCGCTGGTTACCGACGCGGGTTGGACTTGCCAGCCCGAAAGAATGTATCGATTGCGCACATTGGCATGCCGATCTGTTTGACGAAGTTCTCACCACTCTTGATAAAAACATCTCAATTACATCTTCTTTTCGGTCACTCCTAAACTGGGACAAGCCTCTTCCTCTGGACGTCCTTACGAAGCAATTGGACTGTGTTCTGAAACGGCCGAATTCTGACACACAATACCGTAAAGTCAGGGAAATTATCAGGGAGTTGGCGGGTCGCCACCTCGGCGATGCAGACGCTAAAATTATACAAGAAGCTATCGCTGACCGGCTTTGGGTACCTACCAAATCAGGCACATTAGCGCGGCCCTCTCGTGCTGTGTTTGCAGGCGCGGTCGATTCGAGTTGCTTTTATGAAATTAGCTTTTCGAAAGCGGATAAGCCAATATATCACTTCCTTACGAGGATGGGATGCCTTGATCAGTAAGTTTTTGCTACAACTAGGAGGAAATCATTTGACAACCAGTCAGGCCTACAGCATCTGCGATTATAAACGAACTTGGTGCATTACGGGGAAAAGCAGGAACGGATAGAATTGTTGTTCAGCAGGCGGTGCAACTATTGGAAATGTTACCTAAATCGATCACCGACGACGAACGGGCCTCTCTTCTGGTTCCTATAACCACAGGGGAATTCATGCCATTGAATACGGTGTTTTATTACAGAGGCGGGGTTAGCATGGCTGACGAAAAGATAATCATCGGCCACCATCTTATCAGTGAAAAACTTGCGGGGAAAATTGGCATGAAGCATTTGGGTCTTGGAGAAGTAGAGAATGATATTGACTTGGGAGGAAACCCCATTACCATCATTCGCAATACTCTACAGCAATATGATCCTGAACAATTCCTCACAGAATTCATCGCAAATGCATCTGACGCAGGTGCTACACGATTCAGCATTCTGATAGATAATCACGAGTCCCCAACAGGGTGCCTCCTCTCAGAGGAACTGGCAGAATTTCAGAGTGCATCGTTGGTCGTACACAACGACGGGATCTTTTCGCAGAACGATTTCATAGGAATATTGGACACTGGTATTGGCGGAAAGAGGAGAAAAACTAACGTTATCGGCCATTTTGGACTAGGCGCACTTTCAATGTTTCATTTTACAGAGGTAAGAAGTGGCATGGTTGATCTTCCGAAGACTAACTTTCGTACCTAGCTGGCCATGATTGTTTCGGGAGATCACGTCCTTTTTCTGAGCCCGTCAAAGCATAACTTGTCATTCTGCGGGAAACACTCGCTTCTTCTTCCATTACAGACCGTCAAACGGTAATATCTGTTTAAGAGACACTTCTCGTTTTGATTCCCGTTTCAGGTTATATGCCGACCACCTTGAACCATTGAATGGATTATTTGGTTTTGACCTTTCGTCCACTGAATCGTACCAGGGGGTTAGTATCGTCGCTTCAAGCCCGTTCGCTCTGCTGACCATTCTCAGACCTTGTTCAGGCTTCCGCTCAGGAATGAAGGATATCCACTTCTGGATCCTGTATCAACGACACCTTGGAGTATAGCAAAGGTTCAAGAGATGCTTCTTGCAGAGTTCAATAAAGTGGCGTACAAATCGCTTTTGTTCACGGGGCTTGGTTGTATAGAGCTGCATAAACGGCAGAATGGCAATATCGAACCGCTTTGCGCCATCAACAGTAGCCGTGTACCTGACAATTTTACATCCGACGATTCGATCAAATCTGAAACGGTGACTTTTGAATCAACGAACCTGCAGCTACCCAAATGGCTTATCGTCACCATGGATGTTATTCTCCCGGACAATATCAAGGCACTGCTTACAAAAAAATACGAAATGTATCATCTTTTGCCCATGCGCATCGCCGCGGCGCTGGATAGTAACCGGGTTCAGAAGCTGGAACATAACTTGTTTTGCGCTTTACCGTTACCCATCATCACGCCTCTACCAGCCCACATCTCTGCTCCATTCATCCTGGAACAGGAGAGGCGAAACATACGCATCCACAGTGACGGGATAGAATGCGACTATAACCGATGGTTATTGTCGTCCGAAATTCCGCGGTTGTATCTTTACTTGCTTGAAAGGCTAATACAGACTCAAGGCATCAATCTTTCGTGGTGGCCTGCGCAGCACAGCCTCGACACCAATTCTCCGAGTCAGCTTTTCATGAACGCCTTTTGGACTTCCAAAATCCTCAGGGAGACCCCAAGACGTATTTTCGCCAGCAAATATCATCCTACGTCTTTCTTGAGCCCACATGACGCTATATTATTCTCCGCAAAAGCGGATGAATACTCACGATGCAGCCACATACTCCTTAAACTACTATCCGTTGCTAAACCTTTGAATGTCACAGAACTTCCTATTCATTTGTTCAAATCCGCTGTAAAGGCGCAGTTACATTCTCTCGATGGCGAACTTGTCAAAACTTTCCTAGAAAGTGCCCCACCACCCATCCACTGGTTGAGCATGGACGAAATCAGCACCTTAACGTGGTACCTATTGCACAAGAAGGTGTCGCTGGATGGGCTATCGCTGATCCCGCTTGCAGATGGTTCCTGCGCAAAGATCTCTTTACAAAATGCCGACACAACTTATTACGCAGTAGGGCGACATCAAACCGCCGTTTACAACCTGTTCTCGGCCAATCGGCTTGTACACAGAGATTTCGACGTACCCAACGGCCTTATCAAACTTGGAGTGAATGTTTTGCGTCTAGATGAACGAGGGATCGTAGAGCTTCTGGAGGAACGCATTCAGCCTGCACAGGAATTTCTTGGAAATGAAACGCACCGAACTTGGATTGCTTCCTTCTGGGATGCCAGGCTGGACGTTTCTCCAAAGTTTATTTCCCACCTTCCCCTGATTCCGACACTTCTGCTATTTCACTTCATCTCTTTGACGGAGGTTGAAGGGCGTTTTATTGCTATTGTTGATTCAGAAAAAAGTGCAGAAGGCTTCGACTATAGTATCCTGCAGAAAATTGGAATAACAATTGTCCTCCGGAAATACGCCTCGCTGGTCATATACAGGAAGGGGGAGCTGCCGATTTATCAAAAATTTTTAGAGTATATGCGGCAAAATCAGTCAAAAGGGCTGAACGCGATTCGAAATCTCAACTATAGTGATCGCGAAAAGCTGGGGCGCTGGGCTCGGCTACAGCTCTCCTCCACTCCACCGAATTTGGTGGATATCGCCTGTAGGTTACCTATCTGGCGTGTTCAACAACGCGGCAAGCCTGTTCGCCTTGGCGCCCTGGACGGCGCTATTGCCCTCCCCTCCTCTATTCCATCCGACATTCTGTTGCCTTTTGTAGAACATCCTGTCGTCGACTGGGAGACCAGTATGACGAGCGTCAACAAAAAAGAATGCACTGTAGAGCGTGTCACTAAATATTTGCGTATTCATCCTGGGACTAATTTGTCGTCCGCCATCGAGCAAATGGCGTACAAACGATTTCTGAAGCACTTCCTGGATTTTGAAAGGGTTGAAGGGTATTCATTGCTAGTACCTAACGAGGCTTGGATTCTGACGCCGGTCGAGAGATTGTTTGAAAGGAACAAGGTCTTTCTAGCAGCTTTTAGTCCTGAATATCTCCTCCAGAAGGGGTTTCAGGATATTGTTCATCAGTTGGAAAAGTACGGTTTGAACCTCCAGAGTCGACTTGATCTTGACATGTTCATAAAATGTGCGAAGGCATTTGATCAAGACTATAGAGACGAGGACAAGAGCAAACTCTCACGGTGTAGGGTGTTATATCAATATTTCAATGGACTTTCCCTCCAGTACCAACGCGATGCTCGCCGGTGCAGTGAACTGGATCAACTCAGATTTATTCCGAGGGATCCTGCGAGCAGGATTGGTTACGATGGGATCGATTTGAAGAGTTATATGCAGCGCCGTGTGCTCTCTCCTAGCGAAATTACTATTAGCAAGTATGAAGCCATCTGTTGGAGCCAGAGAGGTCGAGTTGATCCCCAACCCAACCCAACTTTATGTGGTACCTATGAAAGCTTGGGAAAGCCGACTGAAAGAGAAGTTGTACGTATTGTTATTATTTTTTAAAAATTCAATTCTCAGTGAATGTGAACAGGCGAAACATCTCAAAGTCCTTGCCGAGATTGGTCAAATGCACGGTCACCGTTCGGCGCTGCTGTCAGACCTCAAAGCAACCTACAAGTGGCTGGATGATCGGTCATACGATATTTCTACCGTCATTACGGAGGAGAAAATATTCCTCAACGTTGACAATCCTGATTCGGATGAGTGGGTGTGGCACTCTGCCTCCCAATTGCGAGACTTTGGGGCAGCTGAAGCTTTTCTTCGGAATTACGACCATCTGTTGAAAGCGACTGGCGTTGGGACAAAGAAAGCAACGGCGACACGTCTCCAAGAAAACATTCATTTTATATCGCTTTTCGCATTTATCTTTGCCTTTGGGTCTTTCTATTTTGGCACTACATCATTTTAATTTAGCACCTTTGCGAATTTGTTTTCTTGTAGGGTGCGCGCCACTTACAAATAAACATCGCTAATTTGCGGAATTCTTTTTCAGATGATCTTGCAAATTGCAATGATGGCGCTGTTTACGGTAGTGACTAGTGACGCTTATAAATAGCAAATGAAAATGACACCAATCTGACTCAAAATTCTGTCATGCGTGCTCTATAATGATAATAAGGCAATTCTTCACACCTAGATATACTCACTAGGATCGCTCATCGTATATTCTAAACGTGTGATATTGACTTCGAGTCCGCAGGTCGCGGAACTGGCTTCAATGACATCATCATCCACGGCTGCAACAGTGTCGATCGTTGCTTTGTGGATTGCCCTGACGATGTAATTCCGCAGAAAATCGTTGTGCAGGTCTCCATGTCCTACGGATCATCGATAATCGATAACAAAAGTCACCGTTTTAAATTTGAACGAATCATCGATTAATCATCGGATATAAGATTGTTAGGTACACAGGTACTTGTAATGGTGGGAATAGTTTCAATATTGCCGTTCTGTCGTTTATGCACCTTGAACAACTTGTCACGCTTTGCAAAGGAAGAGTGTTTCCCGCGGAACGATAAGTTTTGTGCGTCCATTCCGAAGTCACCAATTACGCTAGTCTACCCCTCTTTCCGCCAATTCTGGTCTGCAATATTCCTTTGAATCTTTTTGAGAAAAGATCCCATCATTGTATGACCCGAGATGCCTTCCGAAAGACTGCTAGTTCCTCCGAGAGGAGATGCTCCGTTGGGTCCTCATGATCGTGTACGATGATGCTGAACCGCTTAGCACCTGCGTCAGGTGCATTTGCAATGAATTCTGTGAAGAATTGTTTCGGATAATATTGCCTCAAAGTGTTACAGATGATGGTGATAAAAGAAGTGTCCATGGGTCGTTCCTCAGGAGCATTGAGCTTGCCGAGCGTCTCCGATAGATCAGAAGTGTCATTGGCCATTTCAGTATCGTCAGAGTACTCGACGGGCTCGATGTATTGGATCCTTTCAGTCAAAGAGTCGGGAACTGCGTCTAAGGAAATGTCGGCTTCTTTTACATCACCGGGGGAGAGTTTCGCTAGGGATTTCTTTCGTTGGGAAATTTGTCAGCCACTTCAGCGTCACCAAAGTAATCGACAGGCTCGATGTATTCAAACCCTTCGGTCAGAGAATTGGGAACCGCGTCGACGGAAATGTCGGCCACCACGGGAGAGTCCTGGAGAGTCTCGCCAACGATCTTTTCCGTCACTTCAATGCTGTCGTTGTGGCACCTAGCCAATGACGAAGGAATGTAGAGAAGGCGATCATCATCCAAGTACACAGTCCTCTTTTTCTTGGGCGCGAAGATCTTTGCCGCAGCGGGCCAGTTTCCCACTGGTCCTCGTCACAGTCAAAGTCCTATATTTGTAGAGATCAGGAGAAAAAAAACGATAGAGAATACCATGCCTGCACACAAATCTTGGTTGATTTTGAACAGCGAGCACTTTGGGCAATTGTTCATAACAACAGGGCTTGGGGGGGCATGGACAAGGTTCCGGTGAAGTGGACGCACCGGACTATTCGAACCTCTGCGTCAAGGAGACTATCGGTGAGCATTCGCTTTAACATTTTATTCTTTTTGACAGACCCGATGTGGTGCATAGGGGTTCGTAGTATTCATGCATGCAGAAGCGAAGGAGCTTTTGAGTGAGCTTGTAGGAAAAGAACCGGCGATGGAGTATCGTGCAATCACTGTATCTGAGCGGGTCGTCTAAGGATTACATAATATACCCATCTCGCGATGTCAGACGCCATCGATATCTCGGTGTTGAAACTTGAGCTTCAAGAGGGTTTTTAGTACACGGTTTTAGCGAATCGTTACCTTCGCAAAGAGAACCTTTAAGCTCGCATAAGGTCATGCGATTACGAAGGGGTGCGCGGCTTCATCGTGATCACAGACCGCAAAACCACCGAGGGTTCCATTGCTTGGTTCCGGCGGCCAAGTCATAGTCATCAAGTTTGAAGAACTCCATGCAGGAATTGGTATTGAAATTGTTTTACTCAGTGCGCGGCCCGGGCCGCATTACAGGAGATTTGTGGGTTACAAAATAGAATTAGAATGGTGGGAGATTATATATTTCCCTCAGTCCCTGCTCGGCGTTCAAAACACGGCGCTCCATCATCATCAGTCCAAGGTCCCTGAGAGCTGGAACCTGCACTCGTGCAGTGAATATAAGCCGCCCGACTGCCCATATGTCCACATCTGCACCATGATTATCTTCATATACCTTTGGTGAATGTTCACGCTGGCTCAAATGTGGTGCTGCTTTCGTCGGCGCAAAGGAAGCATCTTCCCAGTCAATCAGAAACCACTTGGAAGAGTCTTCACGGCTTTGCATAATATTCGGCCAACGGATATCGCGATGAAACACTGGTGGATCAGCATGGGCTACCTGACCAGAGTGTTAGTTAATGACGTAGAAGGAAATCGAGACTACTTTGAGAGCTTCGAGGATGCACACTACAGCATTTCGAACATCTAGAGGTGATTTAGGACCTTCATCAATGCCTCTTGGCCCCAGATCGACGTATGAACCATGTACTTCATGCTGAATTTCAGCTTTCTTAAGCCGGTCCACGTTAGGAACACCCTTCGAAACTAGTGACGCATAGATCGCCATTAGGTGTTCGACGCGCTCTTTACCATTGTCCTCATCCCCTAATCTATACGTCTTGCGCACATTTGATAAAAAATATTCAATCGATTTACTGACCCTGAGTCTGAAGTCAATATACCGGATAGCAATAGAAGAAACATGTCCACCGGGACTGCAAATGCATGTCTCTATCTTTGTCTTCTCCAATTACCTGCTGAAGCCTTTTGAGAATCCCACACAACTTGATCATCCTTACAGCATTCTTGATTCGTTCACGTCGTGAAGAAAGATCAGCGGATATTAGATCCACGATCCGAAGGCTTTCGGCTGGTGGCTGGACTATAGCGGCGAGGACAACTTGCGTCCCAATAGCATAATAACCTAGACCCCGCGAAAAGGGATGATTGAAATCTTAATCAGGCACAAACGTCTACTAACCGAGAGTATAAGGTGCAGGATCATATACCCATCGCGTCTTGCGTTTGAGTTCATCTCGAGGATGCGCTCCCGCGAAGTAAATTCTCTTTTCTTCACCTCGGAATACGCAAACGTTGGAAAGTAGGAGACCAAAGCAAGGTCGCAACTTGTCAATTTCTGTACCCTGGTCCCGAATACAAGCAACACCCAAGGGTCGCTCGAGGATGTGTCGGATGTTTCTATCCCAAAACGAAATAAGCGACATTTCAGTACCGCTTGGGTCTACTGGATCCAGTGCAATTGCATGATCAAACAGGGGTAGAATCCCAACAGCAGTTTCATCTTCGCTTTGCTTAAACAGAAGTTCAAGGTCTTCATCGCTGCAGACTTGGGCAGAATATTTTTCATTGGACAAGTATCCCTTCCGCCGGTTGTACGATAACGGGATCTTCCAATCTGGATCAAGAGGCTTCTCAAAATATTCCTTTAGGTGCTGGAGATCCAGCGCCACTGGTTTTGTCCATAGACTGCTTAACTTTTGCGATATGTCAGCTATAGCGTGATTAGTACTTAGGTTTAAGGCCACATCAGAAGAGGACCAACTAGGGTCATCGCGTTTTCTTTTCAAAAGTGATACTGAAACAAGAATTAGGATGGCAAATTGTATAAAGGGAAAAGGTTTCGGTGAATTTCGGCAAACAAGAGCGCGAACGCAGTCCAAATCGTGGAGTTGGTAAAGGAAAAAAAAGTTTTCGGGCAGAATCTCATCAGCAACGTTCAGCTGCGGAGATTTACTTCCACTCACCGGTGGCCGGGGCCTTTACAATTATGTGAATTTCGTGTTTGGGAGGCGACATTGAAAAGATATCGAAGACGCTGTCCGTGGGGTCTAATTCGTCCGCAAATTCAGAAAGACCACCTTCCAGAGACCCGATACGTGCAGCCAAAGTCTTTTCTGGTTTCGCAGCGATAGGGTCCTTGGGCTGAGGAAAGCAATGTCATTTCACATCGCAAGTTATCAATGGCGCTCACCTTCCACAATTCCAGAGTGTGAGGATCAACATCCTTTAAGGTACCATGTCTTGCCTCGCTTTGTATAACTTCCTTCAATTCGCTAACCACATAATCGCGCCCCACGGTAACTATTAAGACTTTATATTTGCCTTTTATAAGACAATTAAGCCGGAGAGAACCGTCCTGGTTCGGGACCAGTGGGGAACCAAGCATTCTGTCACTGTCGCTTGAAGGCAGAAAGGAGAGAACCGACAGGCTAGTCTGAGACATGTACTAGTAGGGGAGTTGTCAGATGCTGTCGTGACGTTAAAATTACATAGAAAATATACCGCGGATACGATGGCGTATGTAGATTTGAAGTCATCCTGGTTAGACTTAGAGACAAAGTCGTCCTTACAACTGGCAGGCCGCAAAACGAAGCAGTCCCACACTTCTGTCCGGTCAGACGAGTTTTGGAACGGTTATTGTACCGCCTGTATGTATTACGTTGTGGTTACGATGTAAAGTCAACCTGTCATCGACACACTTGACACGGCGCGCCTCCTATCGAAGTCCTACTGGTAGCCCATGTCTCATCAGACTAGTTTGTCGGTTCTCTCCTTTCTGCCCTCAACAGCGACAGAATGCTTGGTACCCCACTGGTCCCGAACCAGGACGGCTCTCTCCGGCTTAATTGTCTTATCGAAGGCAAATATAAAATCGTTCAAGTTACCGTGGAGCACAATTGGGTGGTTTTTAGCGACTTGAAGGAAGTTATACAAAGCGAGGCAAGACATGGTACCTTAAAGGATGTTGATCCTCACACTCTGGAATTGTGGAAGGTGAGCGCCATTGATGACTTGCGATGTGAAGTGACATTGCTTTTCTCAGCCCAAGGACCCTATCGCTACGGAGCCAGAAAAGACTTTGGCTGCACGTATCGGGTCCCTGGAAGGTGGTCTTTCGGAATTTACGGACAAATTAGACCCCATGGACAGCGTCTTCGATATCTTTTCAATGTCGCCTCCCAAACACGAAATCCACATAATTGTAAAGGTCCCGGCCACTGGTGAGTGGAAGTAAATCTCCGCAGCTGAACGTTGCTGATGAGATTCTGCCCGAAAACTTTTCCTTTACCAACTCCACGATTTGGACTACGTTCGTGCTCCTTCACCGACATTTCATGCCGTCTCATTCCCCCCTTTTCCTTACATGCTCCCTAGCATTTCTCACTGTCCGGTTGCCTCAACCACCCCTGACGTCCCATACTGGTTCAGACCCACCCGTAATTTCACGTGAGTGTATATATCTGATATTATCTTCTCCATGTAGTTGATTTCCGGCATTTTACAGCAAACATCAGCCTCCGTAAACGGACAGTTGAAGGGTTGTATGATGCCATGATGGAGGAAAGGCTGATCTATGTACGTTTCGGCGTCTTGAGAAGTTTGATGCCGACGTCCGAGCAATCTTCATGCTAGGTTCGAGGGACTCCGGGGAGCGGCAAGTCAACTCTCATGGATCTACTGCATCAGCATATTCTACAGAAAGATCCCAATGCTTTTGTTTGTGTAACTCAGTCGTGGCCGCCGCGAAACTTCCCCTATTCAGTACCGTTCGATTCGTATGTTTGGCTTCAGGACACCATTCCCGATTTCCGCAACCGAAGGAGTCTTGCTTTCTTACTTATGGATGAAGCCCAGGAAACGTTCGGGGATAGCTGCCTTTGGCACTTTTTCTTGAAGGATATCATCGACAACCCACGTTGGTATCGCGTTGTCGTATTTTGCAGCTATGGCAGCATATCAACTCCTGCCGAGGGCACCCCTGGAGGGCGCCCGCAGTTCTCAGGAGAGCCGCTCGAATGACTCTATGGCCCAGGAAGGCCGTGGATGTGGAAGTAAATGGACTATTGCTCGATCGGGACGAATTCAACTTAACGAGGTTGTGTTACAGTTCAACAAAGAGCTAGCGATTGAC